>BLBF01000007.1:27960436-27971405 GCA_015471245.1 Laticauda colubrina
TCCTCCTCCTCCTCCTCCTCCTCCTCCTCCTCCTCCTCCTCCTCCTCTTCATCATCATCATTTTTACTCCAGTGGCTATTCTAGGGATCCAACAAAGGTAGGAGGAATCATTCCTCCCCCTTGAATTCTCACTAATATCTCCTTACAATACAGTATTGGTAATAACCCACCTGCCCCAGTTATGCAATGTAGTTCCATGCTTGAGTACTCGCAGAATGCAATGTATACATTATGCAATGTAGTTCCATGCTTGAGTACTAGCAGAAGGACTTTTACTTTGGTGAAGTCCTAGTGGTGGCAATCCCTCCCACGTTTGCCAAGTTTATAATCTTTGGGATTAGGCTCTTAATTGTTTTTAGGGCTATCTAGGGTTCTCATTCCAACCTTCCTCTCCCCCAATCAGCATTTATTCTCATTTTGGTAAAATATGTGATGGTTTTTATGTTTTAATTTAGTTTTTTTTTAATAAGGTAAAGATAAAGCACATAAGTGCTAGTCGTTTTGGCCTCTAGGGAGTGGTACTCATCTCTGTTAAAAGTTGAAGAGCCAGCGCTGTCCGAAGATGTCTCCATGGTTATGTGGCCGGCTTGACTAAACATCAAAGGCGCACGGAACACTGTTACTTTCCCACCAAAGTGGTCCCTATTTTTCTACTTGCATTTTTACATGCTTTCGAACTGCTAGTTAAAACATTTAAGAAATTGAGGAAATATCAATCCTGCTTAGATGTGGTGAAATTTAAAGTTTTTTTAAAAAAATTGCAAAAATTGATACAAACTCCATCTCATATTCTATCATACAAGTACCTGCTGTTATTGGGTGGTATGAAATCTACAGGAAAATACCTGTATTAAATTACCCAGAAGAGTACCAGAAAGCCTTTTGCCCGTGGGTGCTTTGTGTTTTGGTTTCCATATTGATGAAACTGGAAAAGTTTTATTTATTTGTAAAAGTATTAATACTAGCTTGTTAATTACTGCTAATATAGATTTTCCTGATGGCATAAAGTAGATAGTTTTCAAATGAAATTAAAAGATAAATTAAATTAATAGTAGTGATATTTAAAACATTCCCTCCAAAGTAGTCTTAGAACTTTTGGACTGATATCAAAAACAGATTTTAAAAAATTGCAGAGAACGAATACCTGCCTGAAATTATGCAGAAGATGGGCTGGTCCAAATTTTCCTAGGAGAGAATTCTACACAGAAGATGCTGCAAAGAGGAACATCCTATCTTTTTTGGGGGAAAGTTTTTATTTTCTCTCTGGTCTAAATTTCATATTCATTTTGTTGATTTATTTGTATAAAGTATTCAAATGATACTTTTTTTACACAGTGAGAAGGGTTTATATTAAACAATTCTGCTAAAATAGTTCCTTTGTGTTCACACTATAAACAGCTAATTGTCCATGATTTCTAAGAGGAATGGCTTGCTTTATGGTGTAAAATTGGAAGATGATCACTGTGTGTGTCCAAAGATATGTAGGGCCACAGTGATTTTAGGATGGGTGAGAATTTAAGAGATGAAATCTTGTGTGGAAAAGCAAGCATTTTACTTTGTAGAGACTGAGAGAATGAAGATTTTCTGTTTTGAGTATGACTCACTACAAATGCACCAGTGTACCTTATTATGGTTGTTGTGCATGCTTTTAAAAGAAAGACAAGAGATATACATGAAACAAAGCCCATGATGTCTAACAATTGTAGACAAATGGGGATGAAGCTCTATTTTGATAGAAAGTAAAGAAGCTTAATTGGGACATTTCTCTCCTATAATTTTTCTTGTTCTGTAGACGATCTGGCTGTTTCTTTGTATGTCATCATGTAAAAAATAGGTTTTCCATTTGTACAATGTACTAGCTCCAAGTCACTTTGTAATAATGAATGACTGAGAATAAGATTATTATTTTTTCATTTGCAGAGAAAGCATTCTAATAAAGTTTAGATGCGCCCAAGTGGGAAATGATTAGGGTTAAATTGAGACAATTTGATATCTGAGAAAGAACAGCAATGATATTAAGCAGTGTTGCCTTAAATCAGACTTCAAAAGAAAGGAAGTACTACATACATGTCTCTTGCTTCATGGCTCCTGCTTCTTAGAGGAGGAATTAAAATTAGTAGAAATTATAATGAAAATGTAATGTTTGTAGGAGATCAAATGTATTTCAGTTCAAACCCAGAAATTCTGATTACATGTCTGGTTTAACCTTGCATTTGCTATGGATCCTAAAGCAATCCACTACCTTCAGCTGTCGCCCCATCTGTGAGATATGAACAAGAATAACCTCACAATATTCTCTTGGGTTTCTCATGTAAACAAAAAAAAAAAGGTGACGGGGAAGATATTTGTACTGTGAAGTGAACAGCCTTTCCTTACGATCACTGAACAAATTGGTAGAAATGTCTTCATGCTTACTCAAAATTCGTCCTGTGGGATTACAATTTTCTCAATTCCCAGATTGAGAAAATAGCATAATTGTTTTTAAAATTCCTGACAACGTTGAAGTGCCATGTATAAATGATGTCTTTCTTAAAGGTATTTTAAAAAGATGTCTGGGAAAGTTTAATGATCCTGTGAATTTTGCAATATTAGAGGACATTTTGATATTACAAATTTAGTGATTGATCGAGCGCGCCTCCAAACTTGTAATTTGTTATTTAGCTACCTTAATACCTTTAATTCATCATGTATATGTCGAACTTCTTGCAGTTTCATTGGAATTTGATCTGTTAAATATTTCAGTAAAGCAAGCAAAGCAAAATTTTCTCAAGTGGAAAAGAAAGAAAAAAGCAACCATTATCTTCTCAAGCCTCACTTAACCCTAGAGAAGGCATGTCAAACTTTCATCATCATGTGATGTATCACAACTCCTCCCTTTGCTAAATTGGATGTGGATGGATCAAAAACTACTAGTTAACATGCATATAATACATCTGGCCAATGGGCCACAAGTTGGACACCTCTGCACGAGAGGGATAGAAACACCGTATATAACATAGAAAGAATAATATTGTTATTTCCTTACTGCTAGCAGTAAGTAAAGTGAAAGATAAAAAGAGTGTATCAGGATGGTTAGCTGTATTTGGAAGATACGGTAAATATATCTGGAAGTGTGAGAAATGACTAGACATATACAGAGGGTGTTCTGTATAAAATGGTATACTCCAAACTATGCAATCTGATTGGCTAAAAGACTAAACATTGGATTGGTTCATTAGGAACCAATCCAAAAGAGCCGCTGAAAGGTGGCAAAGTTAAATAGATGCCATTGGCTACAAGCCGGCAGGGAAGCCTGTATAAAAAGGCTGCCGTGGCTTCAGCCAAACCGTTCCGTTACTGTTGCTTACTTGAATAAAGACATTGTTTGTTGGAACCCGGTCTACCTTGCATTTTTCCAGATGGAACACTGGCAACAAAGGTGGGATCGTCCTAAACGTGAGACTGAGCATGTGGCAGAAAGAATTCCAGACTAAAGTAATGGCTGGGAATAACGCGCCACCTGCACCCTTCAATCCCAACAAAGAGGATTGGGAGTCATATGTAGACTGTTTCCTGATGTTCTTAGAGAGCAATGAGATGGAAAAGATATCAGACCAGCGGAAGAGGGCTGTATTCCTAACGCATTGTGGACCAACCGTTTTTAAAATGGCCAAAGCATTGGCGAAGCCCAGAGATGTGAAACAAATGACCTGGTCTGAACTTCACCGAATGTTAAAGGCCCACTACGCACCAGTAGTGTCAAATCTCATCAAGTGGCATGAATTCTACAAAAGGGATCAGAAGGAAGGTGAAACCATCGCTGACTTCGTGACAGCTCTCTGACAACTGGGGGGAGCTTGCGAATTCCTGAACTTAGATGAAGCCATGCGAGATCGAGTTGTCCTAGGTCTGAGAGACTCTAACTTACAAAGTAAACTACTAAATAAACTCAATATCACAGTGGCTGAAGCGATCACAGAAGCCACAGCAGCAGAAGCCGTGAAAAAGTCAGTGGCCACTATGAAGCAAATGAACTCAAATAATGATGCGATGACCCTACCCAGAGGAAAGAAGCAAGTTCCCACCACAACTCATCACGAAGAATTTGACAGTCCATCAGAAACGGAAGATGAGGATGATGAGGTCCATTGCCTGTACGCCAGAAAAAAAAGGCACAAAAAAAGAAATTGGCGGAAATGTGCTGGCTGCGGGGGAAACCACCCTCGAGCCGATTGCAGATTCCTTGATGCCATCTGCTGAGCTTGCAAGAAGAGGGGACACATCGAAAAAGTCTGCAGGAATCGAAAAAATAACAGCCCAAACAGACGCAGTAACTCCCCACTACCAGCTGAAGCAAAGCAAGCCGAAAAGAAATGGGAGCGCAACAAACGAACCGGCAACTGAGAAAAGACCCATCAAACTGTCACTATTGGAAGCGCCCAGACGAAAAGCGGGAAAAAAGTCAAAATTGTTGTAAAAATTGAAGGAAGCCCCTGCGAGATGGAAGTCGACTCAGGATCCTTCCTGTCAATGGTATCTTGGAACAAAATCAGATGGCTGGTTCCAAACAACAAATTAAAAGAACTCCAGAAACAAAAATTAACTCTAAAAGACTACCAAGGAAACCGAATCCCTGTGGTAGGTCTAGGACATTTCCGAGTCACATACAAGCAGCACACTGAAGTCCTGCCTCTAACCATAGTCGACCGGGACCGCCCCAGCCTCCTGGGCATCAGAATGACCGGAGTGAGCCGAGTAGCCGCAACCGACTGGGAAGAGCGCCTGATACAAGAATTCCAGGACGTCTTCGATGGCACCTTAGGCAGGTACTGGGGGACCCCAATTTCCTTTAGTTTAGACCCTCAGGTAGCACCTAAAAGATTAAAAGCCAGACAAGTCCCCTTTGCTTTAAAGGCCAAAATTGATGAACAGTTAAATAAATTGATTGAGCAAGGGGTCATAGAACCAATTGACCATGCTAGATGGGAGACACCAATAGTAACACCTGTTAAACCTGATGGGTCGGTAGGCATCTGCGGAGACTACAAGCCTACCCTGAACCATGCATTGCAGCAAAGTGCATACCCTGTACCAATCGTGCAACATTTACTGCACTCGCTAGGGGGAGGAAAATTTTTTGCCAAGCTTGATTTAGCCCAGGCATATCAACAGCTTCCAATAGACCCAATAACAGCCAAGGCACAGACAATAGTAACTCACAGAGGGGCATTCAAATGTAACAGACTTCAATTTGGAGTGAGCGTTGTCCCAGGCGTTTTCCAAAGCCTGATGGAATGCCTACTGAATGGAATTAAAGGGGTCATGCCATATTTTGATTACGTCCTAATTTTGGCTAAAAACACGACCCAATCAGAGAAAAGACTGAAAGAAGTGCTAACAAAATTTAGAGAATCTGGCCTGAAAGATAAAAAAGAAAAATGCTGTTTAATGACTGATCTGGTCGAATTTTTGGGGTATTTAATTGACGGTGAGAGTATACACCCTACAGAAAAAAAAGTCAAGGCTATTAGAGACGCACCACAGCCAAAAAACAAAACGGACTTACAAGCATTTTTGGGTCTAATAAACTTCTGTAACATATTCCTCCCTCACAAGGCAACGATAGCTGAACTGTTACATCATTTATTGGATAAGAAAACTAGTTGGACTTGGGGGCATAGAGAACAAAAAGCATTCCAAGGCATAAAAAATCTGTTAACCTCAGACACAGTTCTTATTCAGTTTAGTAACACACTTCCATTGACGGTCACCTGTGATGCCTCACCATTTGGAGTCAGTGCCATTCTGAGCCACCCTGTCAGAAAAGCCTGACGGGAGAGAGGCACCCATCGCCTTTTACTCGAAAACACTTTCTTAAGCAGAACGCAACTATAGTCAACTAGATAGAGAAGCCCTGGCAATTGTTGCTGGAGTTAAACATTTTCACAAGTACCTCTATGGGAGAACATTTTCAATCATAACTGACCATAAACCACTACTGTTAGGGATAACATTGTTTACCCTAACTGGTTTAGGTGAAATAATAACTATAAATCATAGTTAGTGTATGTTAAAGTGTCTGCAGCTTTAACTGTGAAATAGCAATTAAAGGAGTGGTTATGAAAACAATATAAAAGTAGCAAGTCTACAGCTTGCTCTCTCTCGCTGGCTTTGATGATCCCTGATTACTGCTTGGAATCAAGACTGCATTGCTCGAACGGGAGAGACAACAAAGGACTGATTTGTAAGTGAACTGACATAGGATATTCTACATGGACTTTGCTAACTGAATATCCCTGAATGGACTGACTACATGATACATGACTATTGGACTGTTATTTGACTATGCTATTAACTTATAATGGAATAAACTATATTCTTGATAGCACAAGCGTATCTGTTATTTTTACTGTATGTTAATAAACATACAAGCTTAGCTCACTCATTTATCTGTGTGCCTATCTGACTAACGCTGCACATTCTGTTTAGCTTGTCTACCTAACCCTGGTTGGGGAACCCAGGCTTAACAACTACTAGGAATTTTGGCGGGAAACAAACCCACACCGAACATTTTATCTCCTCGAATGACTAGATGGTCAGAATTCCTAGCAGCGTACTCCTACACTTTGATACATCGACCCAGGAAACAGATCTCCCATGCAGACTCATTAAGTCGAACACCGCTGCCAATGACGGAGGAAGACCCAGTGTCAACAATTACCACCCTGCAGATAGAAACCTGCCCCGAGCTACCAATATCTGCACATGATGTTGCCAGAACAACCGCTAAAGACCCAGTGACTGGCCGCATTTTAAATTGGGTAGGTAAAGGTTGGCCGGAAAATCAAAAAACTGAAAACTTTAAACCTTTCCGGACCAGACAGACTGAACTGTCAATACAAAAAGAATGTTTATTGTGGGGTGATCGGGTGGTAATTCCTTCCAAATTACAAACTAGAGTGTTGGGTATGCTTCATGAAGGCTACCCAGGCATCGTGAAAATGAAAAGCCTGGCTAGGAGCTATGTATGGTGGCCTGGTTTAGACAGAGATATTGAGTACTGGGTTGCCACCTGCAATAAATGCCAGAAAACCAGGCCATCACCACCACAAGCTCCTATAAGGGATTGGGAGACCCCACGAGGCCCCTGGTCTCGGATCCATATTGACTTTGCGGGTCCGACCAGGGAGCATACATTCTTAATTGTTGTAGATGCATACTCGAATTGGTTAGAAGTCGCAGTAATGTCATATACAACAACCGACGCCGTTATAAAAAAGCTAAACAAGCTATTCGCAACCCATGGGTTGCCAGACATCCTAGTGTCCGACAATGGGCCACAACTGACCGCTATACAATTTGAACAATATCTAGCCTCCTTAGCCATACGCCATGCACTAACCGCGCCAGCCCACCCGGCGGTAAATGGTAGGACTGAGAGAATGGTCAGGTTTACCAAGGAAGGTTTGGAGAAAGTGGACCGTTTACTCACCCTCCAACATATCACCCCCAGCACTGTGACTAATAAAAGCCCGGCTGAATTGCAAATGGGGAGGAAACTTAGATCACATTTGGATTGGTTTCATCCAAATTACACCTTTGAGAAACCCCCCGACTCCTCCAGCCGTTTCCGCACGTTTGAAATTGGCAACCTAGGCTACGCAAAGAACTTTACCAGGGACCCTCTATGGCTTCCAGCCACAATCACACAAATAACAGGCCCCCGGTCCTACCGTCTGACAGTGGACGATGGCAGAGAATGGAAGCGGTACATAGACCAGCTTCATTCTTGAAATATTGAGCAAAATATGACCGCGCAACCCCCAACAATAAATATCGATGAAAACAAAACCAAAGGGGGGGGGGAATACAAGAAAATAATGCTGAAGGGAAAAACGAACTGTTAAAATTAAATCCAGAACATCTAACCAATCAAAAAGAATAAAAAGAACACTTACGAATAGATGAAACTGGCAGAAATAATCCACAGGTAGAGGAACCCATCCTGGAAGGGGCCAGCAAAGCCAGCTCAACCTGCCTGGGAAAATCAGGAGGGAGCGGCAAAACCACTAGCCTGAGCAACTCAAGAGGTCGCAACCTTGCTGACTCACCTTTCCAGGCGGTTCCATGGAGAAGAGCCGGAGAGACAGCGATCCCATCCGAACTGCTCGAAGTCTCCAGCAAGAATGAACCGCGCAAGTCAAGTAGAGTCAGAAGAAGCCCCACCTACCTGCATGACTACGTCACCCACGTAGGACTAAACTAAGGGGAGGGGTGTTCTGTATAAAATGGTATACTCCAAACTATGCAATCTGATTGGCTAAAAGACTAAACATTGGATTGGTTCATTAGGAACCAGTCCAAAAGAGCTACTGAAAGGCGGCAAAGTTAAATAGATGCCATTGGCTACAAGCCGGCAGGCAAGCCTGTATAAAAAGGCTGCAGTGGCTTCAGCCAAACCATTCCGTTACTGTTGCTTACTTGAATAAAGACATTGTTTGTTGGAACCCGGTCTACCTCGCGTTTTTCCGGACGGAACAGAGAGACTTTGACAGAGTTTTTTTTTGTTGTTACTAATGTGATAGCTAAGTGCTATTTTACCCTTACAAGGAGCAAATCACATGGCTTAAGAAGGTTAAGTCACTACAAAACAACCCTTACAATTCAGCTTTGCAGAACTAATAGTAGTAATGTAAGAACATTTGATGCTAGAACCATTGCTGACTGCAGAGTGATTCAGATATCATTTAAAAAAGAAGAAAAGAAAAGGAAAGCAAGAAAGTTCACTGTAGCATCTGTAGCAGAATTGAAAAAGCTGTCTGAACATTGCAAATTTGGCAAAGGACTAAATCCAGCACTGACAAATCAGTTACTCTGTGGAATTCTGAAAGAAAACATTAAAAAAATAAGACTCAACAAAGGGAAATTTAACATTTAAGAGATTGTTTGAAATTGCTGTCTCCATGGAAACCACTGCTGGAAATACTATACTGGAATCAGGAGTAAAAGCTAGTGTGAATACCCTAAATTTCTGATAACATACACATGGATAATAACAGGTCAAAATGAATTGTGCTCTCACTGTGGCAGAGATTCTCATACTCCCAACTCAAGATAGATTTAAAGGAGAAGCTTGTCTTCAGCAGTTGTGGGTGCTTTATTGCTGGAGGTTTTAAAGAAAAGACTGGAAAACCACCTATCTGAAATGGTATAGGGTCTCTTGACTGACCAGGGGGTTGGACTAGAAGACCTCCAAGATCCCTTCCGGCTCTATTTTAATTGATTGAGAAAACTGCAGAAAATGTAATGAAGTCAGGCATACTATTTAGGAAAAGCAAACCATATGCCAAGGATAAGCAATCAAGCCACTATTTGAAAAGGAGAGAAGACTGAAAAATGTGGGCTGGAGACTTCTGGTTGGGGCGCCACATCAGTGTGGGGTAGAGGAACAACAGAAACTCAGAGCACTAGAGAGGAAGAAGGTGACAATAGACCTAGAAGAGAATCAACAACAGGAAACGAGATAAGAACCGTCCTATACAGGCAGTGATATGGACAAAGAAATCTCCCTATTCTCAATTAACATTAATTTCTTAAACTCATCATCAAAAAGGAAATAGACACTTGAAAAACTTAAAAAACAAAATGCAGATGTAACATATATGCAAGAAGTTCATATCCCAGAAAACCAGGCAGACCTCCTAAAATCTTCTAATCTAGGCAAAATGTATTGGGCTCTTTCCAATCAAAAGAAAAGGGGCATTGGGGTATATGTAAAAGATTGGTTGCAACACAAACAGATATATAAAGATGAAGAAGGGAGAATGCTATTTATAGAAATAATACTAAATCAGAAAATGATGTTATTAGTTACAATATATGCACCAAATATAAACCAAAAAGAATTTTATTCTGGGGTTCACCATAGGATAATAGAAACTGAATACACAAATGTATGCATAGTAGGAGACTACAGTGCAGTTCTGGATATGGACAAAGACTATAAAAGCTCTAAAAAGAATAAAAGGAAAAGAAGAACACTCCCATCCACATTTAATAAGATGGCGTTAGAACTAAATCTGCAGGATGTGTGGAAAGAATTAAATCCCACTAAAAACAATATACATTATTCTCCAATCCACACCATTGCTGGTCAAGAATAGACCTGACATGGATGGATATGGCCCTAATAGAGAATATTGAAAAGATAGAGATAGCACCAAACATATTGGCTGACCACAACCCGATCCAAATTAAATGGAAAGGAAAAAGAAGGATTGGAAGATGGACACTCAACAACAACTTACTAAGGGATAAAGAATATATTGGAATGATAAAAAAAATAATTGAAAATATTCTTTGAAATTAACAAGAGAGAACACATATCCCTACAGAATTTATGGGATACAACAAAGGCCTATATAAGAGGTCTAACTATCGCCTATGATATTAGAAGGAATAAAGAAAAAAGACAACAACAAAAGGATTGGCGAGAGAAATTGAAAGATCTAGAAATAAGTAGTCAAAGAGGTCCGAGTAATCAAAATATCAAAAAAGAAATAGAATTGGTGAAGCATAAAATAAACTTGAGTGTAGAGCAAAACAAAATTATTTCAAAAACACAAATAAGCCAGGGAGCTGGCTAGCCCACCACCTAAAAAGAAAACCAGGAAAAAAGAGTGATACTAGCTCTTCGAGACCAAGAAGGGAAAATATGCTCAAGGTGCAAGAAAAGAAGGAAATTGCCAAGAAATTTTTTAAGAATCTAGATAAACAGGAAGAAACATCAGAAGAACTTACTAATAAATATCTCAAAGAGAAAAATCTGCCAGAAATAACAGATAAAGAGAAAGATAGTTTAAACAATAAAATATCAATAGAAAAAATCAGAAAGGCAATTCGAACACAGAAATCAAATGAGGAGAATAAGAATTCTTCTTATTCTCCTCAATAAGAATCAATAAATAATAAATAAATTAATAATAAATGA
>BLBF01000007.1:27976405-28012119 GCA_015471245.1 Laticauda colubrina
GTGTAAAATTGGGAGTATCCAGGCAACGTTTCGATGAAGTCTCATTCATCATCTTCAGGATTGTTTCTTCAGCTCTGTGCTTCTCAGAGCACTCTGATACTTCCAATTTTACTCAGGAGAAAACCCAAACAACCAAAGATCCATATATATATGGATATACATATGTATGGCAGGAGAAGGAGACTGTAAAATCTCCAGTCAGAGGTGGGATTTGCTGGTTCTTCGAACTACTCAGAATTTATGCTGCTGCTTCTCCAGAACTGGTCAGAACCATATACACAAAAAAATAGTGAAAACAGATATGATGTTGCACACTCAATACAATACACGACATTTATCGAGGAATATGGCCTGTAATTCCTCAAAACTGTATATGTGATTGGTACTATTACCTTATAGCTAGCAGGAGGGTTTACAGTATGTTTATTATTAACAAATAGACAAGAAAGTGCTTGGCTTGGTTTGAGGAGTGAAATGTTTCAATCATGAAAGGGAGTTTCATGTTACTAAGCATTTCAATAAAGTTTTAAGTTACCTCATAATTGAAAATCAATAACTACTATCTATCTTCAATCAACAAAAAGAGACTGCTTTCAGCAACCGCTTGAATGCGATGTTGGACAAAGTTCCTTAGAGAGCACAGTACAAAACAGAATTCAAAAGGACGCCTAATTGCTCAAATGCATATGGATTGTCTTATTTATCTCTGCTGGGTAAATAGTCTGAAAAAAACCCCCCTGAGATGAGAATTCCTTTGAACTATTTTCTCTCTAAGGTTTTTTTAATCAAAATAGATATTAAAAAGAAACTAGGAGAGATCCTACGTTATCTCAATTCCACACAACAATCCAGAATGTCTGTAATACGCAGCAGCAATCTAAGCAGCAGCAGTCTAAGTTTGTAAAGTTTTATTGCGGTGAATAGTAATTGTACTATGTATTGTATGGTTTCTATGACAAATTTAGGTGACTTTGTAATGTATTATATTTTGGTTTAGAAATTATATTTTATAATATGTCTGTACTTGTATTTTACTCTTATCTAGTTTATGGGCTATTTGGAATAAAAGGTAGCCTAAAACGTTAAGCCCACATCACACTGCACCAACGGATGGAAAGAGGATGTAAAATGGAGAGAAACACTTGCCATCCATTGGTTAACGCGATTCATCTGTTCTGAACTCACTGTGTCCGTTTTTCATCCTCTCTATCCGTCCAGCATCCATCGACTGAGGTTCCATCCGCTCAAAAAGTTTTGAGCTGCTCAAAACTTTTTGAGTGGAAAATGTATCCAACACGTCCGTTCTGCATCTGCTACGCCTACGGGGAACATCCGTTCTACATCCGTTGTCATCCGTTACGCATCCGCTATATCTGCTAGGCATCCGCTGCACATCCGTGCAACTCAAATCTGCTCCAGCGGAAAACGGACACAGGGAGGAAGTGAAACGGACGCGGAATGGACACAAAGCATTAGTAGCACGGATGGAGAAAGGATGAAAGCGGATGCAGCTCGCATACAAAGCATTAAAAATGGAAAAAACGTTCGCAGAGGGGACCTATCTCGGATATTAAGGATGTCTCGAGGATGCCTAGAGGATGCAAAAGGACACATGGTGGAAAACCTAAATTGCCCATAAAAGGGGGGAGCAACTCACCTGGATCTCACTTTCAGACCAGCAGCCCTGCTGTGCAGATCTCTGCAGCCTTCATCTGGCTCTTGCTCTTCCACAGCATCCATTGATGTCCACCATGGATCGTAACACACTCCTTTTGGTAGCCACCATCATTCTGCAACAGTGCGAAGCCATCTACAGGCTCTTTCAACTGTTCTACGGGAAGAAAAGGAGGCGGCCAAGAGGTGTCTGGGTCCGAAGATGGATCGGGAGAAGAGCAGAGTATGGACTGTACAACAAGCTGATGGTGGAGCTGAGGAACGAAGACACTCGTGCATTCCAGAACTTCATGAGGATGCCTCCAGATGAAATTGTGGAGTGGCTGAGACCCAGGTTGACCAAGCAGAGTGCCAAGGTCCAGCCCAGCTTGGACTCTGGGCTCAAGGTGGCACTGACTCTGCACCACCTGGCCTCAGGGACCACCTACAGGAGCATGCAGTATGGCTGGAGGGTGCCACACAACACCATCAGCATTGTGGTCAGAGAAGTGGTGCAGGCCATCATCGAAGAATACCTGGAAGAGCTCCTCCAGTGACCCTCCACTGAAGAAGGCTGGAAGAAAGTTGCAGAGCAGTGGTATCAGAGGTGGAACTTCCCACACACCGTTGGAGCCATAGATGGCAAGCACGTGGCCTGCAAAGCTCCAGACAAGTCGGCGTCCACTTATTTCAACTACAATGGCTTCTTCAGCATCATCCTCATCGCCATGGTCGATGCTGACTACAAGTTCATGTGCATCGATGCTTCAGGCAACGGGTCAGCTTCAGATGCCCAGGTATACAATGCCAGTGACCTCAAGGAGGGGCTGGAATGCAACCTCATCATGGGCTTCCCAGATCCAGACCCCCTGCCCAACGACACACAAGATGTGCCCTACTCCATCGTGGGGGATGACGCCTTCTCCCTCAGAACCTACCTCATGAAGCCCTACACCTCCAGACTCCTCACCCGTGAAGAGAGGATCTTCAACTACAGGCTGTCCAGGGTAAGGCGGGTGGTGGAGAACACCTTTGGCATCCTGGCCAACAGGTTCCAGGTACTTCTCACCACCATGCAGCATCGCTCAGAGACCGTGAGAAACATCGTGGAAGCTTCCTGCATCCTGCACAATTTCATACGCACCCGCTACCCAGTCTTGCAGAACAGGCTCGTGGACCTCCAACAAGGCAAAGGGGACATGGAGCCTGGGGAATGGAGGCAAGGGCGAAACCTGATAAACACTAAGGATGTGCAAGGCCCCAACATGTGAAGAGAAGAAGCAGCGCAACCTCCTGATACACTGGTGCAACTCCCCAGCTGGAGCAGTGGAGTGGCAAGACAGGATGATAGATGATTAATGGATGCTTCCTTCAGCCTGTCTCATCACACTGATGAGATTGGGCCATGTATGTTGGGTGGGCCTACAATGGACAGGGCATTTAATAAAGAGTTGTGTTTATGTTGACATGTGTGGATGAATGATTACATTATTATTGATAATAAAGGGCCATAGGTATGGCACCTGGGAGGGTGGACCATACAGTCCCACTATGCTTGCACTGGATGTTTATCTATCCCACAGCTATTACCCATCCCACAGCTATCCCTGCCCATCCCAAAGCTATTACCCATCCCAAAGGTATCCCTGCCCATCCCACTGCTATCTTAACCCATCCCACAAGCATGCAAAGGTTTAAACCATTTCTAAAGTTTCCACCAAGACTTTATTTAATAAAATAAATGAAGCAAGTGCATGAAGGAAAGGTAATCTTTGTTAATAACAAGCTGTAAAAGAAAAATGACCCAAGTCAAATGTCCAAAGCAAAAATAAAGTCAACAGGTAGCCACCCAGTCTCTGGCACTCTTCTTGGTTATTTGGAGGTGTGCCCAGTGTCAGGGGTGAAGGGTCCAGGTGCTGTGGAGGTGGCTGCTGCTGGAGTGCTGGTCTGAAGCGCCACTAGGGTGCCTGGCTCTGAGAGGACAACAGGGGATGGTGTGTTGAGGAAGCTCTCAGACAGCTGGCTCCGCCCCGTGATGTTGAGAGCCTCTTCCTCGATGACATGAGGTGTCAGCCCTAATACCTATGACAGATGTACTGAGGCCGGGCTTGGCTGTGGGGTGGAGGAAGAAGCAGTGTAGTGGGGCTGTCGAGTCTGCAGCTGGGTGAGGACTGGCATGGGTGGCATCGGTGGCGTGGGTGGCATCGGTGGCATCAGTGGCACCAGTGGCATCCGATGTACCTGTGCCTGGACTGGGAAGGGCTGCCTGTGCTGCTGGACCTTCTGGAAGCTGTAGCCTTGGTAGGGTAGGGCCTGTGGAAAGCCTTGGAAGGGCAGTGACATCACCTGGGGTGGAGGAGCAGGCCTGGACTGGGTGGGAGCAGGTTCATCTTGGTCTGGAGGGTTGTGAAGAAGACCGGTCATCCTGTCCTTCACTACCTGGTACTGGGGTTCCGACATGTTCATGAGGGTCTGGTTGACATAGGTGAGGAAGGGCTTGCAGTTGGAGGATGGGGTGTCGGTGTGTACCAGCTGAGAGAGGAGATCTATGCTGCTCCTGATGGTTTCTCTTATTTCCAGCAGGACAGTGTGACTCTGTCCCTCCGGTTTGCCTCTCTGCCTTTCTGTGGAGGTGGAGCTGGGGGTGAATGTGGGTTGTTCTCTGGTGGAAGTGCCCTCTCCTTTCTCCCACTGTGTCAGGGGGTCCTCAATGCGCTCCGCCACGGGTAGTGCAGCTGTTGGGGGGGTCTCCATCGTGGCATGCTCCACAGACACCTGCCTGGAGACAGGAGCTGACTCTCTGCCAGAAGAGGACTGGCTCTCAGCAGGCTGCCTGAGAGAGAGGGTTGTGAGAGGGGCTGCTTCTCGGGGGCGGATCTCACCCTCCAGGAAGCTGCACCTGGCCATCACGTAGGTCTCTCGGTCTGTCAGCTTGACCGCGGCCTGGCCATATTTCTTGAGGTGCAGCTTCCCGTACCAGGTGTGCATGTGCTTCCACCAGCCGAGTAGCACCTCCGAAGTGTAGCCCAGGCTCTCCGCTTTCTTTCTCCAAGCAGCCTGCTTCCTTTTGGTGTCTCAATAGAGCCTGTGTCCCTTCTACTATAGATACTCGTTCTCCCTCAGCCACTCCAGCACCTCCTCCTCATGTTCCTCTTCTATGTTGTATTGCCTCCTCTCCCGTTCACGCGTCTGCCTCTTCCTCCCTTTGGCAGGGCCATATGGGCCCTCATCAGAAGGGCTTCGAGGTTGTAGGGGCTGCTCCTCCAGAGCACCACCAGCAACAGCAGCAGCAGCAACACTAGCAGCAAAAGTAGGACCAGCAGGACCAGCAGCAGCAGCAGCACCAGCAGGACCAGCAGGACCAGGAGCAGGACCAGAAGCACCAGCAGGACCAGGAGCACCAACAGGACCAGGAGCAGCGCCAGCAGAGTCAGCACCAGCAGGACCAGCAGGACCAGGAGCAGTGCCAGCAGAGTAAGCACCAGCAGAAGCACCAGCACCAGAAGCAGTGCCAGCAGAGTAAGCACCAGCAGAAGACCCAGCACCAGGAGCAGTGCCAGCAGAGTAAGCACCAGCAGAAGCACCAGCACCAGGAGCAGTGCCAGCAGAGTTAGCACCAGCAGAAGCACCACCACCAGAAGCAGCATCAGCAGAAGCACCACCTCCAGAAGCAGTATCAGCAGAAGCCCCAGCACCAGAAGATCGAGGATGGGCAGCAGAAGCCCCAGCAGAAGCAGAGTCAGGGCCAGGGGGTTGGGAGGGTGGCCCTGTCCCTCTTGCCAGGGCTGGCAGCAGATGGCAGAGGCTTCCGTTTCTTCCCCATGGTTGTTGGGTTGCTGGCTGGCTGGCAGGCTGGCTGGAGAGCTGTGTCTGGAAGTAGGCCTTTCCTCTGAATGGTGACCTGCTTGGGAGCTGCTTCCCTTTATATCCACGGGGCTGATGCAATGCATCCTCCCTGCATGCGCAGTGAACGCTAGGCATCCGCTAGGCATCCGCTAGGCTTCCGCTCTGCATCCGCTAGGCTTCTGCTCTGCATCCGCCAGGCTTCCGCTCTGCATCCACTTCATCCGCTCGGCATCCGCTGTGCATCCGCTTCATTCGCTCGGCGTCCACTCTGCATCCACTCTTTCCGTTCCGCGTCCACTTTGCTGTGCTCCCCCGGAAGCCTTGCAGATGTGCCATCCACTCTCATCCTCTTCCATCCGCTAGGCTTCCATGGAGCATCCGCTTTCCATCCACCCTACGTCCTCCCCCCGTCCATTCCTTTCTGTGTTGTCTGCTCTGGTTATGCAAATTTTTGCCCCTTTTGAGAGCGGATAACAACGGATGGAACATTTTTCTCATCCGCTTTGTCCTTTTTACAAACGTTTTGCATCTGTCGGCCAGTGTGACAGGGCCTTAAATAACAATCAATCAGTCAATTGACATATTCAGTATTTTAGTTTTGGAATACAGTAAAGACTTTGAGAATGCTCATTTAATGGTTGGGGGATGTATGGAAATCACTCTTAAATTCTTAAGCAACAATACTGAAATGCCAGTTTATTTTATTAAAAAAAAAATCCCCAAAGCAATTGACAAATAGTCCGGATAGATTTTTTATTAGCTTTCTTACATTAATTCAAGAATAATATTCCAATTTAGAAGTTCCTTCATCAGTAATGTCTGACAATGCAATCCTATGCACATTTACCCTACAGCAAAATTAATTTAATGATATCTTAAACAGGATTTATTTCTCATAAAACTTCATGTAGTTTCCTAATACATGTTTTAAAAAATCATATTAAGTTAGTGCTGACTTTTACATAAGCACCAGATACTGAAAGACATAATTAAGCAGCAAACAGAAAATAAGTGAAATGTTTTGACTAGCTGCTTTAATGTGGTGATTAGTTTTTTTGAACACGAATAGCTTTTCCTTAGTCTCATATAATTTTACCTGCTTTTTTAAATTGGAAAATCTCACGAACGGAAATCTGTAGAATCAAGTCACTTTGCTTGTCAGAAGGTTGCAAAAGATGATTATGGGACACTGCAATAGACATAAATATGAGCCAATTGCCAAGTGTCCAAATTTTGATCACATGAACATGGGGATGCTACAATTGTCATAAGTATGAAAAACAGTCATAAATCATTTTTTTTCTGGGCCATTGTAACTTTGAACAGTCACTAAATGAGCTAATATAAGTCAAGAGGTACCTGTATATTTTATTTATTTTGATAAATCATATTCTTTTTGCTGAACATAATGTTAAAAATGCTTTATATTATTTTAAAATAATACAACAGTCTTGTTGTATAGAAAAATAAATATATAGAAAAATAAAAAAATGTGCTCAATGAATATTAGACAAGCAAAAGCTAATATCTTCTTGATCTAAAACTGCTTAATATTAATGAAATCTTGCAATTCTTCTTCAGGGAACATTCACAAGTATTTGATAGATTTTTTTCCTGGGTTAGAAACAAGGCAGTAATGAATTAAATTTCTAATGGAAGTTATACCTAAAAAGGTGTGTGGGTGTAAAGCATCACATGCAAACATTTATGATGAACTTTATTTGCTACCCAGTTCAACGGGATGCTGGTTTACTGACCTACCAAAGTCCTTGGGTTGTAGATAAATTAATCTATAAATATTCATTCATATGTATATATCAATGTATATATCAATGACTATACTTTTAAAGGAGAATATTGGTAGCTCAGAGTTGAAATAAGGGTCTTTGGTGCACACTCTCTGAGCTTGGTTATTTTCTTTAAGATGTTTCATTAGCTACAATAAATGATGTTACCTAGTTTGGGTAATGAAACATTTGCAAAAAACCCATTGAGCTCAGACAGCACCAAGGAGACCTCTCATGAAATTTAAAAACATGTCTAAAGACTGATAATAAGTAGGTGTATTACATTTTAGCCCTAATTTCAGCTTTGTTAAGTATGATATACATTCTAAATAGCAAATGTCAGAGGTCTCAGTAAGTGTCCCGGTTACAGTGGAGAATAATTAAAAACAAGCATAGTTCACTCAGCCTTTTGGTTCAAATGCTTTTGGGGGAGGTAGCACCAGCAAGGTTTTTAAAACTTATGAAAGACTTGCAGGGTTGGGACCATTCATATCTCTGAAGGACTCTGATAGCTCTTCAAAGTACAGAAGGCACAATTCTGTCTGAAAAATGTTCAATGGTCAATGTCATTAATTCTGAGGGGTCAAGCAGAAACAATCCAATTATTTCTGGAGACTATCACACAAATAACCTGGCCATATACCTTTATACTTATAAATAGGACCTTAATATGCACTGGAAGACCACTGGAAACCACATGGTGAAAGCCATGTGATCCTTGGGAAAAGTCTTTAAATGGATTCTTTAAAGAATGACAGTCAGTTAATAAGTTTAAATCCATTTTCACTTGCAGTCTTGCTCAGTTTTGGAGTCAAAACTTTATAGGAGGGTGTTCCATATTAGCATTCTTGGAATAGCCTCACCTGATTGGTCAAGATGGACTGCACTGTGATTAGACGGAAGAACAATGGTGATTGGTCAGTAAAGAATCAACTGCAATTGGTCGTGCCAATCACGGGAGATTCAGAAGGCTGTCAACGGGTAAGAGCCGCCAACAAGCCCTATAAGAAGAGCTGCCACAGCTCTCAAGTCCAGCACAGATCTATACCTTTCAATAAAGAGCTGAAGTTACGCTGGTCTCGAGTCTCCTTTTTCCCGCGCTTCTACACGAGTGACGAAGGTGGGATTCTGAGATAAAGAGACCAGTCAGGCACGTGGCAACTGAGCTGAACAACCGACGAGATTGGCAGCAGCAACTCACCACCCGTACCATTCAACCAGGCAACTGAGGAATGGGAATCATACATCGATTGATTCCTCATGTTCCTCGAGAGCAACAACTTGAAAGATGCAAATGACCACAGGAAGAGAGCTGTGTTCCTGACCCACTATGGGCCAGCCGTATTCAAGATGGCCAAAGTGTTGGCCAAGCCAGAAGACGTAAAAGAGTTGGCTTGGCCAGACCTAGACAGGCTGTTTTGAAACCACTATGCCCCGGCTGTTCCAAACCTGATCCGGAGACACAAATTCTACCATCGGGATCAGAAGGGCGGAAAGAGCATCGGGGACTTCGGTGGCAGTCCTAAGAAACATCGGAGGTGTTGCGGCTTCTCCAACATGGACGAGGCTCTGAGGGACCGTGTGGTCCTCGGTCTCAGAGATCCCATACTCGAGAGCAGACTAATGGCTCGGGCGGACATTACGGTTACTGAAGCCATCGCTGAAGCCATCGCAGCAGAGGCCACAAAGAAATCAGTGGCCAAGATGCAACAAATGAATGCAAGGGACTGGCAAATAACTTCGGAGACCAACTCATCACCAGAGAAAAGAACCGAGGTTAGTCACAAAGCCACAACAGAACACCACGAGGACGTCGAGTCTTCCCCCAATACCGAAGACGAGGAGGAGGAGATCTACAGATTGCAAGCAGAGCGAGACTGACGGAGAGGTTGTAAGTCGGGTTTTCAGTGCGCCGGATGAGGCGGCGACCACCCCCATTCAGAGTGCCAGTTCTTAGACACCATTTGCTGGTACTGTGAGAAACGGGGGCACATCGCCAAGGTCTGCTGAAACAAATGAAACTACAGCCCAAAGTGACACGACAACACGCCCCCCAGGAACCGAGACAGAATTACAGAGAACTGTTGGAGCTGCAAGAATCAAAGCAAGTGGCTCAGCGAAGCCCGACAACGAGAAGAGACACACCAAACAGTCACCATCGGGCACTCAGACAACTCCAACACAAGAAAAGTGCATGTGCAGGTCAGAATTGAAGGTAGGCCATGCAGAATGGAAATGGACTCCGGATCCTACCTCACCATGGTTTCATGGGACATGATTAAGCGGTTAGTGCCCAGCTTACAAAAACGAGAGCTGGAGAGTCAAAAACTAACTATCAAGGACTACCAGGGGAACCGGATTCCCATAATAGGAATTGGACATTTCCATGTTACATTCAAAAAGCATGGAAAAGTACTTCCACTAACAATTGTGGACAGAGACTGCCCAAGCCTGCTGGGACTGGAATGGTTTGCACCATTAGGAATTGAGGTGATGGGCATCAACTACATTGAGGAAACAGACTGAGAAGAGGAACTCATGAAGGAATTCCAAGAAGTTTTCGACAGACAATTAGGCAAGTACCAGAGGTCCCCAATATCATTTAATGTGAACCCCAATATTGCCCCAATCCATTTTAAACCAAGATGAGTTCCCTTCGCGCTCAAGCCTAAAATATATGAGCAACTAGACAAGCTCATCACTCAAGGTGTTCTGGAGCCAATAGATCACGCATGCTGGGAGACCCCAATAGTCACCCCAATAAAACCAGATGGGTCAGTAAGAATTTGTGGGGACTACAAGGCGACCCTAAATAATGCACTGAAAAGAGTGTATTCCCAGTTCCGGTGGTACAGCACCTCTTACACTCACTCGGAGGAGGAAAAGTCTTCACAAAGCTCGACCTGGCTCAGGCATACCAGCAGCTGCTAGTCGACACCGAGACTGCAGAAGCGCAAACCATCGTGACCCATAAAGGGGCTTTCTGGTGCAAAAGACTCCAATTCGGAGTCAGCATGGCACCAGGGGTGTTCCAGAGCTTAATGGAACGATTATTGCAAGGCATTAAAGGAGTTGTGCCATATTTCGATGATGTCGAAATGCAGCTAAAAACAAAAGCCAATTGGGAAGCCAACTCAGGGAAGTCCTGCAGAAATTTAAAAACACAGGACTAAAAGTTAAAAAAGAAAAGTGCCAGCTATGCACTGAAAAAGTGGGGTTCCTGGGATACCTAGTGGATAAAGACGGAATTCACCCCATCAAAAAAAAGATTAAAGCAATGAAGGAAGCGCCAAGACCTCAAAATAAGGCAGAGTTACAGGCTTTTCTTGGACTAATTAACTTTTACAATGTCTTTTTGCCACAAAAGGCAACGACAGCAGAAGCTCTGCATAGGTTACTTGACAAGACAACCACCTGGTCCTGGGGCAAGTGGGAAGAGGCCGCCTTCCGGAAAATAAAAGATCTCCTCACATCGGAATCAGTCCTCATCCAGTACAACGAAACCCTGCCACTAACGGTGACCTGTGACCTCTCCATTCGGTATCGGAGCTATACTGAGCCATACTCTGCCAGATGGGAGAGAAGCATTGATTGCATACTTCTCTAAGACATTATCAAAGACAGAAAGAAATTATAGCCAGCTCGACAAGGAGGCACCAGCAGCAGTTACCGGCGTGAAGCAGTTTCACAAATACCTGTACGGTAGGAACTTCAACCTTATCACTGATCACAAACCACTCCTGGGGATCCTGGCAGGAAACAAGGCCACCCCTAACATCCTGTCACCCCGGATGACAAGATGGTCCAAGTTCCTTGCCACCTACAACTACCAGCTAATACATTGCCCCGGGAAAAGCATCTCGCATGCTGATGCATTAAGTGGTTGCCCCCTGCCAGTTCCAGAGGATGACCCCGCACCCACCACATCCACCCTACAAATAGAGACACTGCACAACCTGCCAACGACCACGTCAGACATTGCTAGAGAGGCAATCAAAGATGGGAAACTGGTGCAGGTTTTGAGCTGGGTGAAAAAAGGGTGGCCGGAAACAGAGAGCAGTGACCACTTTAAACCATTCCAGAACTGACAGACTGAACTATTTTCCAAAAAGGGATGTATTTTATGGGGCGACAGAGTAGTGGTTCCAGACACACTACAAACAAGAATATTGCACATGTTGCACAAAGGACACCCAGGCATTGTAAAGATGAAATCCCTAGCCAGAAGCTACATTTGGTGGCCAGGGATAGACAAAACCATCGAAACATGGGTGGCAACATGTGACAAATGTCAAAGATCCAGACCAAACCCTCCCTCAGCACCAACCCTCGAGTGGGAAACACCCAGGGGCCCATGGTCAAGGGTCCATATAGACTTTGTGGGACCCACAAAAGGGCACACCTTTTAAATCTCAGTAGACGCTTACTCCAACTGGTTGGAGGTAAGCCTGATGCAATCCACCACGACAGAAGCGGTTATAAAGAAACTAAACAAACTTTTTGCCACCGATGACCTACCAGACTTGCTAGTATTTGACAATGGGCCACAATTCATGGTGTTGGCATTTGAACAATTTCTCATCAAAAGGGGCATATGGCATGCATTGACAGCACCCACTTATCCAGCGGCGAACGGGCAGGAGGAACGAATGGTCAGATACACGAAAGACGCTTTAGGAAAAATGGACGCAGGGAGCATAAACGAGAAAATAAATAAACTATTAACAATACAACACATAACACCAAGTGCTAAAACCAATAAAAGCCCAGCAGAGCTACTGATGGGAAGAAAACTCCAATCCCATCTAGACAGACTGCACTCGACATACAATTCCGAAAAACCACCAGACTCATCCAGTCGGTACCATACATTTAATCTGGGAGACACTGTCTATGCCAAAAACTTTTCAGGGGACCCACTATGGGTACCTGCAATAATAACCCAGGTGACAGGTCCCCAGTCATATCGATTGGAAACGGAGGATGCAAGGAATTGGAAACGACATATCGACCAACTAAGATCACAAATAACTTCAAACAACGCTGAAAACACACAAACTCCACAAAAAGAAATTAATAAAAAAAAACTAGAGGGAGGGGAGAAACCCCAAACAATTACCAAGAGGAAGGAGAAAATCCTCCTATGGCACAGCGGCAAACCAAACACGCCCAACTGATACAAACCGAGCAGTCAACCCATACACCAATAAATAGAAAAAGAAACCAATAATACTTACCAGCAAGCGAGGGCAGCAGAATGGAACCAGCAGAAGACGACCCACATGGAACCTCACCTGGAAGAAACAGCCAAGCCAGTTCAACCAGCCCAGAAAGACCGGCCGGGAACAGAGAAGCTGACAACTCAACCGAGCCCAGTAGACCGGGTGGGACTTGCAGCGGAAGGCCTGACTCAACCTTCCAGGCGGTTCCATGCAGAAGAGCAGGAGCAACAAAGATCCCATCTGAACTAGCTGAAGACCATGCAACAACTGAGCTGCGCAGGTCAAGTAGGCAGGTTAAAAGCCCTGCCTACCTATGCGACTACGTCACATAGGATGGACCAAACCAAGAGGGGAGGGGTGTTCCATATTAGCATTCTTGTAATACCCTCACCTGATTGGTCAAGATGGACTGCACTGTGATTGGATGGAAGAATGACAGTGATTGGTCAGTAAAGAATCAACCGTGATTGGCCATGCCGATCATGGGAGATTCAGAAGGCTGTCATTGGGTAAGAGCCGCTGGCAAGCTCTATAAGAAGAGCTGCCATGGCTTACAGGTCCAGCAGAGATCTACACCTTTCAATAAAGAGTTGAAGTTATGCTAGTCTCGAGTTTCCTTTTTCCCACGCTTCTACATAGAAGATATTGTTTTAATGGCTCCTGGCATCCCTGGATTTTGCTGGACTGGTGGATGCAACATTGTCTTCTCATTCTTTACATTGGTGGGCCTGAAATTCAGCAGGCAAGAGATGAAGTGTTTGTTCTTTTATGTCTATGGCAGTGCAGAAAATTAAGCAATATGATTTACATCTATCTTGGCTCTTTAAAAGGACCACGGTTGCCTTGAAACTTTGCTTCTAGTTAACTTCTAGTTCTCTTTGTTAGGGTGGAAAAAAATGACCTTTCTCTGTAGAATTAGAGCCCTTATACTTTCAGGAGAGAAGTATTTATCATTTCTGATGGATATCTACAATCACTTGAAAAGCATACTCACTGCCAGCATCATAATGAGGGGCTTTTGTAGCATAACAAAAGCCAGCATCATTCAATTTCCTCCAGTTGCATGCAGCTCCTGGCTTTTGATGTCTGTAGACCTCCCTTTAATCTCTACACATGTACCTTTGCTAACAGGTCTTAGATGAACATAAATTGAAAGAGGAACGATAGAATTCAGTATGAGGAGGAAATACATTTTGTCCATGATTTACAAGTTCTCTGGAGCTCCAAAGCATTAAAGCCCATGTCCCACTGCACTTATGGATGCAAAGAGGATGTAAAACGTTAAAAAAAGCTTGCCATCCATTGGAAAATGCTATGCATCCATTGTGTAGTCACTGCATACGTGTTTCATATGCTCTATCCCTCGAGCATCTGTCCACTGCGATTTCATCCACGCAAGAAGTTTTGAGCTGCACAAAACTTTGTGAACAGATGAACTTTCCACTACGTACGATGTACATCCACGACATATATGGGCAACAAACGTTCTATGTCCGTTATCATCCGTTAAACATCCGCTGTATCCTCTCTGCATCCTCTGGGCATCCCCTCAACTCACATCCGCTGCAGCTGAAAACGGAAAGAGGGAGGAAACGAAAGGTACACGGAACGTCTACACAGTGTTAGTAGCATGGAAATAGAAAGGATGTAAGCGTATGCATCTTGTATATAAAAGATTAATATGTTTGTATCTGGGATGTATCTCAGATATTTAGGATGTCTGCAGTATGTCTAGAGTATGTAGAAGGATACCTAGAGGACTACCGATATTTCCTATAAAAAGGGGGAGGAAATCATCTGGAACTCAGTATGAGTCGAGCAGCTGTGGTGTACAGACCTCTTCACCCTTGGTCTTGGTCTTGGTCTTCCACATCATCCATTGTTCTCCACCATGGATCATGACACAGTCTGTATGGTAGCTGCGATCATTCATCACCAGAACCAAAACCTGTTCAGACTGTTTCACCTTTTATACAGAAGGAGAAGAAGGAGACATCCAAGAGCTGTGTGGGTCCGAGGATGGATTATGAGAAAAATGGAGTTTGGACTGTATGACCAGTTGATGGTGGAGCTGAGGAATGAAGACCCTCGTGCATTCCATCACTTCATGAAGATGCCACCAGCCTTGTTTGACGAAGTTGTAGAGCGTCTGAGACCCAGGTTGACCAAGCCGAGCACCAACTTCCGTGCCAACCTGGACCCTGGACTGAAGGTGGCACTGACTCTGCACCACCTGGCCTCTGGAACCACATACAGAAACATGCAGTATGAGTGGAGGGTGCCACACAACAGCATCAGCAAAGTGGTCAGAGAAGTGGTGAAGGCCACCATCGAAGAATACGTGGAGTAGCTTCTCAAGTGCCCCACCACTGAACAAGGCTGGAGGAAACTTGCAGAGCAGTGGTATCAGAGGTGGAACCTTCCCCACACCGTTGGAGCCATAGATGGGAAGCACGTGGCCTGCAAAGCTCCAGCCAGCTCAGGATCCACTTATTTCAACTACAAGACCTTCTTCAGTATCATCCTCTTTGCCATGGTTGATGCTAATAAGAAGTTCATCTACATCGATGCTTCAGGCAACGGGTCAGCTTCAGATGGCCAGGTATACAATGCAAGTGACTTCAAGGATGGGCTGGAATGCAACCTCATCATGGATTTTCCAGATCCAGACCCCCTACCCAATGACACACAAGATGTGCCCTACTTCATCATTGGTGATGATGCCTTCTCCCTCAGAACCTACCTCATGAATATGTACAGTTCAAGATACCTCACCTGTGAAGAGAGGATCTTCAACTACAGGCTGTCCAGGGCAAGACGGGTGGTGGAGAACGCCTTTGGCATCATGGCCAACAGGCTCCAGATACTTCTCACCACCATGCAGCATGACCCAGAGACTGTGAGGAGCATCGTGGAAGCTTGCTGCATCCTGCACAATCTCATGTGCACCCAGTGTTGCAGAACAGACTTGTGAACCGTCCACAAGGGAATGGGGACATGAAGCCTGGTGAATGGATGCAAGAACATAACCTGATAGACACTGTGGATGTATAAGGCCCCAACAGAGCTTCACGTGAAGGGAAGAAGCAGCACAACCTACTGAGACACTGGTGCAACTCCCCAGCTCGAGCAGTGGAATGGCAAGACAGGATGATAGAGGATTAATGGATGCTTCCTTGAGCCTGTCGCATAACACTGATGAGATTGTGCCATGTATGTTGAGTGGTACTACAATGAATAGGGGATTAATAAAGAGCTTTGTTTATTTAAAAATGTGTTGATCAATGAATAAATTGTTATTGATAATAAAGGTCCATATGTGTGGCACCTGGGAGGGTGGACCATCCAGTCCCACTATGCTTGCACTGGAGGTTTATCTTTCCCACAACTATCCTTATCTATCCCACAAGCATGCAAAGGCTGAACCATTTGTTAAAAGTTTTCACCAACACTTTACTAAGGTAAAAAAATGAACCAAGTGTCTTAAGCAAAGATAACCTTTATTAACTGTCTTAGGTAAACTTTATGACTTTATTCAATAAGCAAAATGAACCAAGTAAAGTGTCTTAAGCAAAGATAAAGTGAACAAGTAACAACTCAGTCTCTGGCACTATTCTCAGTCACTCTGAGTCATGTCCATGGTCTCAGCTGTGGCGCCTCGGGTGCTTGGCCCTGAGAGTACAACAGGGGATGGTGTGTTCAGGAAGCTGTCGGAGAGCTGACTCAGTCCCGTGAGGTTGAGAGGCCTCTCATCAAGGACCTGAGATGTGAGGCACAAGACTGATGACAGATTGTCCATTGACGGGCTTGCCTTTGGAGTGGAGGAAGGAGGAGTGTAGTGGGGCTGTCTGGTCTGCAGCTGGGCGAGGTGAGGCGTCTGTGGCGTGTGATGAACCTGGGCCTGGACTGAGAAGAGCTGCCTCTCCTGTGGGAAGTCCTGGTACTCATAACCTTGGTAGGTGAGGGGCTGTTGAAAGCCGTGGAAGGGCTGTGACATCGCCTGGGGTGGAGGAGCAGACCTGGACTGGGTAGGAGCAGCTTCAGCTGGGCCTTGAGGGTTGTGCAGAAGTGCTGTTATTCTCCTTCATCACCTGGTACTGGGCCTCAGGCAGGTCCCTGAGGGTGTGGCTCACGTAGGTGATGAAGGTGTGGCAGCCCGAGGATCCTCTGTCCAAGTGGACCAGCTAAGAGAGAAGTTCTGTGCTGGTCTTCATTGTGTCCCTGATCTCCAACAGGACACTGTGGTTCTGGCCCTCCAGTCTGCCTCTCTGCCTGCATCCTCTGGAGTTGGGGGTGGGGGTGGGTTGGCCTCTGGTGGCTGCTGCTTTTTCCTCCATTTGTGACAGGGGATCCTCCAAGTCTACCGGCATGGGGAGTGCAGCTGTTGGGGGGGGGGGTCTCTGCCATGGGGCCCTCTGAAGACACCTGCCTGAACAGGCTCGCTGGCTCCTGGCTGGAAGAGGACTGGCTGTCTGTGGGCTGTCTGAGGGAGAGGGGTGTCAGAGGGGCTGCTCCTCGGTGGTGGATCTCACCCTCCAGGAAGCTGCACTTGGCCATGACGTACATCTCCCTGTCAGTGAGTTTGACAGTGGCCTGCCCGGATTTTTTGAGGTGTAGCTTGCCATATCAGGTGTGCATGTGCTTCCACCATCCCAGGAGTACATCTGCAGTGTAGCCCAGGCTCTCTGCCTTGTCTCTCCAAGCTGCCTGCTTCTTCTTGGTGTCGCAATAGAGTCTGTGACCCTTTCTCCAGAGGAACTTGTTCTCCCTCAGCCATTCCAGCACCTCCTCCTCATGGTCCTCGGAAATGGTGTACTGTTTCCTCTCTCCCTTCTCCTTCCCTTGCCTCTTCCTCCCTCTGGCAGGGGCTTGAGCAGCAGGGCCTTCAGGGTCTTGAGCAGCAGGGCCTTCAGGGTTTGAGCAGCAGGGCCTTCAACAGCAGGGGTTTGAGGGCCTTGGGGCTGGTCCACACCGCAGCACCAGCAGCACCAGCAGCTTCAAAGTCAGTGCCAGTGGGTGGGATGCTGGTTCTGTCCTTCTTGCCAGGGCTGGAACGAATAGGCACCGGCTTCCTCTTTTTCCCTGACTGACAAACCATGGTATTCCTCCTAGATGTATCTGGCAGCACATCTTTCCCCTGAATGCTGACTGCATGCGTGCTGCATCCTTTTATATCCGTGGAACTGACACAATTCATACTCCCCGCATGCGCAGTGAACACTTTGCATCCGATATACATCCACGCAGCATCCACTTTGTTTCCTATAAGCGTCTGTTATGCATTCGCGTCATCCGCTATGCATCCGCGTCATCCGCTATGCATCTGCCCCTTCCGCTATGCGTCCGCTTCGCAATTCTCCCCCGGAAACCCTTCGGATGTGTCATCTACTTCCATCTGCTGTCATCCGCTCGGCTTCCTATGAACATCCGCTTAACATCCCTGCTATGTACTACCCACGTCCTTTCTTTTCCATTCTGTTTATGCAAATTTTCACCACTTTTTGGAGTGGATGACAATGGATGGAGCCACCCCTGAAATTTTGCTCGTCTGCTGTGTCCTTTATGCATCCGTTTTGCATCCGTCGGCCAGTGGGACCTAGCCTTAAGAGGTTGTTTTACATGAAAGAACAGAGTAAGGCAGTTTTTATCTCATTAATGGAAAGGTATAAAGAAAGAATTACAACATGGGACAAATACCTGATCTCCTTCAGTATGTTGCATAAAGAAATCCCTTTCAGTTATTACAAAGTGTATACCAAGTAAACTGGTATCTTAACCAGCAATTGATAAGCATTTGCAAGCTAAGCAGTTCTGAAAAATCAGTGTTGCGGAAGAAAGAAACAGCCAATATGTATTTCAGTAATAAATGCATTTTATGGGATAAATAAATTAGATGAGACATATCCAAAGAAGTTTTTTTAACACTTGATCTGTGACTGTAATATTCATCCCAAAATTCCCTAGAAATTCTGGGTGATATGATTTCATTTTACTCCTTCCTTTGCAAGGAAGGATTAGGTTAAGAAATCGATAGTATGAATTTGAAGATAGATATGAATCCAGGTCTCTGGATGCTGTTTGAATGTTTTGCTCATGACACTAAACTCAGTATAAGAAAACTTATTCTAGAACTGTGTGCTAGTTATATAGTGGACAAGTTTGTTCTGGACATACTGTGCCCTTCTGGACAGAGGAGAGATAGGGAAGGTATAAGAGGAGGTTTGGTATAGCCGCTCTTAATGTGTCCTCCAAAGCTTTCCTTTGTGACATCTTAATATCTTTTGTCTTTAGCCTTTGGCATTCGGTGACAATGAATTTTAGTATTTCATATACAGTTTTGGAAACTGTTTCAGTGAGATCTCATTGAGTCCATTCTGATTGTTAGAAGTCTGGCAGCATTTGATAGAGAACAGTTTTGGCCACTTGATGTGATACATATCTGACAAAATACTTTAGTATATTGGATAACTGAGTTTTGGTGTTTGGCTCTATGAATATTTGCTGTTCTATAAATATTTGATTCACTAGATGCTTCTCTCCAGAAACTCAGAGTAGATATTTGAAATAGTCAACATAGTAGATGGAAGTGTATAATTTCTAAACAGAGGAGTCACAGATGAAATCTGACTCAAAAACACTCTGAATCTCAGCTCGTATGTCTCATATGTACAAGGGTAGTAGAAATATGGAACTGGGGATATCCTCCTGTTTGTACATATTCCATATTCATTCAAAGCAGGAATTTACTCAGCCTTGGCAATAGGGAAGTGTGCATCTCTGATGTTCATACTGACATTTAAAAATATTTAATTTAGGGCAGGATCCAATCCGAGTCAGTCGCTGGGACCAGGGTTTTCTGAGCTTTTGGATGCGTACTGGAGCCCATCCTCGGGGAACTTCTCCCTAGCACACTCTAGCACACACACTCAACCAGAAAGAAGTTCCTTAAAGATAGGCTCCTTCCTGAGTCTGAAAGCTTGGAAGGACAAAACCTCTGGTCCCAGTGATTGACCCAGATTGGATCCTGCAACATTAACCTGGGACATGTGTATTTGCCTTCATTTACTTTAGGGCTCTACAATTTCCTCTCTGTTGAGAGCAGCAAGTAATTTTTGATAATGTCTTGGGTCCACACCACAAAAATTGATAGGAATGGGCTAGAAGAGTAACCAATTTACTGTTACTTAACAGGGAGATGGAGGCATATAAATTTAATAAATAAATAATTTTCACTTCATTTCATTGCTTCGAGAACCAGCTGTCCTGGGAATCCTCCACTGGAAGACCTGACTGCTAAGCACTAATAGCCTGTGAAAGTGACTAAAAACATCAGTTCTTTTTATTTTCATTCATCAATTTTTTTAACAATCTCCAAGCCTCTCTCATCATTCCTTACCAGCAGTGGTGGGATTCAAATTAACAATTGGTTCTTTGCCCTACTAATTTCTTCCAACAACCAGCTCACCAAACTGCTCAGAAAGTTAACAACCGGTTCTCCCAAAGTGGTACAAACTGGTTGAATCCCATCCCTTGCAACTGGTCTCTGGTTTGAATGGGAAGATCTTCATTTATTTTCCTTCTGTACTGGGAGTCAATCCTCTTCAGTTTTGTCCTTCCTATAACATGATACACTTTTTGGGACTTTGGAAAACACTGGAGCTGTACTAAGTCAAGCAGCTGGTTAAACCAGGAATCAAAAGCATTCTCATCAGCAGGGGTCTCCAACCTTGGCAACTTTAAGACTTGTGGATTTCAACCCCCAGAATTTCAACAAAGCTGGCTGAGGAATTCTGGGAGTTGAAGTCCACAAGTCTTAAAGTTGCCAAGGTTGGAGACCCCTGCTCATGAGACTAAGTTAGACTGCATGGATCCTGCATATGACACCTCTGATTGATTTGAAATAAAGTGCCTTCCCTCTTTACCTAACTGGTAAAGCAGGGTTTTGTCTCTACCTTCTCAGCTGCTGAAACTTGTGTGAAATCATAACCTCCTTGTAATACAGGTTGTCTTCAGCTTGTGACCATTCACTGAGTTGACCGTTGGAAGTTACTGCTGTGCTGAATAAATGACTTATGACCAGTCTTCACACTTACAATGGTGACAGTGTCCCTGCAGCCTTGTGATCAAGATTCAGGCACTTGGCAACTGGCATGTAGTTACCATGATTGCAGCATCTTGAGGTCACATGATGACCATGCATGACTTTCCCAGAAGACTTCTGACAAGCCAAAATCAACTGGGAAAGCCAAACTGACTTAACTGCTGTGGCAAAAAAAAAAAAAAAAGACTGTAAAACTGGGCGTGTTTCATTGCATCACTTAGTGACTGAAGTTCCAGACCCAATTGTGCTAATAAGTCAAGGACTAACTGTAAACCAGTGGAGTTCTGTATCAATGGCTTACCATTCCTCACCTAAAAAGCATTTGGTAACTGTATAATTCTGGTCCAAAGGAGCTGTGCAGTTTGGTCCCTTTACGATAGACTGATATGACAGGTGGCTGAGGAGGGCTGCTGGCATCATTCTCTACACCATAGGCCAGATCATGAGGAAAGAATAAACCAGTTCTGTTCTGGTGTGTGTAATGGTATGCAAGAATGATTTCGAGAAACTGGGGGAAGAGCTGCAGTCTAATCAACAATCTGATAAATGATAGATGAGTCTGAAAGAGGAAGGGTGGGGAGTTTTTAGTAGCATAAAAATAAAAGATGAGTGTACTTTTAGGCTTGCAACATTCTCTTAAAGTAACCTTACAATAAATATAGAATTAGTATTCATTGTTATGATTCTTGCCTGGACTAACTTGAAGGGCAAACACCAATCTTCCTACAGAAGACTAGAGCTCTTAATAGATTGCAAGTATGGGCAATATTGGCTGTAAAAATAACTCAACTATAAATTTTGCTCCTTGCTTAGTAAACACTAATTGCATTTGACAAACAAGATCCTTTAATTGAAGCAAGGATACACATACCACACTGAAAACAGATGCGCCTCTTGTCTTGCATCCCATGTCATACTTTTTTCTGGACCCCATTGGGAACTTCGTGAATGAATGGTGCAGTTTTATTTCTTAGCATAATTACTTGAAGTGCAAGACTAGTGGCGTGCAACTCGAACAGCGTCTGGGCCAGAGATGTGTGAAATAATAGAATATTGTTGAGTTGCCACAGGTCACGGTTCCTTAGATATTTATCTCTAAAGGGCCTGTCACATTGGCCGAGGGATGCAAAACATTTGTAAAAAGGACACAGCGGACGAGAAAATGTTCTATCCGTTGTTATCCGCTCTCAAAAGTGCCCCGAATTTGCATAACCAGAGCAGACAACAATGGAAAGGAACAGACAGGGGGAGGACATAGCCAGGATGGAAAGCGGATGCTCCATGGAAGCCTAGCGGATGGAAGCGGATGGGAGTGGATGGCACATCCACAGGGCTTCTGGGGGAGCACAGCGAAGCAGACGTGCAGCAGAAGGAACGGATGCAGAGCGGAAGCCTAGCGGATGCCTAGAGGATGCCTAGTGGATGCAAAGCGTTCACTGCGCATGCGGGGAGGATGCATTGTGTCAGCCCCATGGATATAAAGGGAAGCAGCTCACAAGCAGGTCACCATTCAGAGGAAAGAACTGCTGCCAGACACAGCTCCAGCCAGCCAGCCAGCAAGCCAACAACCCAACAACCATGGGGAAGAAGAGAAAGCCTCTGCCATCTGCTGCCAGCCCTGGCCCTGACATCCCACCCCCTGGCCCTGACTCTGCTTCTGCTGGGGCTTCTGCTGCTGGGGCTGACTCTGCTGGTGCTGGAGCTTCTGCTGGTGCTGCTCCTGGTGCTGGGACTTCTGCTGGTGCTTATTCTGCTGGTGCTGCTCCTGGTGCTGGTGCTTCTGCTGGTGCTGACTCTGCTGGTGCTGCTCCTGGTGCTGGTGCTTCTGCTGGTGCTTACTCTTCTGGCGCTGCTCCTGGTGCTGGTGCTGCTGGTGCTGCTGGTCCTGCTTTTGCTGCTACTGTTGTTGTTGCTGGTGGTGGTGGTGGTGGTGTGGAGGATCAGCCCCTACAACCTCGAAGCCCCTCTGATGAGGGCCCAAATGGCCCTGCCAGAGGGAGGAAGAGGCATACGCGTGAACGGGAGAGGAGGCAATACTCCACTGAAGAGGAACATGAGGATGAGGTGCTGGAATGGCTGAGGGAGAATGAGTATCTTTGGCGGAAGGGACACAGGCTCTATCGAGACACCAAAAGGAAGCAGGCTGCTTGGAGAGAGAAGGCGGAGAGCCTGGGCTACACTTCGGAGGTGCTCCTCGGCTGGTGGAAGCACATGCACACCTGGTACGGGAAGCTGCACCTCAAGAAATCTGGCCAGGCTACGGTCAAGCTGACGGACCGAGAGACCTACGTGACGGCCAAGTGCAGCTTCTTGGAGGGTGAGATCCGCCACTGAGGAGCAGCCCCTCTCACAACCCTCTCTCTCAGGCAGCCTGCAGAGAGCCAGTCCTCTTCTGGCCAAGAGTCAGCTCCTGTGTCCAGGCAGGTATCTTTGGAGCGTGCCATGACAGAGACCCCCCCGACAGCTGCACTACCCCTGGCGGAGCATGTGGAGGACCCCCTGATGTAGTGGGAGAAAGGAGAAGGCACTTCCACCAGAGAACAACCCACATTCACCCCCAGCTCCACCTCCACAGAAAGCAGGCAGAGAGGCAGATTGGAGGGGCAGAGCCACACTGTCCTGCTGGAGATCAGGGACACCATCAGAAGCAGCGTAGATCTCCTCTCTCAGCTGGTACACACCGACATCCAATCCTCCAACCGCAAGCCCTTCCTCACCTACGTCAACCAGACCCTCATGAACATGTCAGAATCACAGTACCAGGTGATAAAGGACAGGATCACCGGTCTTCTTCACAACCTTCCAGACCCAGCTGAACCTGCTCCCACCCAGTCCAGGCCTGCTCCTCCACCCCAGGTGATGTCAGTGCCCTTCCAAGGCTTTCCACAGGCCCTCACCTACCAAGGCTATGGCTACCAGGAGCTCCACCAGCACAGGCAGCCCTTCCCAGTCCAGGCACAGGTACATCAGATGCCACCGGTGCCACCGATGCCACCGATGCCACCGATGCCACCGATGCCACCGATGCCAGCCATGCCACCGATGCCAGCCACGCCACAGATGCCACCCATGTGACAGATACCACCGACGCCACAGATGCCACCCCCGCCTCACCTCACTCAGCTGCAGACCAGACAGCCCCACTACACTGCTCCTTCCTGCACCCCACAGCCAAGCCCGGCCTCAGAACATCTGTCATCGGTATTGGGGCTGACACCCCATGTCTTGGAGGAAGGGGCTCTCAACATCACAGGACTGAGCCAGCTCTCTGAGAGCTTCCTCCACACACCGTCCCCTGTTGTCCTCTCGGGGCCAGCCACCCTAATGACGCCTCAGACCAGCACTCCAGTGCAGCCACCTTCACAGTATTTGGATCCTTCATCCCTGAGAGTGGGCACACCTCAGAGTGACCAAGAAGACTGCCAGAGACTGGGTGGCTACCTGTTGACTTTATCTTTGCTTAAGACACTTGGGTCATTTTTCTTTTACAGCTTGTTATTAATAAAGATTATCTTTGCTTCACACACTTGCTTCATTTATTTTAGAAAATAAAGTCTTGCTGGAAACTTTTAGAAATGGTTTAAGCCTTTGCATGCTTGTTGGATGGGTTAAGATAGCAGTGAGATGGGCAGGGATACCTTTGGAATAGGTAATAGCTGTGGGATGGGCAGGGATACCTGTGGGATAGGTAATAGCTGTGGGATGGGCAGGGATACCTGTGGGATGGGCAGGGATACCTTTGGGATGGGTAATAGATGTGGGATGGGCAGGGATAACTGTGGGATGGGCAGGGATACCTTTGGAATGGGTAATAGCTGTGGGATGGGCAGGGATACCTGTGGGATGGGCAGGGATATCTTTGGGATGGGTAATAGCTGTGGGATGGGCAGGGATACCTTTGGGATGGGTAATAGCTGTGGGATGGGCAGGGATACCTGTGGGATGGGTAATAGCTGTGGGATGGGCAGGGATACTTGTGGGATGGGCAGGGATACCTTTGGGATGGGTAATAGCTGTGGGATAGATAAACCTCCAGTGCAAGCATAGTGGGACTGTATGGTCCACCCTCCCAGCTGCCACACCTTTGGCCCTTCATTATCAGTAACAATGTAATCATTGATCCACTCATTTCAACATAAACACAACTCTTTATTAAATGCCCTGTTCACCCTGACCTGTGGCAACTCAACACCCTCCTGTAATTTCATTAGGTCCTCCTTCTATTTCTTTTGGTTGGTGCTGCATCTCCCAAGACATTCTAACATTGAGGCATCTACAGGGAGGATCCAAAAAATCAAGGAATTGACAGCAAATGCACAGTTGAATCCCTGATCCTTTTTAAGGTAAGTAACACACCAACGTCTTCTCAAGAAAGGAGGTGGAACTTTGATCACATGGCTGCCATTTTGATATTTTTCAACCCCCCCTGAGGACAGCCCTATCCAACATGATGCATTATTCACTTATTTAACTTGCTATCCAGCCAGCTCATAAAACTGCTCTGTAATTGACCATGACCTTATAAAACAACACATTTAAAAACGGCTCAAATAGCAATTCGAACAAACCTATGGGTCGAGGCTTTGTATCTCTTCAAATCTTCATTGTCAATTCCATGGTCTCTCTTAGTTTTCTTGAATTTAATCTGAGTCCCATTTTTTTTCACTGTACTCATTGACTTCCATCTCTAGAATTGGCAGATCATTTATACTTTCAGTCATCGTCTTGCAAGTTACTCCAATTAAAATTCTCCCATTATCCAACACTTGATTGATCCAGTGACTTGATTATATTTGTTGTGTCACCCTCCTTCTGCCCTTCAGCCCCTCTTCAATTCATTGACAATCCATTGACAAGGAAAATAGTCTTATTCAGCATAGCTTCAGGGCATACTGTGTGAACATTTATTTGGGGTTGTGGGCGGGGGGGGGGGGGGCTTAGTAAGAAATATTCCCTGCATACATAACAGGGACATGTTTGTGTTTAATCTGGCCAAACTGCAGCTGTCATGTTTAGTTTTGCCGTGTGATGCAAATTAATGACATTAAGGCAGGGCACCAACTGAGCATGTACTGTAACAGGAAGGCGTCACAGCCAAGAAAGCCTCCAGGAGACAATTATATGAGACAGTCTTTTAAAAGAAGTTTTTGCTGTGAAAACAAATCCTTTAATGCTGTAGCCTAGAAGGCAGAATATAGATGGGGAGCTTAAGAGAGAGTGAGAGAGTGAGGGAGAGATTTTAATGCTTTATTACATGAGTTCTTTCAGAAAAGAATGATTGTGTCAATGGATAGGGAGCTGTGCAGATTAATTATTAAATGCATATCTCTTGATTTGTAAGCTTTGGCTGTTTTCTAGTTGAATGAATTTTGAATTCTGAAAAAATTTTGTATTCATCAAAACAGACTCACCTTCTGCACTTGACAATTGCATAGACAGTAATTGAACATGGTGGCCGGTGGGGATGAGAAAGTGAAATTTTAAGAGGTGGTGTTTTTTTTTTGGGGGGGGGGTCATATCTTTGTAGTACTTCTGATACCACTGACTGAATAATTCCAACCATGATTTTATTCAGGCATGTGAAGTCTCTTTGTGCAAGCTAGAACAGCTGTGAAAAGTTCTGCCATGCTTCAATCTTTCTCCTAATATGATTGGAATAAGCAGACTCTTGCCTTAAGCCTGCTCTGTAAGCCACATTTCTGTCTGGAGAATTTATACAACACTCTGTAAGCCTAATCAGTCTGGATGGAGCTTCAGAGATGCTGTTGCATGGACCTTTCCTCCTGTACTTGTAAGAATGTAAGTTGGTCTCTGAGCATGCTTGCTTTAAGCCCCTGTCACACTGCACCAACGGAAGGAAAGAGGATGTAAAATGGAGAAAAACACTTGTCATCCGTTGATTAACGCGATGCATCCGTTCTGTACTCACTGCCTCCGTTTTTCATCCTCTCTATCCATCCAGCATCCATTTATTAACGTTTCATCCGCTCCAAAAGTTTTGAACTGCTCAAAACTTTTCAGCGGAAAATGTATCCAATGTGTCCGTTCTGCATCCGCTAGGCATCCGTGAGGCATCTGTTCTGCATCCGTTACACATCCGCTATATCCGCTAGGCATCCGCTGCACATCCACGCAACTCCATCCGCTCCAGCGGTAAATGGATGCATGGAGGAAGCGGAACAGACGCGGAATGGATGCAGAACGGATGCCTAGTGGATGCAGAATGGAAACAAAGCATTTAAAATGAAAAAAACGTTTGCAGAGGTGACCTATCTCGGATATTAAGGATGTCTAGAGGATGCCTAGAGGATGCAAAGGAACACCTAGGGGAAAACCTATACTGCCTATAAAAAGGGGGAGCAACTCACCTGGATCTCACTTTCAGACCAGCAGCCCTGTGGTGCAGACCTCTGCAGCCTTCATCTGACTCTTGCTCTTCCACAGCATCCAGTCATGTCCACCGTGGATCATAACAAAGTCCTTTTGGCAGCCACCATCCTTCTGCTACAGTGCGAAGCCATCTACAGGCTCTGTGAACTCTACTACGGGAAGAAAAGGAGGCGGCCAAGAAGTGTCTGGGTCCGAAGATGGTTCACCAGAAGAGCAGAAGACTGACTGTACAACAAGCTGATGGAGCTCAGGAACGAAGACACTAGTGCATTCCAGAACTTCATGAGGATGCCTCCAGCCATGTTTGACAAAGTTGTGCAGTGGCTGACACCCAGGTTGACCAAGGCAAATACCAACTTCCGGCCCAGCCTGGAAACTGGGCTCAAGGTGGCACTGACTCTGCGCCACCTGGCCTCAGGGACCACCTACAAAAGCATGCAGTACGGCTGGAGGGTGCCACACAACACCATCAGCATTGTGGTCAGAGAAGTGGTGCAGGCCATCATCGAAGAATACATGGAGGAGCTCCTCCAGTGCCCCTCCACTGAAGAAGGATGGAAGAAAGTTGCAGAGCAGTGGTATCAGAAGTGGAACTTCCCACACACCGTTGGAGCCATAGGTGGCAAGCATGTGGCCTGCAAAGCACCAGCCAAGTCAGGGTCCACTTATTTCAACTACAAGGGCTTCTTCAGCATCATCCTCTTCGCCATGGTCGATGCTGACTACAAGTTCATGTGCATCGATGCTTCAGGCAATGGCTCATCTTCAGATGCCCAGGTATACAACGTCAGTCACCTCAAGGAGGGGCTGGAACGCAACCTCATTGTGGGCTTCCCAGATCCAGACCCCCTGCCCAACGACACGCAAGATGTGCCCTACTTCATCGTGGGGGATGACGCCTTCTCCCTCACAACCTACCTCATGAAGCCCTATACCTCCAAATGCCTCACCCATGAAGAGAGGATCTTCAACTACAGGCTGTCCAGGGCAAGGCGGGTGGTGGAGAAAGCCTTTGGCATCCTGGCCAACAGGTTCCAGGTACTTCTCACCACCATGCAGCATCGCCCAGAGACCGTGAGGAACATCATGGAAGCTTGCTGCATCTTGCACAATCTCATGCGCACCCGCTACCCAGTGTTGCAGAACAGGCTCGTGGACCTCCCAGAAGGCAACATGGAGGCTGAGGAATGGAGGCAAGGGCAAAACCTGATAGACACTGAGGATGTGCAAGGCCCCAACAGAGCCTCACGTGAAGGGTAGAAGCAGCGCAACCTCCTGAGACACTGGTGCAACTCCCCAGCTGGAGCAGTGGAGTGGCAAGACAGGATGATAGATGGTTAATGGATGCTTCCTTGAGCCTGTGGCATAACACTGATGAGGTTGTGCCATGTATGTTGAGTGGCCCTACAATGAAGAGGGCATTAACAAAGAGTTGTGTTTATGTTGACATGTGTGGATGATTGATTACATTATTATTGATAATAAAGGGCCATAGGTGTGGCACATGGGAGGGTGGACCATCCAGTCCCACTATGCTTGCACTGGAGGTTTATCTATCCCACAGCTATTACCCATCCCACAGGTATCCTTACCCATCTCACAGCTATTACACATTCCACGGGTATCCCTCCCCATCCCACTGCTATCTTAACCCATCCCTCAAGCCTGCAAAGGCTTAAACAATTTCTAAAAGTTTCCACCAAGACTTTATTAAAAAAAAGAAATGAATCAAGTGTGTGAATCAAAGATAGTCTTTTTTAACAAGAAGCTATAAAACAAAAATGCGTCTCTGGCACTCCTCTTGGTCGTTCAGTCTCAGGGATGAAGAGTCCAGGTGCTGTGGAGGTGGCTGGTGATGGAGTGCTTGTCTGATCCCCTGCATCATCAGCTCCTCCAGAAGCATAAGCAGCAGAAGCTCCAGCCCCAGAAGAGCGAGCCCATGCTACAGAAGCCCCAGCAGAACCAGAGTGAGGGCCAGGGGGTGGTGGTGGTCCTGTCCCTCTTGCCAGGGCTGGCAGCAGATGGCTGAGGCTTTCTGTTCTTCCCCATGGTTGTCGGGTTGCTGGCTGGCAGGGAGGCTGGTAGGGAGGCTGGCAGGAACCAAGGCTGGCAGGCAGGCAGGCACCAAGGCTAGCAGGCAGGCATGAACCAAGGCTGGCAGGAAGGCAGGAACCAAGTCTGGCAGGAAGGAAGGCAGCAAGGATGGCAGGCAGGCATGAACCAAGGCTGGCAGGCAAGCAGGCAGCAAGGCTGGCAGGGAGGCTGGCAGCAAGGCTGGCAGGCAGACAGCAGGGCTGGCAGGGAGGCTGGCAGCAAGGCTGGCAGCAAGGCTTGCAGGCAGGCATGCAGGCAGGGCAGGCAAGGCTGTCAATCCGTCCAGCAGCAGGTCTTTCCTCTGAATGGTGATCTGCTCCGAACTGCTTCCCTTATATCTGTGGGGCTTACGCAATGCATCCTCCCCGCATGCACAATTAACGCTAGGCATCCATTAGGCGTCCGCTGTGCATCCGCTAGGCTTCCGCTCTGCATCTGCTTCATCCGCTGTGCATCCACTGTGCATCCGCTTCATCCGTTCTGCGTCCGCTTTGCTGAGGTCCCCCGGAAGCCTTGCGGATGTGCCATCCGCTCTCATCTGCTTCCATCCTCTGGGCTTCCATTCCACATCTGCTTTCCATCCGCTCTGCGTCTTCCCCGCATCCCTTCCTTTCCGTGTTATCCGCTCTGTTTATGCAAATTTTAGCCCCTTTTGAGAGCGGATAACAATGGATGGAACATTTTTCTCATCCGCTGTGTCCTTTTTACAAATGTTTTGCATCCGTTGGGCAATGTGACAGGGCCTTTAGCTCTTTTGTTTGCTGTGTGGTGTTTTTTGATTATCCTCTAATATTCCCAAACTGGTATGTACTGGAACCCATTTTTTAATGTGTAATCCAGCTGACCTACAAAAACATCTCAACTTCAAAATGAGGGTGCGCTCCTCATGGTTTCACACCGGACCATGCATAAAATATACAGACAATAAAATGTAAGTCTAACACATGTGGCAAATATTTATTTCAATGGTATGGCTGTGTGAAATCACTAGGCAGAAAGCACTATGTACTTCCTTGCCAAATCTATCACGCTGTATCCAAAAATAGCTAAATAGTAAATAGATCAATTCAATGAATTGTGGGGAAAATACCAAGAAATCGACACATTAGCATCTTATCAGTAAAGTGTGTTCCAATAAGTATTCCAGAAGTGTTATGCCTACACATAAATACATGCATGCATGCATGCATACATACATGTGTATGTATACATATGGCATACAATACTATATAATTTGTTTATGTTATAACATACAGATAAATTCTGTAAACATAATTTAAGAAGGGTTACAAAATATCTGAAGAGGCAATGGATAACTGAAAAGGAGGGCATAGTAACTGTTTAGCTTTCTTGGCATTTATGACAAAAATCAGCAAAAGAAAAGAAAAGAAAAAAAGGTACTTAGCTCTACATATACATGATTTTATTTTATTTTTTCACATGAGAAAGATTGGCTTTTGAATCACAGTATTTTTCTAAGAAACAATTATTTTCAAGAACATGTTAATAATAATATAGAATCAAGAATGATTTTTTGTTCAAATTTTACCACAGAAATGTATTTCGAGTCATATGCAATTATAGACTACAGTGATTATAGATTTCAAGATGCTGGTTAGTCCATTGCAGGAATCAGGAAACAAATTAAATAATGTAAATAATGACAAATCTATCAAAAACAAGGGGAAAGAGAAGCAGTAAAGCAAAGAAGCAGTTTGGTGTAGTGGTGAAGATACTGGCCCAGAAACCAGAAGACTGTGAGTTCTAGTCCCACTTTAGGCATAAAAGGCAACCGAGTGACTTTGGGCCAGTCACTCACTCTCTCTTGGTCCAACACCTCTCAGGGCTGTTGTGGTGGGGAAAATAGGGGGAGGAAAGAGTGTTAGATATGCTCACCGTATTGAGTTATTTATAAAAATAAGAAAGGTAGGATAAAAATGAACAAATAAACTAAAATAATTGTTTATTGCCTTGAGTTCACTAATACATATAAAAAGGTAGGATAAAAATATTATTATTATTATTATTATTATTATTATTATTATTATTATTATTGTTGTTGTTGTTGTTGTTGTTGTTGTTGTTGTTGTTTTTGTTGTTGTTGCTGTTGTTGTTCATTGCACAATCAGCCAGGTGTTCAGACTGGGTTTGGCATTTTTGTCTACCTATTGTGTCCTTACCAAGGACTTGGGATAGGCAAATCTGGATGTTTGATGGTGTTACAGTTATCGGTGCAGGATGGAAGCTGTTCCAAGAAAAACTGCCTTCTGCAAATGACTGATGGCAAATTTGTCAATGCCTATGGTGTTCAAGTGGTGCTCCAGTTTTGGGACTGTACCCAAGGCACCTATTACTATTAGTACTACCCTTGCTTGCCCTTGTCATAGTCATTCTATTTCTATTTGTAGGTCTTTGTATTTTGTTCTCTTCTTTTCTGCTGTCTCCAGGCACTGCCACATTCACTAGCCAATCAAAGTTCCACCCTTTTCTATAAGCGTGCAGATCAGAGGTGGTATTCAGCAGGTTCTGACCAGTTCTGGAGAACTGGTAGCGGAAATTTTGGGTAGTTCGGAGAACTGACAAATACCATCTCTGACTGGAGATTTTACAGTATCCTTCCTCTGCCACGCCCACCAAGCCATACCCACAGAACCAGTAGTTAAAAAAAAGTTAATCCCACCACTGGTGCAGATACCATTGTATAGAATGCCTACATTATTTAAGGGCCCCTATGCCCTTGTAAGTGCATTTAGGATTGCAACATTAAAATTCAATCCTCAGAATACATACCTGAGAATAAATCTTGCTCATAAGAATGGGCATCCATAGAGTTGCTCTGTAAGGTTCTAAATCTAAGAACAATTGTGTAGAAATAAATTTTGCTAACTAGCATAAGGCTGGGTAAATAGGATCTTTAATGCTGCAATCTTGTATAAATAGATCCATTTAAAGATAGCTTTTGACCGTTCTGCTGCTTCAAGTCATGCAATAGAATAATCAAGCAAGCAAATATCCATTAACCATGGCTTGTTTGTTCAATTAGATTAGTGTTTCAAAATCAATATTTTAATGCAATTATTTTCCACCCAACCTTATAGCTATAGGATTGATTATAATAGGGTGTGATAAACTCTATGAATTAAAAAAATCAGACCACAATCTGGGCTGAACTATTGCTTTCTAGTTCAGTAAATCCCAAACTAACTGCTAAAATTTTCTCTATTTTTGTGTTGCTTCCTTAATCAGGATTTACATCCTAAACTACAAATCCAGATTCCTAGTGGTTGGCAGCATACGATCAGTTTTCACCATCTTGTTGCTGTACTCTATGTAATAGACACCCACAATCTTTGGAGGCAATCTGTTCCACTGGTTAATTGTTCTCACTAATTTCTCCTTAGTTCTAGGTTGCTTTTCTCTTTGTTCAGTTTCCATCCATTGTTTCTTGTCTTGCCATCTGGTGCATTGGAAAATAGGTTGATACCCTCATCTGTATGGTAGTCCCTCAAATTTGGAACCCTGTTATCATGTCACCCTCAGCTTTTCTTTTCATTAGACTAGCCATACCTAATTCCTGTAACTTCATATGTTTTAGCTTCCCTCTAACCCTCTAATCATCTTCGTTGCTCTTCTTTGCACTCTTTCGAGAGTTTCAATGTTTTTTTTATTTTGTGGTGATCAAAACTGGATGCAGTATTCCAAGTGTGGTCTTACTAAGGCTTTGTAAAGTGATACTAAAACTTTACATGATCTTAATTCTGTCTTTCTGTTAATGCAACCCCAGATGGTGGTATAGGAAATACATGGCTCAATAATAGTAACTGTGAGGGACCTTGGTGTCCTAGTAGACAATCATTTAAATGTGAGTCTGCAATATGCTCTAGTCTCAAAAAAAAAAAAAAAAAAAAAGCCAATGCAACCTAGCAGTTACTAGTATTTAGTCAGATACCACCTATACTGTACTTGTATACTTGTTTTTATTGCCAAAGAGTAAACCCTTACTTTTCTCATCACTGAATTTCATTTTGTTAGATAAGGCCCAGTGTTTGAGTCTGTTGAGATCCTTCTGGACCTTGAGCCTATCTTCTGGAGTGTTGGCTATTCCTGCCAGCTTGATGTGGTCTGCAAATTTGATGAGTTCCTCTCCTATTCCCTCATCTAAGTCATTGATGAAGATAGTAAGACCACACCTAGAGTACTGCATCCAGTTTTGGTCACCGCATTATAAAACAGATGTTGAGACTCTAGAAAAAGTACAGAGAAGAGCAACCAGGATGATTAGAGGACTGGAGACTAAAACATATGAAGAATGGTTACAGGCATGGCTAGTCTAGTGAAGAGAAGAACCAGGAGAGACATGATAGCAGTCTTCCAATATTTGAGGGACTACCACAGGGAGGAAGGGGTCAAGCTATTTTCTAAAGCGTCTGTAGGCCAGACAAGGAATAATGGATGGAAACTGAACAAGGAGAGATTTAACCTGGGAATAAGGAGAAACTTTCTGACAGTGAGAACAATCAACCAATGGAACAGCTTGCCCTCTGAAGTTGTGGGAGTGCCATCAGTTGAGATTTTCAAGAAGAGATTGGACTGCCATTTGTCAGGAATGGTGTAGTGCCTCCCACTTGGGCAGTGAGTTGGACTAGCTGACCTATAAGGTCCCTTTCAACTCTGATTATCTGTTATCTGTTATATTGAAAAGTACTGGACCTAAGAAGGAACCTTTGGGTACCCCATTGCTTCCTTCTTTCCATGCAGATGGAGGGGAGTTAGCAGTAAAACATAGGCCTTGAATAGGCAAACCAATACAAAGAGAGGATATTAACGGCAATTCTTGTCGGGGATATTATTGAGTTTTCAGTTACCTTTATCAAAGTAATTGACATTCTTGTTTATTTTAGTGGGTGCAGCATATCTTCAGCTTTATTCCTTTGCATATGTGTTTGCTCTGCCAAACTTAGATCAGGCTTGTACTGCCTACCCAAGCTTTTTTCTGGGTTCAGTTTAGGATTTATGTATGAAAGATGTAGGAAGAGGAAAATTACCTCAATTAGGTAATGAGCAGAAACCTTTGATTTAACTGTTTCTGAATCATCCAATTGTGTGGGAACAGGCTGTAATGTATTCTGCAGGTGCAATTATTTTTGACACTTAATAGAAGCAACACTATTTTATTTAAGTAGAAAACCCTGTTAGAATGACTTAGTCGGGCTTTTAAGAATTGAAAAGAAAACCCCACAATGAACATATAAACAATTAATCTGCAGACCTTCCTTGAATAATGAATTTCACTGTAATTGCCCCACTATCAGCTGTTGATTTGCAATCCAGGCTAGGCAACCATTAGGCTTCCCGATGAAATTTCAGAATTGTCTTGTTCTAGTAAACAGATTGCTGTGATGATATATGGTGGGAGTTAAACTATCTGCTTTGTTTACCAATTTTGCTTCATACTTCATTTGCTGGCTTTCTCCAGCATCTCACAGCGTATGATGATGCAGGCACAGTTGCACGCTTGGAAACAGTCTCTTGGCCACTCTCCAAGAGCTGCATCCCTGTGCTGGAGACTCTTCTGCCGGTGCTTCTATGAGAAGCCATTTATGTTGCATTTGGCATCATTCTGATGTTTCTCCATACCTCCCTGAGAGTTTTTAAGAAGGGGGAGCAAAATGTTCAGAGAAATGCATTGTGACAAAGTGTGATCCTTCAGGTTCAGGCCATTTTTTAAAATGGAGGAATTCAACTGATGGTTTTATGTTGTAAGCTGCCCAGAGGTTGTTAGATATGAGATGGGTGACAAATAAATTTCATTATTAAATAAATAAACAAATAAATAAAATAATGATTACTGACATGAATCAAAGGGGTACAATACTCAGTTTATTAATTTATTAACCGGTAGCAGAAATTTTGAGTAGTTCTGAGAACTGGCAAATACCACCTCCAACTGGAGATTTTACAGAATCCTTCACCTGCCATGCCCACCAAGCCACTCCCACAGAACCGGTAGTATAAAAAATGTGAATCTCACCACTGGGTGACACCTAAAATATGGAAGTGTGATGAAATGTGGTGTGGAGGTGGGTCACCAGGAGGGAGGCTTGAGTGGCAACTTACTCCAGAGAGTATGTGTGAGAGAAGGAAGACAGTCCCTCCCAAATAGTTCCAGAGTATATTGTAAAAGCAAATAGTAGAGTCCTCAGTCTGGCAAAATTTTGTCTATCAAAGTGAAACAATAAAGGTCTCAAGTTGGAAGAATTGCCACCTCACATTCTTGGTTTTGGGCCTGACAAGTACAGGTTGATTTATTTATACCCCACCCTGATTATCTTTCAAAAATAACTTGAGGTGGCAAACATAAGCAATGCACCTTCCTCCTCCCATTTTCTCCATCTTGTGAGGTGAGTTGGGCTAAGAGTGACTGGCTCAAGGTCACCCAATTGGCTTTCATGCCCAAGGCAGGACTAGAACTCATGGTATCCTGCTTTCTAGCTTGGTGACACTGGACAAACTGCTTCTCTCCCTCTCCCTTTTTCCCTCCCTCCCTCCCTCCCTCTCTCCTTCCTTCCTTCCTTCCTTCCTTCCTTCCTTCCTTCCTTCCTTCCTTCCTTCCTTCCTTCC
>BLBF01000007.1:28012129-28034446 GCA_015471245.1 Laticauda colubrina
TCCTTCCTTCCTTCCTTCCTTCCTTCCTTCCTTCCTTCCTTCCTTCCCCTTTTTCAAAATGAATCCAAATTATAAAGAAGCCAGTAAAAAAGGGATTTTACCTGCCTTGTTCTCAATCCTTCAAGGTTATGTAATCCCTTAAAAACTGAATCAAACTTTATGCTTTCTGAGAATTGTTAGAACTGTTTTAAAATTTAAACAATACAGCCAAAAGACGAACAGAGACAGATGCAAGCACTTTGTATTGACTTGTCAATACCTACATTACAATAACACAGTTAAAATCAGCCTCAAATATAAGACCTAGCAAGAGCATTAATTAAGCTTATAAAATATGCAGGAAAGCAATCAATGGGAAGCCTTACGCCCATGGAAGGCTATCTTTTTAAAATTATTAAGAGGAACTCATGGTTTTAGAAATGTTTTAGAATTGTTAGGATCTGTAAAAATGCAAAGGCAGTATGAATGTGTAATGGTACTGGGTTACACACTGGGAGTTGAAATCAACAAGTCTTAAAGATGTCAAGTTTGGAGAACATGGTATAGGCTAAGGATGCCTGACCATTGACTAAAAAACCTATCTTGTCTCCCTTTCTCCTTTCTTAGGATAATGGGTTACCAACATAAGAAGGGAGGACCCCATTCCACCCTTATCCAGACCTCTCACCAAACTGTCCCATCCACCACCTGTCAGTGAACCCCCAAGTAATAGAGCAAAAGACCCCTTAAAGTTTTCCACCCATATTGACACTTGAGCAGAAACTGACTGAATGTGTCACCTGCTAGGAAATTGGCAAAGATCAAAACTCCATCAAAACCAAAGTGTGAGGTGGAAGCAGATAAAAAACCACCAAAAGATTCATTGATCCAAGGAAAACAAGGTTTTATTCACGTGTCTGCAGAGATGGTTCCCTCAGGCATTGAAGGAACCCAGAGCAAAATTCAGGCAGCATTTTTATACCCTAACTGTCCGCCCCCTCGTACGAGGGCTTGGCTCACATTCTTTCTGTTTTCAAATTGACACATATATTTCGAAGGTTTGTGCTGGCTCCCTATCTAGAAAAAGCAGTGACACGGTTTTTGACATCGCAGCACTTTATTACAATTCCTCATTGTTCTAGCCTCATCTTGTTTTTTTTTCTCTTGTGCACAAACTGGAACACTTTCTTATTTAGCAGAGCTACTGAGTTTGAGACACATTTCCTTATTTAATTCAATGGGCCATCCAACATGACTTCAGTTCTGCTCACAATCCCCCCTTTTTCTTTTTCCACTCTTGTCTCAAACTCAAGTAGCAGATCCTCTGCTTTTTTCAGAGTGATTTCTCTCTGATACATCATTAGAGGTTCTGCTTCCTGCTTCTTTTCAAATCTTGAACCCAAGGATTTCCCTATCTTTCCACATGTTGTTATTGCATCAGAGAGACACTGAACACAACAACACAATACACAGCATATAATAATCAATATAATTCCCATTATGGTAGATCTAAACCAAGTGGAACTGGGAAGCCAAGACCATATTGCTCCCCACAGGTCTGGCAATGAGGAGTCACCTCTTTGTGATAATGGATTAGAGCGAATACGTTCTTCCATTACTTTTACTGTCTTTGTAATATTGGGTTGGAAATCATGGATGTATACACAGCAATGTGAATGAATCAGAGTACACAGACCCCCTTTTGTAGCTAATACAATGTCTAAAGCATACCTATTTTGTAGAGCAACCTGTCTTACTTCAGAAAGCTTGGTGTTGATCAATTTAATATTCTTTATTGTATCATTGAACATTGTTACCGTGAAGTTATTTAGAATATGTATATCTCGGTAGTTCATGGCTACTCCCAATGGTGTTATTAGACCACAGGAGATTTGGGTCCAGAGTCTCTGGGTAAGGCTAGATTCTGAGTCTCTTTTATTATGTATCCAGCCTTGGGGAAAGCCATCAAGTTTATATATCACCGGTATCACATACCCGAGTGTACATGTGCCGCTCCAGTAAGGTGGCATCTCCCTGTATGCATATTTCCCACACAATACCCACCTAAAGTTTTCCATAGCATAGGTCTGTTGTGATGTTCGGGTCCAATTGATCATTTCCTCAAAATGCATACACATCTGATACTGATCTTGATTAAAATAATCTAATTTATGATAACTCTTGGTATAGCTATGGTTACTACAGGATGATGGCATATCAAAAGTCTTATTACATTTTTCCCAATCTCCTAAATGGAGCCCTCTAGGTTCATTTCTCCTAAAACACACATACGCCATTTTCCTTAAATGAACAAAAATCCTTCCTGTTATATTTCGTTCTACACCATATTTTTCTGTCCCATGCCCCTGTGGTCTTAGTCTGTTCTGATCAAGTGGAATTACATGTAGGATTAATCCTTCACCTGTTCTTCCTGGCATGTGCATGCATAACCAGCATTTGGTGATGTTCAAGGAATGTGAGACCTTCTTGAGATCCTTTATGAACACATTGTCATCCCACAAGTCTGTTCCCAAGTCACCCGCAGGTCCAACATATTGTGAACTTCTTTGATGTATTAATGTAAATATAGTTGCAACAAATAGTCCTCTCCAGAGTTCAGCCGACATCTCCCTGGTGGTTTCTGCTGGCTATTTCTTCAAGGTTACCTTTAGCGGCTGACCACTTTAGCATCCACTGGGATTGCCTTCCAAGGTTTCTCAGGTTCTGGTGCTTTCTTGGCTCTGCTGTAATGCGTCCAGCCTCCTTCCCGAGTACGGACTGCAGATTCAATCATCAGTAGCACCTGATACGGACCTTCCCAGCTAGGTTGCAGTTTTTCACTTCTCCAAGTCTTTATCAGGACCCAGTCTCCAGCCTCATGTGGGTGTTGGCTACCAGCCAAAGGTGGTCGTTGCACCAACAGTCCCTGTTCGTGAAGAGAAAGCAAAGACCGAGACAGTGTGTCAGTCTTCAAGATCTTCTGCTATTGCTTTGCATCTTTTCGACTGCCATAAGTAACGGGGGGTGGAAAAGGGAGGTAGGAATAGTTGGGGAAGTGAGCTGGAGGAGTTACATTCGTCTGATGTATAAATGGAAGGGGGGAGCATAAAATAGAGTTAGGTTTCTATTTCTCGCTTAGCTTTCTTCTCTCTGCGCAACTGCAACCCGTTATCAAACTATGCCAAGGTCAACGGACAGAGGCCTCATCATCACCTGAAGATGCCCACATGATCATATCCACAACTTCTAATTGGAAGTGTCATTTGAACTATTGGGGGTGGGAACATTTCCATCACTTTCTATATATGAATTGCGCGCCTAAATTCTCAGATTCAGAATTCTTTGGTTGCTACCACTTCACTTTCAGTAAAAGATATCTTTTCTCTAAACTAAAGAGTCTAAGTATTTCTTTCCTGGATTTTGAATGGAGCTCCGCCTGACACAGTGCCAGCAAATATTTCTGAAGGAACAAGTCCCTGAACTCTGGTATGGGATTGCCTAGTTTGGGCAAATAGGGTCTCCCCATCAGCATTTCAAAGGGAGAAATCCCTGTGTCTTTCCTTGGACAAGTTCTGATCCTGAGCAGAGCTAAGGGAAGATTCTTTGTCCATGGCAAATGGACAAAGATTCTTTGTCCATTTTCAAGTTGTAGTTTGGTCAAGTGTTTCTTTAATTCCCCGTTCACTTTTTCAATTTTTCTATTGGATTCAGGATGCCATGGGGTGTGTAATTCCCATTACACCCCCACCACCTCCATTACCTTTGCAGAACCTTTTGGGTGAAATGAGTTCCTCTGTCTGAATCTATTGCTTCCATCATTCCATATCATGGGATAATCTGTTCTAGTAAGATCTTGGTTACTGTGGGAGCTGTGGCTCTTCTAGTGGGATAAGCCTCTACCCATCCCGTTAGTTGATCTTTGATCACAAGCAGGTATTTCCAACCCCCCTTTTCTGGCAACTCAGTGAAATAAATTTGTGCTCTCTGAAAAGTTTAACCCACAAGGGGTTGCCCTCCCATCTCTTCCTTGCGTGCCGCTTTCTTATTTACTTTCAAACAAATCAAACATTTCCAGCAGATGCTCTGAGGTCCCGTCCACATCCTCAGACTCCAATAGTGAGGTTTAATGGACATGACCAAGGCGTCCATTCCCCAATGTCCTCCTTCATGAACTTTCTCCAATATTCCCCTCATGACAATGGGTGACACCACCTTGACTCCCTCCGATGTCTTCCATCCCTCTGGGGTTTTGACACATCCCTCTTTCTCCAACTCTAAATTTTCCTTTTTCTCTGGCTCCCATTCCTCCCTCTCGTCCTCCTTTTCCAGTATTGGTATAGATATCATTACCAACTCTTTCTCTCCTGCAGCTTCCTTCGCCCATTGGTCCGCCCATCGTTTTCCCACAACCTCCAGTGTGTTCCCCTTCTGATATGCGTTCACATGGACAATTGATACTCGGCTGGGGAGTTGCAATGCCTCTAAGACTTGTTCTACCAACTGCACTTGCTCTATTTGCTTCCCATCCGCCTTGATATACACTCTTTCTTTCCAGATTTCCCCAAATGTGTGCATACTTGGAATCAGTCCAAATCGTTACTTCCATCCCCTCAGCCAATTCCAAGGCTCTGGTCAGGGCAAACAATTCACATTTCTGGGCTGACCAAGCAGCTAGGAGTGACCCTTTCTCTATTACCTCACCTTCCCCGGTTACTACTGCAAACCCAGATTTTTGCTTTCCATTTTCCACCTTGCTAGATCCATCTATAAACCACCTCTCTCCCTTCTACAGTGGAGTCTCTTCCAAGTCCTCTCTAACCTTTGTCATGAGATACACTTGCAATAGACAATCATGGTCTTCCGGTTCCCATGCCTGCCTTCTCCCCTCTAAGAATTCTGCTGGATTTAGATTCTTGTCTGTTCCTATTACCACATCAGGACTGGTTGTCAAAATGGTTTCATACTTCAATATCCTCCCTTTGGTCATCCAAGTAGTAGCCAGCTGGCTCAACACTGAGTTGACCTGATGAGGCGAATGGACCACTAAAACTCCCCGAAAGGTTAACTTTTTGCTCTCCACCACCAGTATCGCTGTTGCTGCCACAGCCTGAACACAAACTGGCCATCCTTTCACAACTGGCTCCAAACCCTTGCTTAGGAAGGCTACCAGCTGGTACTGCCCCCCCCTCTTTTGGGCAAGGACTCCAACTGCTGTTCCCTGAGCCACCGCCACATACAAATGAAACGGTAATTTCAGGTTTGGCAAGGCTTAAACCGGAGCAGTTGACAAAGCCTTCTTCAGCTCTTCCCACCTTTCACTATCTCCCTCCTCCCATTCTATGTGCTCTCCCTTTCCAGGCAACTTTCTATGCAAAAACTGTGCCAGCACTGTGAATTGGTCTACCCAGATTCTGCAATACCCCAATAATCCCAATGCTTTCTGCACCTCTGTCTTGGTATAGGGATCAGGAACCACTGGGAATCTAGGAACCACTATCTCATTGATCCTCCTCAAATCATTAACCAATCTATACTTCCCATCCTTTTTTATTACTGCTAAAACTGGTGAATTGAACGGTGACATAGAAGGTTCCCACAGTACCTGTTTTAATAATCTGTCAATCACTGGTTTCAACCCTTCCCTACCTCTCTTACTCAGAGAATATTGTGGAGTCCACAGTTTAGTTATCCCTGGTTGTATCTTGATCTGAATGGGCTGTATTGCCATCCTACTAACCCCTTCACCTCCTGCCCACACATCTGATGATATCTTCTCCTCATCTTCCGTTGTTAACATACACTTGAGAACTTCTTTCCTTCTATCCCACAATTCTATTCCAAAAACATCCAATAAGTCTCTTCCTAGCAAGTTCACCCCTGAATCCAGAATATACAATATTTCGGTTTCAGTTACCACATCATTCAATTCCAATCTCACCTCTTTCAAAATCTTGACCTCTTGGGATTTCCCACTCACCCCAAACACCTTTAAAGTCTGCTTTGACCTGCATGCTCCCTCTACCGGATCGCATACAGATGTCTGGCTTGTGCCAGTGTCGATCAGGAACAGCCATTCCTGATGATCAGGACCCACTAACACATTTACCAATGGCTCCCCGCGGGTCCCTCTTGGGGAGCCGAAACCTACCTAATCGTATAGGGCATAGCTTTGTTCCTCCGGGGTTTTGGGACATTCGCGTGCAAAATGTCCCTCTTTCCCACATCTGAAGCAAGTTCTACTCTGAGACGGCCATTGGAATCAACAGACTTGATTGCCCCCTGGACCTCCTTGCCTAACTGGGGATCTCCACTCCCTGCTGGGAGATCTTTCATCTCTCCACCTTGGCCTCGGATCTGACATCTGGATCTCCCTGTTTTTCCTAACTTCATTCTTGGCTGCCGTTTGCACAGCAGCTACCATCATCTGAGACTTCTGTTTGGTTTTAACTGAGTCTCGGTTCACAAAAACTTGTTGGGCTGCTCTCATCAAATCTGTCATGCCCAAATCAGTCCATCCCTCTGTGTTCTGGATCTTTTTCTGGATATCTGGCCATGCTTTGGTGAAGAATTGCATCTTCAGGAGAGTCTCGAAGGCAGGGGTTTCTGGCTCCACTCCGGAGTACTTGGTTAACCCTTCATGGAGCCGAGCACAGAAATCCCCCAGGGACTCATCCTTTCCTTGTGTTATTTCAAATGCTTTGGTCAAGTTTTTCCCTTGAGGGATGGCCAATTTAATTCCTTCAGTGATCATATGTTTCATATCTCTCATGTGCTCCCTATGAGCGTTGTCATTGATGTTCCAATTTGGATCGGCTATGGGGAACTTTGTGTCTGCAGCCACTGCTCCCTGTTGCCCTGCATGTCTCCTATCCCAGGCAGCCATTGCTGCCCTCCGAATGAGGTTCCTCTCTTTGGGGGTGAAAAGGTGTCCAAGAATATACATCAGTTCTTGGTATGTGTATTCATTGGGCCCCAGAAACAATTCCAACTGTTCCGCCACTTCATGAGCATTCTCATGGAGTTTCGGAAGGGTCTTTTTCAGATCCCGTAACTCGGCAGATTTTATGGGGAGAGCTACGAAAACGGTGACTGGATTCCCCTGCACATTCATGCCATTTGGGACTTCTCTGACTGGGAAGGCCGACACGGGATTGGCCGACCTTCCTCCTAGAGGCAAATTCTCTAGGTCCTTGTTTAATTGAGCCAGTTCCCTTCTGAGTCCTGGATATGCAGGTGGAGGTGGAGCCTGGGCAACTGGATCCGGCAGGAGCAGTGTTGCCGGGACTGCCGGAGCCGATGCCGGTGGACTCCCCATCCAGTCCTCAGTTTTGCTTTCCTCCACTTTGCTGACAAACTGTCCTACTTCTGTTTCTGGCGGAACTGGACCTTCAAAGTGAACATGATACCATACCTCCACATAGGGTATTTGCTCCTTCATCCGGTGTTTCACTATATACTCTTTCAACTGAGTTATCCAGTACGTGCTGGTATTCCCTTCGGGATTCCAGTGGTAAGGAAACTCAGGGTCTACTAGGGGATACTTCGGCCACCTATATTGGCAAAGGTAGATCATTTTCTTTTTCTTTAGACTCCGAGTGTAAGTCCTTAGATGGGGCAACGACCATTGTTGTAGTAGTTGACCCAATGGGGAGTCAGTTGGAATCAGCCTTCTTGGGGTTTTTTCTGTCTCAATACCTGTTCCCTCTTGAAACGTCTCACACTTGCTTTGTCCCTTTCCCATTTTCCATGCTACCCGCCAACAATCTCCCAGAGATTCCCAACTCAGGGATTTATACTGTCCTCCAGCAGTTGCTGGATTCCCAGAGTTTAAGGATAGTATATCCCCTCTTCTATCCCGAAAGGCAACAAACTCACCTGATACATCCCTGGTCTCCTGGAGATGAAAGGAGTGTGGGCATCCCCACTTCAGGTGATTAACGACACTCCCAGAGCGTCAGGCCGGCTTCTCTCTCTCTTGTTTCCAAGGATCGTCTGCTGAGTGCAGTTACCCTGGGATCCGACTGAGACAAGGGAGGGGCCCCTCTACAATGGGAGGCGGTGGCACCACACTTACCCAGTCCCTTTTCTCCAGTCGAAATTCCATTGGGGCCTCATGTTGGATGCCAAATTTTGAGGTGGAAGCAGATAAAAAACCACCAAAAGTTTCGTTAATCCAAGGAAAACAAGGTTTTATTCACGTGTCTGCAGAGACGGGTTCCCTCAGGCATTGAAGGAACCCAGAGCAAAATTCAGGCAGCATTTTTATACCCTAACTGTTCGCCCCCTCGTACGAGGGCTTGGCTCACATTCTTTCTGTTTTCAAATTGACACATATATTTCGAAGGTTAATGCTGGCTCCCTATCTAGAAAAAGCAGTGACACAGTTTCTGACACCTCAGCACTTTATTACAATTCCTCATTGTTCTAGCCTCATCTTGTTTTTTTTTCTCTTGTGCACAAACTGGAACACTTTCTTATTTAGCAGAGCTACTGAGTTTGAGACACACTTCCTTATTTAATTCAATAGACCATCCAACATGACTTCGGTTCTGCTCACAATCCCCCCTTTTTCTTTTTCCAGTCTTGTCTCAAATAAATTCTTCCTCTACTTCAAGCAGGTGTATTGTGCTCCTTCACCCACCACGAATTAGACCAAGAATTTTCTGACACGCACACGCATGCACCCCCCCCATTGCTCTTTACTGACATCATATTAATTCAATTGCCCACCAAGCCAGTGTCAATTATATCCAGCCTACAATTGTTCTTGCTGTCTGCATAGCCCTTTGCAGTTGACCTTCAAGGCCTCATGTCTATAGATTGCTTAGGATCCTGCTGAGATTTTAAGAGAATTCATTGTTTTGAAATCTCTGGAAGCCTTCACGTTTGCCTGGTGCAATATGGTGAGGTTTTTATGAATTTAATTCAATGGCTGGCCGCAAAGAAAACTCTTCCGAATTTTGTGAGAAAAATACTAATGTGATTCTTGCCTTTCATTCTTTCATTTCGGCTTTGGTGGCTGCAAGCACAGCTCCCCTTCATTTCGGCTTTGGTGGCTGCAAGCACAACATGTACATCTATGCAACAACCCAGAGTAAATTTTCAAGTAGACCGAGTCTCAGAAGACAGTTACTTTCATGCTTCCAGGAAGGGTGCTTTGGTCATGCATGGTGCACTGTGTAGTTCTCCTTCCAAATGCTTTGCCTCACTAAGCTTCTGCCATCACAGAGCCAAAGCAGTCAATCTTAGATTCTGTTCTCTCATATTGACCTATGCTCTTCTGCCCCCTAGAGGGCACAGAAGCCCATTCTGTTTCATTTCATTTCATTTCATGCCAGATGAATCAGTTACTGCTGTTCACCTCTGTGATGCCTTTGAACTTTGATTATTCATTCACCAGGTTTATTAGCAGGGTGGTAGGAAGCTCCCAGCCAGGGTTCTAAAATTCAGGAGCAGGGTCTACCCAACGACAGGCTTAGATTCTGGATTGTTCTTAAGAAGAGAATGGTCCACTGTCTGTGCCCCCCAATGCATGGTACCACATGCTACTCAGCATGTTTGTTGTGGAGGAAGCAGAAAATAAAAGTTGCCATGGGGTGCTAAATATAAAAAAAAAATGGTAAAAAAAATCAATACACCAAATACAAGCTAGGCGAATATGACCTCCTGATGACCTTCACTCTGTCAAAGACCTTGTACTTCTCATATTGAATAACCTAAGTGAGAGAGCTCACTGCAACAACATTGCAAAAAAGGCTTTTAGAGTTGTAAATCTGATCTTACGAAGCTTCTTCTCTGATTTGCAAACAACCTTTGCTAGACCAATACTTGAATACAGCTCCGTTGTCTGGAATCCACACTGTATGTCGGACATTAACACAATTGAGTGAGTCCAGAAGTATTTTACCAGAAAAGTGCCACACTCCTCTTTTCGCAACACCTACCCTATACCACCAGACTTGAGATTCTAGGCTTAGACAACCTTGAACTATGCTGGCTAAAATTGGATTTAAACATAGTACATAAAATGATATGTTACAATGTTTTACTAGTTAATGAATATTTCAGCTTTAACCATAACAACACAACAGCACACAACAGATATAAACTAAATGTAAACCACTCTAAACTTGATTGCAGGAAGTACGATTTCAGCAGCAGAATGGTCAATGTCTGGAACTCACTACCTGGTTCTGTTGTCACCTGCTCAAACACCCATTTACTTAGAGCCAAGCTGCACTAAAAGCCTCCAATACAGGAACACAATATTGCCAGTCAATCAAGACACACACACACACAAAAAAAAGCCACAAAACAGACAGAAGATATCAGAAACACCAACCAAGCAGAACACAGCAAACTCAAAGACCAATAAACACAGACTAAGACTCCCAACCAATCAGGATGAAGAAAAAAAAACCATTCTGGCACAGCACAGGCTAGCCTCAAATTTAAAACTGAAATTGCTGTGATAGCCTGACTCACAGACAAACACAATACAGAAGCCTGATGATGGCAGATGAGATTCTACCGAAACATTGCTACAACTTTAAAAGCACAACTACAATGACGTGGGATAATACTCGAAGGAAGTTGAACAGCATACATATAAGTACCCGCAAAAACGTAAGACACACAAACACAGGCAGGCAAGCTGCCTTGGATTTCACAGAGTTAATTCTTTGGAACTGATAATATTCTTGGCATTCCAACATGTCCTTCCTGCCAAGTCCAAACTGATAACAAATAAAGTTTTACTCACAGAAAATCACAAGGCAGTCCACAAAAATAATCATTCACGAAGAAAATCTGAAGTAAGGTTAAACTTTGTCCTGTACAAAGTTTCAGGAGAAAGCACACCCATTTTTATCCCCGTGGGGTGTGGCTCAATGACTCAGCTCACTCTCTGACCCTTCCATGCCTCCTACATTGCTGCTCATGTTTCTCCCTATGACGCTGCTTAGGATCGAGCCAACACTCTTCCTCTTTACCCCCTGTCAGTGGCTGCTCTGATATGCCTACCTCCTGATTAATCTCAGGCTGTTTCTCTCCGTTGTCTGATGGAACCTGAGGCATTATCAGGGAGGAAGGTCCTGGGGAGGAAGGCATTCCCAGTTCCTCCTCCTCATCTTCCAGGTCCTCTTCCTCTGACAACATAGGCATGCGAATTGGGGCCACAACACTATCCCCCACCACAGGGCCCTTCCCCTGAGTCTGATGGTCAGGATGTGGTCGCAAGGGGAAATGTACATGGAACATCTGTATAAGGTCCCGGGCATGGATCGTGGAAGCATCCACCCAGGAGAGGGCCTCCGGCCCATCCTCCGGCCTCTTGATCAAATATTGGAACTGCCCTTTCAGCCAGTGGGAATCCCTAATACCTTGCCTTCTACTGCGCCATCTTCACCGGGCACAGGTGGTGGATCAACAGCTGTGAGACGTCGGCGATGACACGAAGGGACATTAGGGACCAAAAAGGAATGGTGGAAGACTGGATGAATTTGCATGGAGCATGGTAGAGTCAGTCGATAGGCTACAGGGTTGATGACTGTCTCGATGGGAAATGGGCTGATGAACCAATGATCCATCTTCTTTATCAGGTGGTCGACCTGAAAATGTTTTGTGGATAACCACACACGATCTCCTACAGCCAGCGGAGGTGTTGATCATCGAGAGATCTGCAAACTGCTTGTAATCTTCCTTGGCCTGTATCAATTGCTGCCAAACTAACTGCTGAACTGAGTGAAGTTCCGAAAGGAATTCACGGGTCTCGGTAACAGGGGAATCTAATAGTGTCAAAGGGAAGAAGATGGTACCCCACATTCAAAGGGAAGAAGATGGTACCCCACATTAGCATAAAATGATGTCATTTGGGTGGAGGTGTGCTGGGAGTTGTTGAATGCAAACTCCACCAGAGGGAGATAATCAGCCCAGTTGTTCTGCCATTGGTTTACAAAACAATGCAAGTATTGCTCAAGAATGCCAATGACCTTCTCCGTCCCCCATCAGTCTCTGGATGGTGCGCCGACAAGTACACCTGCACCTGTAACATGGTCATCAGGCTTTTCCAAAATTGGACTGTAAATTGTACACTGCGGTCAGAAACTACCCTGTCTGGCAGACCATGGAGGCGAAAAACATGCTGCAGGAACAAATGAGCAGTTGTACGGGCTGCTGGCAATTTACGACATGGAATGAAGTGGGCCATTTTTGTCAACATGTCGACCACCACCAGCACAGTTCTAAATCCAGAGGATGGCGGTAAATGAATCAAAAAGTCCATGGAAATCGCTCCCCATGGTCTTTCTGGAATCGGCAGAGGTTGGAGAAGACCAGAAGGTGCAAACCTCGCAGTTTTCACTTGCCTGCATGGTACACAGGACATGACATAGGCGTGGACATCATGCCGTACTCGAGGCCACCAAAAAGTCCATGTTACAAGATGGAGGGTCTTAAAATACCCAAAATGGCCGGCTGCAGGGTTGTCCTGACACTGAGTCACAATAAGGGCTTGAAGTGGCCCCATGGCCCCCATGGCCCCGTAGGTACGTACAACCAGCCCTGATGCTCGAGTAAACCCTCCTCCAAAGTCCATGGGGATTCAGGTCCAATTTCCCCCATCCTCTGCTGTGACCAAACGTCTAGGCGCTGCACCTCTTGCACCTGAGTTCACAAGTCCACCAGTTCCTGGACTGTGGCCAAGGATTCTGCTGGCAGCACTGTCCACAGAGGAAAGGGGTCCTCGGGACAAGGTACTCGGGTTTGTGGGACAGGACATCCACCCTCCGATTGTGACCACTGGGGATATAGGTCACAGAAAAGTTGAACTGGGCAAAAAACAACAACCAACAGATCTGCCGCTGGTTCAACTTTCTCACCATTGACAAGTGTTCTAAATTCCGATGGTCCATCTGAACCTCCACCTTTTGTCGGCCCCCCTCGAGATGATGTCGCCAAGCCTCAAACGTAGCCTTGATAGCCAGTAAATCTTTTTCCCAGATGGCATAGTTGTGTTCGGAAGGAGTGAGTTTCCAGGAATAATAAGCACAGGGAAAAAGAGTTTCACTATCCACTGGGGCTTGCAACAGCACCGTCCCAATAGCCACGTTGGATGCATCCATCTCCATCACAAAAGGACGACGCGGATCAGGGTGCCTTAGGACAGGTTCTGAGATGAAGGCATTCTTGAACCCCTCAAAAGCCTGTTGCTACGGGGGTCCCCACTGGAATGGGACCTTCTTTCGAAGGAGCTGGGTTATTGGACCTGTCAGCTTGGCAAAACCTGGGATGAAGGTCCAGTCATAATTAGCGAACCCCAATAGGCATTGAACATCCTTCACACCATGAGGGGGTTCCCAACTACATAAGGCTTCTACCTTGCACGGGTCCATGGCGATGCCTTTGGGAGAGATGATGTGCCCAAGGAACTCTATGGAAGTCTGAAAGAAGAGACATTTCTCCAGCTTTGTATAAAGTTGGTGCTCCTGAAGGCATTGCAAGACCAGATGAACGTGTTGAAGGTGGCTGTCCATGGACCCAGAATTGATCAGAATATCGTCCAAGTACACCACTACTAACCAATCTAACATATCCCAAAACACATCATTCATCAGGTGCTGGAAGACCAACAGAAGAATAAGTATCTTCCTGGATGAACACAAAAATGCAGTAAAAAAGCTGGAACACACTTCCTCATGAGTCCAACACATGAAAGCATCAGGTCATAGCATCGACTTTAATGGCACCAAAACCCTAGCCACTATAGAAAACCCCAGCTAAAGAATACCTGCGAAAACTTAAGAAAACAAATATACATATATACATATACATACACATATACATATTCATATTTCAGAATAGGAAATAGTGATAGAAGATAATATTTGTACTTCAGGATTGAACTGTAGGGTCCTTGGTGCTCCCTGAGCTTGATGATTTTCTTGTAGACATTTCATTACCAAACTAGGTAACATCATCAGTGTATGATGACAGTTTGGTAATGAAACATCTGCAAGAAAACCAACAAGCTCAGAGAGGACCTTGAAACCCACAGAAGGGGCTTCCAGTTTGAGCTTCTTCAGTGATGGACTGAATTCTGTGATCATGTGTAGTTTTGATCTGTGCTCGCCACTGGAGCGTCCCAAGCCAGCTGGTTTCAGAGTTAACCCACACCATAGAGGTGGTAAAGAGGGGGAAGATTGCTAGCAGTGTCAAGGAGAACTGCATCTCTCCTCTCCAGCTGGCCATTACTCCCTTTTCTGAAGGCGATTGCAGCGGTGGTCAGAAATGGCCACCTCAAAGAAGAACTCGACTGGAAAAGAATGTGCAGGAGGAAGATAACAGAAAGTTTTTGGCTAATCAGGTTGAACTGAAAAAGCAACAACATAAGGTACCCTGGAATTTGAACTATAAAGAATAATATTGCTCCCAAAGAAGATTTTGAAGCAGTGAATGAGAGAGGGAAGGGAAAGGATTTGGTTTTTTTTCTTTCCTTCCCCATATTGATAACTAAGAGATTTAAGTAAGAAACTGACAAAATCCACTTTGACATTAACAGGTATTTAAGCTGAAAATAAAATGTCAAAAGGAAAATAAAGACTTGGATTTTCAAAAACTTTTAAAGAATGAAAGGAGAGAAAAGAAAAAAACAAAACAAAAGGGTGGGGTCTGGAAAAATGGAGGACAACACCTGGAAGTAAAAGGAATTAACAGGGAAACTTTAACAAGATTCCTAAAAGATACATTCTAACTGAAACTTTGTAACAAGCTAATTGAACCCCAGGAAGAGAAAGTGGAAAAAAGAAGCAAGAAGAAACAGTTTTGAATTATTTGGATTACTTGGTGTTTTTTGGATTTTTGGTTATTGGTTGTTTAAAAGTTTTTAAAATAGTATCACTCTTGGAAGAACTGAGAATGGAACTTAAAAAACAGAAAGAAGATGCACAAGAAGGAAGAGGTTTTTTTGGCTTCATATTTCAATTTTTAGAAATGGAGATCCTGAACTATGAGAAACAACAAGAAATGCCTGTAGAACAAGAAGGGCGGGACAAAGAAGAAGCCATCTTCAATGAACAAGTAATTCTATGTGGGGAAAGAGAGTGAAAAATTTAAGATCTGAAAAAAAAAAAGAATAGTTTGAAAAGTAATTACAATATTAGGATGAAACAGAAGAGAGGATTACAGAAGAGAGAATTAGAATTAGAGAGACAAGGGGTCAAAAAGGGGAGGGAGAAGAAGAGGAGAAGAGGGAAAGGAAAAGAAGTTATAAAGGACAGAAACAGGAAATAGAGAAACAGGAAAAATGTACAAGGATTGAAGTTTTAAGTCTGTTTAGAAGACATAGAGATAATGAGTGAAAATTTAATTGAAAGAGGGATTCTGCAAGGGTACATAAGACAGTATTGTTATATTAGAAATAGAAATGAACTTAGAAAATATGAAACAAGTGTGATTAAAATCATAGATAAAAATACTCATTGTAATGTAATGGAATGTTTGTTAATAAATAAATGAAATAAAGAGAATGAGAGAATGAAATTAGAAAAGAATGGGAACCTTTTAATTATTATCAATAAGTTATAAAAATTTAAGTGAAGAGGAATATAAAAGAAATATGAAAAAATTATGGAAATATGATAAGTGTTCCTAAAGAAGTATGATATCCCACTGAAAAGAAATGTTAAAGATGTTAAAGAGTATAACAAACATTAATGATAGAGCTGAATTGGAATAGAATAAGTTTTTTATTTATTATTGTTATATATGTACTTTCTCTTTAAGAACTTAGTGTGTATTTTAAAAATGTGCCAAGCAGAATTCGACTGGAAATTATGTGCTATTTTGAATGTTATAATTGTAAAGGTACAAACTGAAGTTTAAATAAGAGTTGAATGGACAAAAATTAAAAGATACAAAGGTATCATACTCCAATCTGTAACTACAGGGGAAAATTTTGTTTAATGAGAAAAGAAAATATGAAATTGAACCAGGACAGACAAAAGTATAAATATAATGATTAGAAAGATATTGCAACTTAGAAAAAAATACATAATTGAATTTAGAAAGGAATGAGGTAATTAAAAGCAAGATTGAGAAAACTAAGGGAAGGGAAAAATTATTGAGAAAATGTTAAAATAGTAATAAGACATTGAATAGAACACAAAGATGAATATGAAATTGAGTTTGTGTCTGTATGGAGAAGTGATAACCCCAGGACCATGCTATTCTCAAAAAAAGATATTTTATTTGTATTATGTTTTGTGAAAACCCAAATAATTTTTTTACAAAAAAAAAAGAAAAAAGAAAAAAAGAAACCCACATAAGGGCAAATTTTTCCATACATAACTAATAATTGTATTACTGCCATTAATACACTTAGATAAATTTTAAAGTAAATTAAACTAATTTCAGTTGAAGGGCAAGTGTGGCCCTTGGCCTAAAGAAAAAGTTTAGCTTACTGTGGAGAATGAAGTGGATTTTTATTTGAGCAACATTTCTAATCTGTATTCTGCAAAAACAACAACAACACACACAAAAAACAACAACCACCCAACTGTCAGTTGAGAAGATGGAATCCTGTCAGTTCTCTCTGCTCATTTAGTTACCAAGTGATCTGAATTCACAGCCAATTTCATGGGATCTCCAGCAAATCACTCTATGGAAAGCCAACTAACTGCCAATGTTCAAATCCCAGCATTTACACCAGTCCTTTTTTCCTTGGCCAGAGATGAAGGATGTCTGTTTGGTCATGCTTCAACTCTGTGATTGTTTCCTAATGTTTCCATCTCAGCTGTCATCTTCTGTCAGGAACAATCAGAGATCCAAAAGCAAAAAAGAGCAACCTTTGCTTTCCTCTGTTTCAGAGCCTGTGATCGTAACTCTGTAGGCAAACATTTGATGTTTTTCTTAATATCATTTTTTTTGATGTTTTACTTAAGCTGATATTGTTCATACCGTATGTCCTTTTTCTCATTCCTAATCCTTCCTATGTATTCTACAAGCCTGTGATTAAAGCCCATGTCACAATGCACCAACGGATGGAAAGAGGATGTAAAATGGAGAAAAATGCTTGCCATCCGTTGGTTAACGCGATGCATCCGTTCTGCACTCACTGCGTGCGTGATTAATACTTATTATCCATTCACCTTCCGTCTACTGAGATTTCACCCCCTTAAAAAGTTTTGAGCTGCACAAAACTTTTTTGAGCAGATGAACTTTCCGCCGTGTCCATTCTACATCCGCAACACATATGTGGAATAAACGTTCTACGTCCATCGTCATCTGTTACACGGCCGCTGTATCTGCTCGGAATCTGCTGGGCATCCACGCAACATGCATCTGCTCCAGCGGAAAATGGAAAGACGGAGGAAGTGAAACAAATGTGGAACGTCTGCGCAGCGTTAGTAGCACGGACATAGAAAGGATGAAAGCGGATGCAGCTTGCATATAAAGCATTAAAACAGAAAAAACGTTCATATAGGGGACATATCTCAGACATTTAGGATGTCTGGAGGATGTCTAGAGTATGTGGAAGGACACCTAGTGGAAAACCGATATTTCCAATAAAAAGGGAGAGGAAATCACCTGGATCTCACTTTCAGTCCAGAAGTCCTGGTGTGCAGACCTCTTCAGCCTTGCTCTTGCTCTTCCACAGCATCCAGTCATCTCCACCATGGATCGTCACACACTCCTTTTGGTAGCCACCATCATTCTACAACAGTGTGAAGCCCTCTTCAGGCTCTTTCGCCTGTTCTACACAAGGAAAAGGAGGCATCCAAGAAGTGTGTGGGTCCGAAGATGGATCACGAGAAGAGCCGAGTATGGACTGTATGACAAGCTGATAGTGGAGCTGAGGAACAAAGACACTCGTGCATTCCAGCACTTCATGAGGATGCCACCAGCCATGTTCGATGAAGTTGTGGAGTGGCTGAGACCCAGGTTGACCAAGGCAAACACCAACTTCCGGCCCAGCCTGAACCCTGGACTGAAGGTGGCACTGTCTCTGCGCCACCTGGCCTCCAGGACCATATACAGGAACATGCAGTATGCCTGGAGGGTGCCACACAACACCATCATCATTGTGGTTAGAGAAGTGGTGCAGGCCATCATCGAAGAATACCTGGAGGAGCTCCTCCAGTGCCCCACCACTGAAGACAGCTGGAAGAAAGTTGCAGAGCAGTGGTATCAGAAGTGGAACTTCCCCCACACCATTGGAGCCATAGATGGCAAGCACGTGGCCTGCAAAGCTCCAGCCAAGTCAGGGTCCACTTATTTCAACTTCAAGGGCTTCTTCAGCATCATCCTCTTAGCCATGGTCGATGCTGACTACAAGTTCATATACATCGATACTTCAGGCAACAGGTCAACTTCAGATGCCCAGGTATACAACGCCAATGACCTCAAGGAGGGACTGGAATGCAACCTCATCGTGGGCTTCACAGATCCAGACCCCCTGCCCAATGACACAAAAGATGTGCCCTACTTCATCGTGGGGATGACGCCTTCTCCCTCAGAACCTACCTCATGAAGCCCTACATATCCAGATACCTCACCCGTGAAGAGAGGATCTTCAACGACAGGCTGTACAGGGCAAGACGGGTGGTGGAGAACACCTTCAGCATCCTGGCCAACAGGTTCCAGGTACTTCTCACCACCATGCAGCATTGCCCAGAGACCGTAAGGAACATCGTGGAAGCTTGCTGCATCCTGCACAATCTCATGCGCACCTGCTACCCAGTCTTGCAGAACAGGCTGGTGGACCGCCAACAAGGCAATGGGGACATGGAGCCTGGTGAATGGAGGCAAGGACAAAATCTGATACACACTCAGGATGTTCCAGGCCCCAACAGTGCTTCACGTGAAGGGAAGAAGCAGCGTAACCTCCTGAAACACTGGTGCAACTCCCCAGCTGGAGCAGAGGAGTGGCAAGACAGGATGGTGGATGCTTAATGGATGCTTCCTTCAGCCTGTCTCATCACACTGATGAGATTGGGCCATGTATGTTGAGTGGCCCTACAATGAACAGGGCATTTAATAAAGAGTTGTGTTTATGTTGAAATGGGTTGAAGAATGATTAAATTGTTATTGATAATAAAGGGCCATAGGTGTGGCACCTGGGAGGGTGGACCATACAGTCCCACTATGCTTGCACTGGAGGTTTATCTGTCCCACAGCTGTTACCCATCCCACAGGTATCCCTGCCCATCCCACTGCTATCCTTACCCATCCCACAGCTATCCATCCCACAGCTATCCTTACCCATCCCACAAGTATGCAAAGGCTTAAACCATTTCTAAAAGTTTCCACCAAGACTTTATTTAGTAAGAGAACTGAACAAAGTGTGTGAAGCAAAGATAACCTTTATTAATAAAAAACTGTAGGACTTTATTAAAAAAGCAAAATGACCCAAGTAAAGTGTCCCAAGCAAAAATAAAGTCAGCAGGTAACAACCCAGTCTCTGGCACTCTTCTCAGTCACTCTGAGGCATGCCCATGGTCTCAGGGGTGCAGGGTGCAGGGGCTGTGGAGGTGGCAATGGCTGGAGTGCTAGTCTGAGGTGCCATTGGGGTGCCTGGCCCCAAGAGGACAACAGGGGATGGTGTGTGCAAGAAGCTCTCAGAGAGCTGGCTCAGTCCCGTGATGTTGAGATGCCCTTCCTCCAGTACATGGGATGTCAGTCCCAACACAGATGACAGATGTTCTGAGGCCGGGCTTGGCCGTCAGGTGGAGGAAGGAGGAGTGTTGTGGGGCTGTCTGGTCTGCAGCTGAGCGAGGTGAGGCGTCGGTGGCATCTGTGGCGTCGGTGGCATCTGTGGCGTCGGTGGCATCAGTGGCATCGGTGGCATCGGTGGTATCTGTGGCAGGCAAGGAACCTGTGCCTGGACTGGGAAGGGCTGCCTGTGCTGCTGGAACTCCTGGTAGCCATAGCCTTGGTACGTGAAGGGGTTTGGAAACCTTGGAAGGGCTGTGACATCGCCTGCGGTGGAGGAGCAGAGCTGGACTGGGTAGGAGAGGTGCAGAAGACCTGTGATCCTCTCCTTGATCACCTGGTACTGGGCTTCGGGCATTTCCATGAGGGTCTGGTTCACGTAGGTGAGGAAGGGCTTTCTGTTAAGCCCCTGTCACACAGCACCAACCGATGGAAAGAGGATGTAAAATGGAGAGAAACACTTACCATCCGTTGGTTCATGCGATGCATCTGTTCTGTACTCACTGTGTCATTTTTCAAACTCTCTATCTGTCCAGCATCCGTCTACTGACATTTCATCCGCTCAAAAAGTTATGAGCTGCACAAAACTTTTTGAGTGGAAAATTTATCCAACGTGTCCATTCTACACACGCTACGCATACGGGGAACATCTGTTAGAAGTCTGTCATCATCTGTTACGTGTCCGCTATATCCGCTAGGCATCCGCTGCGCATCCGCGCAACTCGCATTCGCTCCAGAGGAAAACAGACACAGGGAGGAAGAGAAACGGACACAGAACAGACACGCAGTGTTAGTAGCACGGACGTAGAAAGGATGAAAGCGGATGCAGCTCATATACAAAGCATTAAAACAGAAAAAACGTTCCTATAGGGGATGTATCTCGGATATTTAGGATGTCTGGAGGATGTCTAGAGTATGCAAAAGGATATCTAGCGGAAAACTTTTATTTCCTATAAAAAGGGGGAGGAAATCACCTGGATCTCACTTTCAGTCCAGAAGTCCTGGTGTGCAGACCTCTTCAGCCTTCATCTGGCTCTTGCTCTTCCACAGCATCCAGTCATCTCCACCATGGATCATCACACACTCCTTTTGGTAGCCGCCATCGTTCTACAACAGTGCGAAGGCTCTTTCACCTGTTCTATGTGAAGAAAAGGAGGCATCCAAGAAGTGTCTGGGTCCGAAGATGGTTCGCCAGAAGAGCATAGTACGGACTCTACAACAAGCTGATGGTGGAGCTGAGGAACGAAGACACTCGTGCATTCCAGAAATTCATGAGGATGCCGCCAGCCATGTTTGAAGAAGTTGTGGAGCGGCTGAGACCCAGGTTGACCAAGGAAACACCAACTTCCGGCCCAGCCTGGAACCTGGGCTGAAGGGGCACTGACACTGCGCCACCTGGCCTCAGGGACCACCTACAGGAGCATGCAGTACGGCTGGAGGGTGCCACCCAACACCATCAGCATTGTGGTCAGAGAAGTGGTGCAGGCCATCATCGAAGAATACCTGGAGGAGCTCCTCCAGTGCCCCTCCACTGAAGAAGGATGGAAGAAAGTTGCAGAGCAGTGGTATCAGAAGTGGAACTTCCCCCACACCATTGGAGCCATAGATGGCAAGCACGTGCCCTGCAGAGCGCCAGCCAAGTCGGGGTCCACTTATCACAACTACAAGGGCTTCTTCAGCATGCTGACTACAAGTTCTTCATGCTGACTACAAGTTCATGTACATTGATGCTTCAGGCAACGGGTCATCTTCAGATGCCCAGGTATGCAACACCAGTGACCTCAAGGAGGGGCTGGGGAGAAGGCGGAGCTACGTCTCGGTGTTACAGCTGCGATCTCGGGGCTCTGAGATCTCAGCTGATATTTTTGCCTCTGGTCGGTTCTAACGGACCTAAACCGTCCCGTAGAGACGGGGATCGTGAAGGGCACAGTCCCAGGATCCCAGAGATATCGCAAAATCTCTGGTTTGATCCGGGAGAAGCCCTTTTGCTGGAAGCAGAAAGGCAGCCTCTAAAGCTGCTGAAGTCGGGACAACTCTGGAAAGAAAGGGATTTAAATGAGCGTGTATCGGTTGGGTGAGAAATTCTTTTGCATTATAAATTGATTAAGACTTGAAAGGACATCCTGAACAAAGAAGAAATCTGTGACTTTATTTTTCTTTTGACTGAACCTGGGTTGAGCGGCGTTTAAGTGATGTCAAATTGAGACTTGGATTTTTTTTTCTTATTTTCTTTGAGGACTTTAAGGTGACTTTGTAGGTAACCGGATTGAATTTTCTCTTATATATATTTTTATTTTTCACTTGATTTTAATTTTTTATCTTTTTAACTTTCTTTTTAGGATAGAGGCTCCCTTTGACTATCTTTTTTTTTTTTTTTGAGTTCTTTATAAACATTTTTTCTTTTGGCTGGGGGGGGGAAAGAGTATTTAGAGATGCTGTAACACTGCCAACTAGAGGCTTGAAAATATTTTATTTGAATTGGGGAGAAAAGCACTTCTTTTCAAGGACATTTTAATGTGATAAGATAGAGGGAGAATACAGTAAAATATTATTACAGGTGCTCTCTTGGACTCTTATCAATATTTCAACATTTGAGGTTTGGCTTTGAAGCTGCTGGAGAAGACAGTCATA
>BLBF01000007.1:28053039-28107038 GCA_015471245.1 Laticauda colubrina
TAACGTAACGTAACGTAACGTAACGTAACGTAACGTAACGTAACGTAACGTAACGTAACGTAACGTAACATAATGTAATAGTGTAGTGTAGTGTAGTGTAGTATGCAATGCAATGCAACATTAAAGGGACGGTGTGTATTATTTGAAAGATGCACTGTATGAATTCCTACAGCAGCTACATCAGCCTGGAAAAATAAGTGGTTACTTTGGTGATTGGAAAAGAGATCCTTTGAATGAGCTATCGCATCTTCTGAAGCACCTCTTTTGAAGAATATACATAGCTTTTGTTTACATACGTGTAATACAAGTAATAAATAAATTACACTACAACTGAAGTCACGCTGTGGGTAAAAGTTATAGTATTATCGAGGTAAGTATAATCTCTATTTCACTTTTTTCCTGAGTGGAAAACTTTATTTGTATCTGTTAAATTTCACCCTGTTAACTTCAGCCTATTTTTCTAATCTATCAAAAGTATTTTGAATTTTACTTCTGTCTTCTAGGGTATTGATTATCCTTTCCACTCTTGTGAAATGTCCAAATATGATAAACATTCCATTTACCTCGTCTTCCAAATTGATATTGAAATTGTTGAAGAGTGTAGGAATCTCAATCCTGATTCTGAAAGCTCATTTGACATGGAAATCCAGATGATGAGCATTCCTTGAGTAACCAGATAATAGTTGTGCTACCCAGCTTGCCAATTCAAATATCACTGGATGTTTTGTTAAGTGATGTGTTGAAGTCAAGATACAGTCTGTTAGGTGTACATTCCCATAATCTATTAAATAATTTACTTGTACATAATGAGATTAGTCTGGAAAGTCTCTCTCTTCCTCTTGACAAATTTATGGTGACTTTTTACTCTATTATATTCAAGAGACTTACTTATCAGTCTTTTAATAATCTGCTCTAGAATCCCAGGTACTGAAGTTGTTTGAATGCTCATCTTTTCCTTTTCTCCTTTTTAAAGATGAAGACAATATTTGACCTTCTCTAGTACCTGGCACTTTCCACCCATTCTCAGGATTTCTCAAGATTAAATTAGCAGTGAGACCATCTTCAGGATCCTTCAGTACCCAAGGATGCAATTTTTTTGAGCTATGCTATTTAAACTCACACAAAGCAAAAAGGTTGAATGTTTCTGTAACCCTCAAGGTATATTTCTACATCTTTCATGTTTCTAGAATATTATTGTAGAATATTTTTTGTTGGAGAAAACCAAACTAAAAGAGTAGTTAAGCAGTCTTGTTTTTTCATTGGTACCGTTAGCATTTGGTTGTTTCTTCCTCTAATGTCTGAAGGAGGAACATATCAGATAGGCAAACCAACAATTCCTTGGAATAATAATGTTTTGAAGATAGGGCATTCTATATAAACAATGCTAATGCTTTAATTCACTGCTCTACTTTCATTATATTCTCTATAGTTCTCTACAGCATGCTACAAAAATTGTAGAGTGACTTAGAGTTTCCAAGTTCATGGCAAAGACTAAAAGGCTGAAAATAGACTGGACCATTTGAGAGAATAAAATCAGCTTTCATATAGTACCTTTGGATATTTTCTCATGTTATTCTTATGGATTGATGTAACTCTGTCATTTCTAAAGTGTAGGTAACCCAAGGTTGTTTGTGTATGCATGCATGTTTATGTCAAGGTTATTCAGCTTTATTCCCAGATAAGTATATTCATCATGATGCTGATAGATGTATTCAGAAATATAGCATATGTTTGTTCTCAGATGACTCCACAGGAAAAGTGAATTCATTCATTAAAGAAGAAATCATATCAAAATAACATGCTTTAAGCTGCTAAATCCCCACCTCCAGGATTATATTTTTAAAAAACTATACTTTTAAAAGTTCCATCTTGTGTTATCTGATCACTTCACACTCAGTGTAACTGATGCAAAGTGCTGTACCTGCATAAAAATTCTCTCCCCCAAAATGAAACTCAGTTTGAGAATTTCATAAATGGGAAAGTCTGCCCAATCTTGTCCCAAAGGTGCTTTTTCTGGAGGCAACTGAACGTTCTGTTTTTTCTTTGAAGATGTTTCACTGCTCATCCAAGAAGATTCTTCAATTCTGCAGAGACTGGTCGATGTGCCGCTTCCATGCTCTTCCATCATCCAACAGGAGTCGGTAAGACCAGGGGCCTGTCATTTGGGTGATTGTGGCTGGAAATCATAACGGGTCCCCGGTAAAGCCCATGTCACACTGCCCAACGGATGCAAAAAGGACACAGCGGATGAGCAAAATGTTCCATCCATTGTTATCTGCTCTCAAAAGGGGCAAAAATTTGCATAACCCAGTGCGGATAACACGGACGCGGGGAGGACGCAGGGTGGATGCAAAGCGGATGCGGAACGGAAGCCCAGCAGATGGAAGTGGATGGGAGCGGATGGCACGTCTGCTAGGCTTCTGGGGGGCCGCAGCAAAGCGGATGCAGAGCGGAAGCCTAGCGGATGAAGCAGATGCACAGCGGATGCAGAACGGATGCACAGCGGAAGCCTAATGGATGCCTGGCGTTAATTGCGCATGCAGGGAGGATGCATTGCGTCAGCCCCATGGATATAACGGAAGCAGCTTGGAAGCAGGTCACCATTCAGAGGAAAGACCTGCTGCCGGATGGATTGGCTGCCTTGCCTGCCCTGCCTGCATATCTGCCTGCCAGCCTTGCTGCCAGCCTTGCTGCCAGTCTTGTTGCCAGCCTGCCTGCAAGCCTTGGTGCCTGCCTCCCTGCCAGCCTTGGTGCCTGCCTTGGTGCCAGACTTCCTGCCAGCCTTGGTGCCTGCCTGCCTGCCAGCCAGCCTTCCTGCCAGCCTTCCTGCCAGCCTTGCTATCTGCCTGCCTGCAAGCTTTGGTGCCTGCCTCCCTGCCAGCCTCCCTGCCAGCCTCCCTGCCAGCCAGAAACCTCACAACTATGTGGAAGCACAGCAAACCTCAGCCATCTGCTGCCAGCCCTGGCAAGAGGGACGGGGCTACCATCCCACCCCCTGGCCCTCACTCTGGTTCTCCTAGGGCTTCTGCAGCATGGGCTTGCTCTTCTGGGGCTGGCGCTTCTGCTGCTTCTGCTTCTGGAGGAGCTGATGACAAGCACTCCAGCACAGGCCACCTCCACAGCACCTGGACCCTTCACCCCTGAGACTGAGCGACCAAGAGGAGTACCAGAGACTCATTTTTGTTTTATAGCTTGTTGTTAAGCCCATGTCACACTGACCAACGGATGCAAAACAGACACAACGGACGAGCAAAATGTTCCATCCATTGTTATCCACTCTCAAAAGGGGCAAAAATTTGCATAACTGGAGCGGATAAAATGGACACGGGGAGGATGCAGGGCGGATGCAAAGCGGATGTGGAACGGAAGCCCAGCGGATGGAAGCAGATGGGAGCAGATGGCACGTCCGCTAGTCTTCCGGGGGGCCTCAGCGAAGTATACGTGGAACGGTTACAGCAGATGCAGAACGGACGCTGAATGGAGGAAGCGGATGCACAGCAGATAAAGCGGATGCACAGCGGAAGCATAGCGGATGCACAGCGGAAGCGGAATGGATGCCGAGCGTTAATTGTGCATGCAGGGGGAAAGTATTACGTAAGCCCCCCGGATATAAAGGGAAGCAGTTTGCACGTGGCCAGAATTCCGAGGAAAGACCTGCTGCTGGACACTTCGAGTTCCTTGCCTGCTCTGCCAGCCTACCTTCCAGCCAGCCTTGGTGCCTGCCTGCCTGCCTGCCTTCCTGCCAGGCTTTCTGCCAGCCTTCCTGCCAGCCTTCCTGCCAGCCTTGTTGCCTGCCAGCCTCCCTGCCAGCCAGCAACCCCACAACCATGGGGAGGAAGCAAAAGCCTCAGCAACCTGCCACCATCCCTGGCAAGAGGGACAGGGCCAACCTCCCGCCCCCTGCCCGTGACTCTGCTGGTGCTGGGGCTTCTGCTGAAGCTGCTCCTGGTGGTGGTGCTTCTGCTGGTGCTGGGGCTTCTGCTGTTCCTTACTCTGTTGAAGCTGCTCCTGGTCCTGCTTGACCTGCTCGACTTGCTCGTGCTCCTGGACTTGCTCGTCCTGCTCGTGCTCCTCGTGCTCCTGGTCCTGCTCATGCTCCTGGTCCTGCTCGTGCTCCTGGACTTGCTGGCCCTGCTGGTGCTTACTCTACTGCTGCTGATCCTGGTCCTGGTGTTCCTGCTGCTGCTGCTGTTGCTGCTGCTGCTGCTGCTGCTGCTGCTGCTGATTATGATCCTGCTGGTGAGGATGATGATGCTGATTATGATCCTGCGGGTGAGGATGATAATGATGATGATGATGATGATCCTGCTGGTGCTGGTGGTGCTGCTGCTGGTGGTGGTGTGGAGGAGCAGCCCCTACTACTTGGGAGCCCCTCTGATGAGGGCCCATCTGGTCCTGCCAAAGGGAAGAAGAGGCGTATGCAACAACGGGAGAGGAGGTAATACTCCATTGCGGAGAGGCACGAGGATGAGGTGCTGGAGTGGCTGAGAGAGAATGACTATCTGTGGCGGAAGGGACACCGGCTGTACAGGGACATCAAGCGGAAGCAGGCTGCTTGGAGAGAGAGGGCAGCGAGTATGGGTGACACTTCGGAGGTGCTCCTCGGCTGGTGGAAACATATGCACACCTGGTACGGGAAGCTGCACCTGAAGAAATCTGGCCAGGTCACTGTGAAGCTGACAGATGGAGAGACCTATGTCATGGCCAGGTGCAGCTTCCTGGAGGGTGAGATCCGCCACCGAGGAGCACCAGCAGCCCCTCTCACTACCCTCTCTCTCAGGCAGCCTGCTGCCACCCAGTCCTCTTCCGGCCGAGAGTCAGTCCCTGTCTCCAGGCAGGTTTCTGTGGAGCGTGCCATGGCGGAGAACCTGTGGACAGGTGTGGTAAGCGTGGTGGAGTGCGTAGAGGACTCCCTGGTGCGGTGGGAGAAAGGAGACATTGAGTCCACCACACTCCTAGCCGCATCCACCACCCCCAGCTCCGCCTCCGCAGAAAGGCAGAGAGCCGGACAGCTGGAGGGGCAGAGCCACAATGTCCTGCTGGAGATCAGGGACACCATCCGCACCAGCATAGATCTCCTCTCTCAGCTGGTCAACACCGACTCCTCATCCTCCAACCGCAAGCCCTTCCTCACCTATGTCAACCAGACCCTCAAGGAAATGGCGGATCCACAGTACCAGCAGGTGAAGGACCGGATCACCAAGCTGCTTCACAACCCTCCAGACCCAGAGGAACCTGCTCCCACCCAGTCCAGGCCTGCTCCTCCACCCCAGGTGATGTCCCTCCCATTCCAAGGCTTCCCACAGCCCCTCACCTACCAGTGCTACGGCTACCAGGAGGTTCAGCAGCACAGGCAGCAGCCCTTCCCAGTCCAGGCACAGAGTCATCGGGCGACACCGTTGCCACCTGTTTCACTGATGCCACCGATGCCACCCACGCCAATGATGCCACAGATGACAGCGATGCCACCCATGCCAATGATGCCACCGATGACAGCGATGCCACCCACGCCAGTCCTCACCCAGCTGCAGAGCAGACAGCCCCACTACACTACTCCTTCCTCCACCCCACAGCCAAGCCCGGCCTCAGTACATCTGTCATCAGTACTGGGGCTGACACCCCATGGCATGGAGGAAGGACCTCTCAGCATCACAGGCCTGAGCCAGCTGTCCGAGACCTTTCTAAACACACCGTCCCCTGTTGTCCTCTCGAGGCCAGGCATTTCAGCACCACCCACCACCACAGCACCTGGACTCTTCACCCCTGAGACTGGGCACACCTCCGAATGACCAAGAAGAGTGCCAGAGACTGGCTAGCTGGCTACCTGTGGACTTTATTTGGACAGTTGACTTGGGTCATTTTTATTTTACAGCTTGTTGTTCAATAAAGTTTATCTTTGATTCACACACTTGCTTCATTTCTTTTTTTTAATAAAGTCTTGGTGGAAACTTTTAGAATTGGCTTAAGCCTTTGCATGCTTGTGGGATGGGTTAAGATAGCAGTGGGGTGGGCAGGGATACCTGTGGAATGAGCAGGGATACCTTTGGGATGGCTAATAGCTGTGGGATAGATAAACCTCCAGTGCAAGCATAGTGGGACTGTATGGTCCACCCTCCCAGGTGCCACACCTATGGCCCTTTATTATCAATAATAATATAATAATCATTCACACATGTCAACATAAACACAACTCTTTATTAAACGCCCTGTTCATTGTAGGCCCACCCAACATACATGGCCCAATCTCATCCGTGTGATGAGACAGGCTGAAGGAAGCATCCATTAAGCATCTTCCATACTGTCTGGCCACTCCACTGCTCCAGCTGGGGAGTTGCACCAGTGTCTCAGGAGGTTGCGCTGCTTCTTCCCTTCACATGAGGCTCTGTTGGGGCCTTGGACATCCACAAGGTCTATCAGGTTTCGCCCTTGCCTCCATTCCCCAGGCTCCATGTCCCCATTGCCTTGCTGACGATCCACAAGCCTGTCCTGTAACACTGGGTAGCGGGTGCGCATGAGATTGTGCAGGATTCAGCAAGCTTCCATGATCCTCCTCACGGTCTCTGGGCTATGCTGCATGGTGGTGAGAAGTACCTGGAACCTGTTGGCCAGGATGCCAAAGGCGTTGTCCACCACCCGCCTTGCCCTGGACAGCCTGTAGTTGGAGATCCTCTCTTCACGGGTGAGGCGTCTGGAGGTGTAGGGCTTCATGAGGTAGGTTGTGAGGGAGAAGGCGTCATCTCCCACGATGAAGTAGGGCACATCTTGCGTGTTGTTGGGCAGCAGGTCTGGATCTGGGAAGCCCACGATGAGGTTGCATTCCAGCCCCTCCTTGAGGTGACTGGCGTTGTATACCTGGGCATCTGAAGATGAGCCATTGCCCGAAGTATCGATGTACATGAACTTGTAGTCAGCATCAACCATGGCGAAGAGGATGATGCTGAAGAAGCCCTTGGAGTTGAAATAAGTGGACCCTGAGTTGGGTGGAGATTTGCAGGCCACGTGCTTGCCATCTATGGCTCAAACGGTGTGGGGGAAGTTCCAATTCTGATACCACTGCTCTGCAACTTTCTTCCATCCTTCTTCAGTGGAGGGGCACTGGAGGAACTCCTCCTTGTATTCTTCGAGGATGGCCTTCACCACTTCTCTGACCACAATGCTGATGGTGTTGGATGGCACCCTCCAGCCGTACTACATGCTCCTGTAGGTGGTCCCTGAGGCCAGGTGGCGCAGAGTGAGTGCCACCTTGAGCCCAGGTTCCAGGCTGGGCTGGAAGCTGGTGTTTGCCTTGGTCAACCTGGGTGTCAGCCGCTGCACAATTTCGTCAAACATGGCTGGAGGCATAGTCATGAAGTTCTGGAATGCCCGAGTGTCTTCGTTCCTGAGCTCCACCATCAGCTTGCTGTACAGTCCGTCCTCTGCTCTTCTGGCGAACCATCTTCGGACCCAGACTCTTTTTGGCTGCCTCTTTTTCCTCTCACAGTAGAGTTTACAGAGCCTGCAGATGGCTTCGCACTGTTGCAGAACGATGGTGGCTGCCAAAAGGACTTTGTTGCAATCCACGGTGGACATGACTGGATGCTGTGGAAGAGGAAGAGTCAGATGAAGGCTGCAGAGGTCTGCACTGCTGGGCTGCTGTTCTGAAAGTGAGATGCAGATGAGTTGCTCCCCCTTTTTATAGGAAATATTGGTTTTCCGCTAGGCATCCTCTAGGCATCCTCTAGGCATCCTCTAGACATCCTTTATATCCGAGATAGGTCCCCTCTGCGAACGTTTTTTCCATTTTAAACGCTTTGTTTCCGTGCTGCATCCGTTCTGCATTCGTTCTGCATCCATTCTGCGTCCGTTCCGCTTCCTCCCTGCGTCCAAGGAAATGCGAGTTGCGCGGATGTCTAGCGGATGCCTAGCAGATATAGCGGATGCGTAACGGATGCAGAATGGATGCGTAGTGGATGTGTAGCGGATGCCGAACGGACGCATTGGATACATTTTCCGCGCAAAAGTTTTGGGCAGCCCAAAACTTTCTGAGTGGATGAAATGTCAATAGACGGATTCTGGACGGATAGAGAGGAAGCAAAACGGAGGCAGTTAGTCCATCGCATTTTCCAACAGATGGCAAGCTTTTTTGTCCATTTTACATCCTCTTTGCATCCGTTGGTTCAGTGTGACATGAGCTTAAAGTTTTTAGCATAAACCAGATTGCCTATCTTGAATGAGCGATATTTGCTGAAGGAGTCAGGGGGTTTGTCCCAGGTATAGGTGGGGTGCAGTCTGTCAAGGTAGGAGTGTAATTTCCTACCCTTGAAGAGTTCTGCTGCGCTCTTGTAGGTGGTGCTGCTAGGGGAAATATGTTGCATGGTTCACAATCTGTTTAGCTTTTCTTGCATGTCCCCCTTGTCCATTCTTTCTAAGTCTTCCTTAGTGTACTGAACCATGCATTCAGCCCTGCCATTTGCAACCGGATGAGCCAGCGCTGTTGAGGCATGTCGGATGCCCTGTGCAGCTAAGTACTGCTCAAATGCCATTGCGGTAAACTGGGGCCCATTGTTCGATACTAACACATCAGGCAGTCCATGCATGGCGAAAAGTTTGTCTAACTGCTTCATTACTGCCTTGGTGGTCGTGGATGCCATAAAGCATGACTTCTAACCAGTTTGAGTAGGTGTTGCCTTTTGTTGGCCCAGCAAAGTCAATATGCAGTCTCGACCATGGGCCTCAGGGAGTTTCCCATTCCATGACTGGTGCCAGTGGGGGGTGGGTGTAGGTGTTAGGAATACGACTCACCTAACAGGTATTTGGGTTAGAAATATATAAACCAGGATAAACATTTTAGTACTATCTCTTTAAGGGATTGCAAAAGCATGAAGTTGGGTGTGGTTTCTCAAACGGCCATAAGACGGAGCCAGAAACCTGGTTTGTCTTAGTCTGAGTCTCAGAAGAGAGTGTATCTTTATTTCCTTCTGTTGGAAAGTATTGCTGTTGCTCCATTTCTTCTAATTGACTGATATTCTGGATTTAATATAAGTCTGTTACTGAACTGTTTTTGACACTGGACTTTGATATTTGGATTATCCTTGGATTGAAAACTGACTGATTTAACTTGTGAATGACTTTGGATTGCCTATTTTGGACTTTGCTTAAACCTTTCTGGAAGTAAAAACCTACATTAATTGTACAGTGTATCTGTGTACTGTGTGTGTATTATTCCGACACTACTCTGTATACATCTCCCTGTATGTGCTCATTCTCCTCATGGAAAATTACCTCAACACTGGTTCTGGGCCAAGGCCATACCAGGATGAGATAACTGAGAGTTAGTGTGAATTCACAGTACTGTATACAGACAGCTGTTTACTGTTTTATTGTGGGTTACTATCCTGATAAAGATGGCACAAGTCACTTCAACATGTCTATTACTGATAACCCAGTTGGATGGAACAAACTATGTTTCCTGGTCTATGAAATGCAGTCTACTTCTATGTAAAGAAGGTTTACGGAATGTAGTTCAAAATCCACCAGATGTAAATGCTTGGGATCCAGAAAATGAGGATGAATGCAAGAAGATTGCTGACTTTAAAAGGAACAACGAACAAACTCTTTGTATAATTGGACTAACACTGAGTGACCAGCAGATAGTCCATATTCATGGAGAAGAGTCTGCTGCTAAGTGTTGGCAGAATTTGAAGAGGATTTACGTTCGTGACAGTGCAGACATTTATGTTCATGACACATAGATCTTACACGTAAACTATTTAGAGCACGTCTTCTGAAAGGTGGAGATATGCTAGCTCATTTAAACTTTATGAAAAGAAATTTCCAAGAGCTACATGAAAAAGAACTAATATTTTCAGAAATGCATCAAGTTTACATCATTCTTTCCTCATTGGATGAAAGTTATGATGACTATGTATCTTCACTGGAAGTCCTGCCCAGAGATAAACTGACATTAACTGACATAACTGGAAGGTTGTTAGAAGAAGCAAGAAGACAGCAAAATAAAGACCAACTGAGAAAGGAACAACCACAAGAAGAGGTTTTATCTTCAACTGCCTATACTGTGAGGAAATGTTTTTCTTGTGGGGCTAGAGGACATATAGCTAAATTCTGTAAGAAAATAAAACAACAGAATACTGGCAAACACTAGAAGGCCAAGAAGAATGTTAGTTTAGTTATGTCTAGCAATTCAACTGTAAACAATGATTTGTGGGTTGTTGATAGTGGAGCATCACAGTGCATTACTAAAGATAAAAACAGGTTTGTAAAGATGTCCACGAGTAAACAACATGTATCATTGGCAAATGGATGGAAGATTAAAGCATCAGGTGAAGGTCCTGCATATTGTTCTTGTATAAATGAACATTTAACCATGTTATATGTACCTAAAATGAAATTTAATTTGCTATCAGTAAGGGCTTTAGTTAATCTTGGTTATGTAGTAATATTTAGGGAAGATAACTGTATGATAGAGAAAGAGGGTAAAAGGGTTACTGCTATTTTAAAGAATGATTTATATGTAATACATGATGATCAGCTGAAGATGGCTAACTCAGTTTATAACAATGTTAAGCCACATGATGAATGTATACATTTACTACATAGATGTCTGGGGCACATTAATTTCAAAATGCTCAAACAAACTGTTGAATTGTCAGAGCGAGTAAAATTGAAACCCTGTAGCAAGTATTTACATTGTAATGCTTGTAGTCGAGAAAAGAGTAAGGTTACTCCAGCAAACAGACTAAATGGGTTTAAGACCAAAGAACCTTTAGAGGTTCTGTTTGCTGACATAACTGGTCCGAAGAAACCAAGTTTAGGAGGTGCTTGTTATATTTTGAGTATTATGGACCATTACTCAAGATATGGTTTCTGTTATCTTATGAAGAACAAAACAGAAACATTCCAGCATTTCTTTAATTGGCTAAGGTTTGTTGAGAGAAAAATGAAAAGTAAAGTAATTAATTAGTTACTGATAATGGGACTGAGTTTGTTAACAAAAGATTCCAAAATATGCTGAAATTGGCTGGTATTGAGCATAAACTTTCTGCACCTTAAAGATCACAACATAACTTGTTTATAGAATGAAGAGGGCAAACATTACAAGCCATGGCTCGCACTATGTTATCTGATTCAGGGTTACCTGAAACACTGTGAAGTGAGGCCATAATAATGTGTAGTAACCATGTTTTAAACAATGTAGTTAATACAACAACTGGAGAATTGCCATTCACTCATTGGCATGGCAGAAAACCAAATTTAAGTTACCTGCACACATTTGGATCTCCAGCATGGGTGCATATTTCCTCACAAGTAAGACTGAAAGGGCAACATAGAGCTAAGAAGTTATTTTTTGTGGGTTATGAGGCCAACCACAGATCATTTAGATTTTGGGATCAAGGCGCAGCTCATGTTTATTGTAGTGCTAGTGCAAAATTTCTTGAGCACGTTGGGTGGGATAAACTGGAACAGGAATCCAACAATGATATTATTATTGACATCCAAATAGTCCCTAAGGATAAAATCAGTACACCCCAAATAGCCATTAAAGAGGAAGAACAGGAGGAAGTAGTAGAACAAGCATAGGAAGAAATAGAAGAACAGGAGCAGGTGGCACAGGAAAGTCCACCAGTAAGCCCTGTATTACCAAGACGTTCAATCCTAGTAACACGGCCACCTGATAGATATCAGGCTAGTGTTGTATGCCATTTGAATACAGTTCCAAGTAATTATAATGAATTAAAACTGTTTACTGCTAAGGATCAGGCTGCTTGGCAGAAAGCAATGGATAAGGAACTGGAATTATTAAAAAGACTGGAGGTATACGAAAATGTTAAGTTACCACCAGGTAAACATGCCAGAGGATATAAATGGATATATAAACTGAAGACAAGTATAGATGGGACTGTTACCCATAAAGCCAGGTTAGTAGCACAAGGGTTCAATCAGGCAGCAAATGACTATGATGAGGTGTTTGCACCTAGTCTGAAGGCTATTACATTAAGGGCAGCATTAGTGTGGGCAGCTAAGGAGAAATATATTGTAAATCATTTGGATGTAGAGACATCTTATCTGCATGCACCATTGCAACACACTATATATTTAAAGAAACCTTTGGGTCTCAAAAATGATAATACTGATAATGATTGCTGGAAATCAAAAAAGAGTCTTTATGGTTTGAAGCAATCAGGATATGAGTGGAACCAATGTATAGTTAAATAATTAACTAAGATAGGCTTTGTAGCTGGCATGGCTGATCCAAGTTTGTTTTAAAGAGAAAGTGATGGTATAGTGTCATTATTGCTATTGTTTACTGATGACATAGCATTAATCACCAAAACTGAACAAGAAGCTACTGAGATACTTTCACTATTGGAACAGAAATTTAAGATAAAACAGTTAGGAGAAATCAAACAATAACTTGGTTTAAAGATAGATAGAACTAAGGGAGGATACAAGATCTCACAGGCAGATAAAATTAACCAATTACTAAAAAGTTATAAAATGGAATTTTGTAAGCCGGTTAAGACACCAATGAGCCAGGAATTTAGCCATAGTGATGTTCAAAGTCCTGTTTTTGATAGGAACATTTATCAGTCCTTGATTGCTGATTTATCTTATCTCAGTAATTGGTCAAGACCAGATATTGCATACAGTGTTAATCAATTAGCGAGATTTAACGCTAAGCCCACTGAAAGGCACTGGCAAGCTGCTAAATGTGTGTTAAGATATCTGAAACAGACAATGCATTATGCATTGTATTTGGAGCCAAAAGATGAATTGAATTTGATTGCATATGCTGATGCAAGTTTTGTTACAGACATAAATACATGAAAATCTACATCGGGTGCTGCTGTATTATTGGGAAAAGCATTGATTGGATGGAGATCTATTTGACAGAAACATCTAAGTTTGTCAACAATGGAGGCTGAATTCTCATGTTTGTCTTTATTATGTACAGATTTAGTTTTGTATAAGCAATTATTAATTGATATGGAAATTAATGTAACAGATCCTATTGTTGTTTATGAAGATAACCAATCAGCAATACAGATGGCTTCAAATATTGCTGTTAAGACAAGAATTAAACACACTGATTTAAGATATTTAAATGTGAGACAATGTGTGCAAAGTAAGATGATTAAGCTAGTATGTCAGAAAACAATACAGCAGATCATTTTACAAAGGCCCAAGGCTCTATAAAGCATAAGGCTTGCTGTGAATATTATGGACTTAGAATGTAAGGTTGTATATATTATCTTACCCAAAAGGGGAGAATGTTAGGAATATGAGTCACCTAACAGGTATTTGGGTTAGAAATATATAAACCAGGAGAAACATTTTAGTACTATCTCTTTCAGGGAATGCAAAAGCATGAAATTGGGTGTGGTTTCTCAAATGGCCATAAGACGGAGCCAGAAACCTGATTTGTCTTAGTCTGAGTCTCAGAAGAGATTGTATCTTTATTTCCTTCTGTTGGAAAATATTGCTGTTGCTCCATTTCTTCTAATTGACTGATATTACTGGATTTAATGTAAGTCTGATACTGAACTGTTTTTGACACTGGACTTTGATATTTGGATTATCCTTCGATTGAAAACTGACTGATTTAACTTGTGAATGACTTTGGATTGCCTATTTTGGACTTTGCTTAAACCTTTCTGGAAGTAAAAACCTACATTAACTGTACAGTGTATCTGTGTACTGTGTGTGTATTATTCCAACACTACTCTCTATACTGTATGTGCTCATTCTCCTAACGGGGAATTACCTCAACAGTAGGCCTCGATTTTTGGCAGTCATGGCATGTTTCCACCCAATGTTTAATGTCTTTGTCCAGCCCTGGCCACTAGATGTAACTCCTGGCCAGGGCTTTCATCTTAAATATGCCTGGGTGCCCTTCGTGCAACATGCACAGTACTTTCTCCTGTAGTTTTTCAGGGATTACCATCCTGTCTCCCCACAAAATACAGCCTTTTTCGATAGACAATTCAGTCTGTCGGGTGCGAAATGGTTTAAAAGTCTCGGTTTTGTTTTCCTCTGGCCAGCCCTTACCTACCAATGCAGAATGCAACCTGTCAGCGGGTCTTTCGTGGTGACTTTTGTGACATCTGCTGCGGTTAATGGCAGATTCGGCCAGGCCTCAATTTGGAGCATGGAGACGGTGGGAGCTGGGTTGTCTTCCATAATGGGTAGCGGAGAATGGCTCAAGGCGTCTGCATGGGTGATGGTCTTCCCTGGGCAGTGGATCAGTGTATAATTGTAGGCAGCGAGGAATTCAGACCACCTTGTCATTCTAGAGGACAGAATGTTCGGGGTTGGTTTGTTTCCTGCTAGAATCCCTATCAGGGGTTTGTGATCAGTGATGATCGAAAAAGTTCTGCCATAAAGATACTCAGTCGAGTTGGCTGTAATTTCTCTCCAATTTAGATTGTGTTTTTGAATAGAAGGCGATCGGTGCCTCTCTGCCGTCTGGTAACTTGTGGCTCAGGATGGCACCAATTTCAAAAGGCGATGCATCACAGATTTCCGTCAAAGGCAGGGTATTGCTATACTGGATCAAAACGGTGTTAGACATTAATAAATCCTTGATTTTCTGAAATGCTGCTTGTTTCCGATTGCCCAATTTCCAGATAGTTTTTTTTGTCTAACAACCAATGTAAGGGTTCCGCTATGGTTGCTTTTTGGGGTAGGAACACATTGTAAAAATTTATGAGACCTAGAAATGCTTGCAAGTCAGTTTTATTTCTAGGTCTAGGTGTGTCTCTGATTGCCTTTATCTTCTTTTTGGTGGGGTGTATTCCTTGTTCATCTATGAGATAGCCTAGAAATTCGACCTAGTCAGTGGCTAGGTTGCATTTTTCTCACTTTACTTTAAGGCCTGCATTTTTGAATCTTCGCAATACCTCTTTTAGTCTACTTTCTAGTTGGGTGGTGTTTTTTGCTGACACTAGTACATCATCAAAATAAGGGACGACCCCTTTGATTCTGTTTAGAAGGTGCTCCATGAGGCTTTGGAAAACACCCGGGGCAATGCTAACATTGAATTGAAGTCAGTTGCACTTGAATGCCCCTCTGTGTGTAACTATGGTCTGTGCCTCAGTGGTTGCAGGATCAACTGGTAGTTGTTGATATGCTTGTGCAAGATCAAGCTTCGCAAAAATTTTTCCACCCCTAGGGAGTGCAATAAGTGTTGCACTACCAGTACTGGGTATGCGCTTTGTTGGAGCACATGATTTAGGGTTGCCTTATAGTCTCCACAGATGCGCACTGACCCATCTGGTTTGACAGGAGTCACGATGGGTGTTTCCCACCTGGCATGATCAATTGGCTCTAACACTCCTTGTGCTATTAGTTTGTTTAGTTGTTTGTCAATTTTTGGTTTTAAGGCAAAAGGAACACATCTGGCTTTGAGCCAGATGGGGGCTATTTTCGGGTTTAGGGTAAATGATATTGGGGTCCCCTTGTACTTGCCTAGAGTCCCGTCAAAAACATCTCGGAACTCTTGTAATAGGCTCTCTTCCCAGTTGGCTGCAACGATGCTGTTGATCCCGGTCATCCCGATTCCCAGGGGCATGAACCATTCGATTCCCAGCAGGCTAGGTCAATCACAGTCAATGATGGTCAGAGGCAAAATTTCAGCATTATTTTTAAACTCAACGAGGAAATGTCCAAGGCCCACTACCAGGATTCAATTTCCCTGGTAGTCCTTTGAAATCAGCTTTTGTTTTTCAAGTTCTCTTTGTTTGATGTTTGGTATCAGGCGTCAGATGGTGTTCCAAGATACCATGGACAAAAATGATCCGGAGTCGACTTCCATCTCACAGGGCTTCCCTTTGATGTTCACCTCTATCCAGACTTTTTTTTATGTTTGCTGCCCTGGCATTTCCTATTGTTATCGTCTGGTGCGTTTCCTCTCTGTCGCTTGTTCTTTTGTTTCTACTATTTCAGTTCCATCTGCTTCCAGCTTGTCTCTCTTCATTTCTGGGGGGTGGGGGGTGCTGCCGTGTCTTTTAGGACTATAGCTCTTTTTGTTTCGGCAGACCCTTTCGATGTGCCCCATTTGTTACATGCTCTGCAAATTGCATCTAGGAACCTGCATTCAGATCGCGGAATTCCCACCTGCTTCTTTTTTTTCTCCGCCATTTTTTGTCTGATTGAAGTCTATGGACATCTTCATTGTCATCATCAGTGTCACTTGGGGAGTCGAGATCTTCATAGTGGGCTGTCGCTATGGGCTGTTTCTTGCTTCCCTCCGCCTTCTTTTCTCTGGGTTGATTCAGCGGATCTGGAATTGAATTCATCTGGCGCATGGTGGCTGCAGATTTCTTTGCTGCTTTGGCGGTGGTGGCTTCTGCGATGGCCTCGGCCACAGTGATCTGGTCTATTTAAAATAGATCTAAATAGATCTAAAATAGATTTGGTCTATTTAGCAGCTTACTCTGAAGTGTAGTGTCCCTCAATCCGAGAAGCATGCAGTCCCTCATGGCCTCGTCCATGTTCTGGAACTCGCAGGCTCCTCCGATGTGTCTCAGGGCTGCTACAAAATCTCTGATGCTCTCATCTTCTTTTTGGTCTCTTTTGTAGAACTCGTGCCTTTTTATCAAGTTGGAAACCACAGGCATGTAATGTGCTCAGAGCATCCTGTTCAGCTCAGGCCAAGTCATCTTTTTAACATCTCTTGGCTTGGCTAGCACCTTTGCCATTTTAAAAATGGCTGGTCCTCAGTGTGTGAGGAAGACAGCCCTCTTCCTCTGGTCAGATATCTCCTGCAGTTTATTGCTTTCTAAAAATATTAGAAAGCGATCAATGTACGACTCCCAATCTTCCTCATTAGGGTTGAATGGTGCAGGCGGCGCATGGTTACCGACCATCTCTCTCGCTCGGTTTTGGTTGTTGCGTACTTCAGTCTTGCTCTTTTACAACGATCCCATCCTCGTCACCAGTGTTCAATTTGGAAATAAGGCGTGCGTGACCAGGTTCCAACAAACAGTTCTTTATTAAACAGTAAAGCAACTGGTAACCGGAACGTTTTCCCAAGCCGCGGCATCCTTCTTATAGCGGCTTGTGGCCAATTACAGTACTTCAAGTATTCCCACCATCCAGCGGGCCAATTGGAATGGCTCTTCGTTAATCAATCTGAGAGTGGCCATTTTGGCCAATCAGTTTAAGGTATTTGGAGTCCACCAAGTTATATACACAACACTTCCAGAAAAAGCACCTTTGGGACAACCATGTCCTGGATGACTGAGAATCTCCAGGGACATTTAGCTATGCCCAGTCTTGTTTTTGCACTGATTATGAGCAGTTGTGAAGTGAGGAGATACCAGACTCCTTCCAAGCCTTAGTAGGAACTTCCAGGAACTGAATCTGTGAAGTTGTGCATGTACTTTATTTCTTTACCATGGATTATAATCTCTAAACTAGAATGACAAACCCAGAAGTGCTGCTGTTATCTTTAAATATTTTCTTTTAGAATAGCCCTTCTAAGTGAAATGGATTTTTTTTGAAAAGTTTGACCTTTAAAGAGTAATTATTTCTAGATTACAGTCCATGTATTATATCATCATCCTCTTCTAATAACCCTTGCAGTCTGGGCAACTGAATGGAATGGAGTGTTTACTGGCCCTTTGAAGAGTAATTATTTTTGGATTATAATGCATGTATGACTAAATAAATACATACATTTCTGGTTAAATTACTAGAGAGCCTATTTGGTCTAGTGCAGGAGTAGGGAAACTTGGCTCTTTCATCACTAATGGACTTCAACTCTCAACATTCCTGAGTGAGCCATCCCTGGCCTACTGGTTTTTCAGTTGTGGGGGAAATCAATTCTTGACTTGAATGGGACTGTTTAATGTACAAATGGAGGACAAATTGTTTATTAAATAGTCCCATTCAAGTCAAAAATTGATTTTCCTCACAACTGAAAAACCAGTAGGCCAGGGATGGGGAACCTTTTATGGCCCACTCAGGAATTCTGGGAATTGAAGCCCATGACTGATAGAAGAGCCAAGTTTCCCTACCCCTGGTCTAGTGGTTTAAACATCAAGCTAGAAAGCTGGAGACCATGAATTTTAGTCCTGCCTTAGGCATGAACACCAACTGAGTGATTTTGGGCCAGTCACTCTCAGCCCAATCCACTTCACAGGTTTATTGTTATGAGGCAAACAGGAGGCGGAAGATATGTTGGATATGTTTGCTGCCTTGAGTTATTTGTAAAAATAATAAAGGTGGGGTACAAGTAAATGAGATAAAGTAAACCAACAAAATACAATACAGAAATCTATAGACTTTGTACTAGTTGACTTGTATCAGAAGTCATTAAGCTTATTTATTTCAAAGTGCTTAACATAATGGAGAATCATGACTGTAACTTTATAATTCTATGCATGTTGATAAAGATTACAAAGAGCTATATCAAGCCCCTTTTTTTCTTTTAAGTTGCAACTAACTATACAACTTTATAAATATAGGACCTCAAATGATAGGCTATAAAATTTGGCCATCAGTCAGAGTGGATAGTCATGGATTGTTGGCCAGCAATCTAACTCACTAGTTTTCTTAGCTGTCAATCATACATAAAGTGAAGGTGTCCAGTTGCTGTTAGTTGTATAACAAACCACCACAGCAGAATACACTGTACTCCAATGTGTTTACATTAGAAGACAAATATGTAGGTTAAGTTAGGAGCACCCTGTGCACCTGTTCTATATATGATTGACAATTGAACAAAACTAGTGTTAGGGAGGGTTAGCGCAGATATTTTTGCAGCTTAGTGTTATTTATTCCAAACTAGAAAACTGATTTAGAATGGCATTTTCTAAAGGCTATTCTCTTTTTGTTACTTCATATGAAAAACAATATCTGTAGGGAACCAGAGTTATTTTAAAAATATTGAAAATTTGTAAGTGGATAACCTCAACGCCCCCCCCCCCCCCACATGTGTATATGTGTGTGTGTGTCCTCATATATATTTAAAAAGGAGGAGGGGAACAAGACATGTTCATTAATTGCATGATCCATACATTCCCTTTAGCTATCTATTTGACCTTTCAGAAAAGCAATATTTTTTAATGTTCACCAGTTTCTCTAAAAAAAAAAATCAGTATTGTTAAAAATACTTGAGATTAGTGGAATCTTATTATGTCTATTTTAGGGGCAAATGCTCCTTTATCATTGGGGCATCCATTATTTTTATCTATAATGTTTGGCCAGGGACTTTTTTTTCCTAGCTCAGTGACATGAACTTACATTTGCTGAACTTTCTGCTTCAGTTACGATTTGCAATCAACTGACACTGCCCTAACATCTTGACTGAAGAACCTCAATTGTTCAAGAAAAGGCTGCAGAACCAGAGGTTTTGAAGGCTGTCAAGAAACAAAAGAGGGTAAGAATTTGGAGGTGCCAGGTTAAAAAAATGGGCTTTGCTTTCAAAAATCACAAGGAATCTCACCAAGAAGGTTTGATTTATATCATCTTGGTAAAAGTGAGATAATTGCCATGAGCATTTTTCTTTTACCCATGTTCCTAGCTCCATGATGAAATAATGTATGGGTAGAGGATGAAGCAACTGCTAGCATTCTTGAGTATATTTTAATGGTTCCTGTTTGTATTGCCTAAAGGTGGCTTCACCTAGATTCTGAGTGCTTCTGCTCTGATTGAATGGTTCCTAGCTGTCTTCTGCCAAGTGGTTGAAAGAATTAACAGTTGAAGTAAACCTTTAGGTCAGGGTGATATTCAATATATACTGAATGGCTCAGAAATTCTGAGAGTTGAAGTCCCCAGATTGTAAAGGGGCCATAGTTGCCCATGCCTGCTTTAGGCAGTCACTATTGTTTCTTCCTCTTTGTTCCCAATAAGTAAATGCATTTTAGTTTGCAATTCTCTTATCCAATATTCATTTTGGTACCTATTGAATACCTTTGTAAATCTGACTTCTAAAACAAATGAATAAGGTTTTTAAACTAGGAAACATTACATCAGATATTAGGACTGTGGAGTACTTCCTTTGGAACACCTATGGATTGCATCTTTCTGCACCTTCTTGAATCAGTGGAGTCTGTGGCCAGGGAGAGATAGTCCTTGTCTTATGACTGGTGAGTTAGTGATTATTTGAAGTTATGATGGACAACCCCAAAATCTACTTACAAAGTGGTTCTGAAATTGAGACATCTCTCCCCTCATGGTCAAGTGACCGCATTTAGGCCGTGCTAATCTTCTCTGTGTCCTTCCAATTTTAGTATATATGCTGCTGAAGTGAGCACAGGTGACCGGATTTTGAATGCTTAATATTTATGGCTTGTTTGCAGAGCCCTGCAACTATCTAAATGTAACTTGCAAAATCCCCCCCCCCCCCCCCAAAAAAATGGTATTTATTTTGGACTTCTGGAAAAACACTCCCATAGTGAACAATGGGTTTGTTATGATCCCTCATGACTTACAACTGTAATTGCTAGGCTCAATGACATTATAGGGAAACACATGTTGGATTAAAGTTGGAGATGGGTGTCACATTTCTCTTTCTCTCTAATTCTCCACTTGTCTTTTTATAAATTGCTACACAGAAGGAAGAACTCACTGGAGAAGAGCCTAATGCTGGGAAAGATTGAGGGCAATAGAAGAAGGGGACGACAGAGAATAAGGTGGCTGGTTGAAGTCACTGAAGCAGTAGGCGTGAGCTTAAATGGACTCCTGAATATGGTAGAGGACAGGAAGGCCTGGAGAAACATTGTCCATGAGGTCGCAATGGATTAGACATGACTTCACAACTAACAACAACAACACAGTCCTATCTGATATGGTGTGGTTATTAGCTGAACAGCTTGGATGAAACAATCTCACTCTCTCTTGTGTCACTCTGATGTAAGGAGAGGCAAATGTCGTGGAGCAATTTTGAAGTTATCTGTGAGATGATGTGAAAGGCAATCCTTTTAGAGCTTTATTACCCAGCACCCATCAGGAACAATTGAAGCTGCACCATTATTTGAATGTTATGTGAAATTGGAGAAGCAAATTATCTGTGAAAAATGCAAGAATTTTTGAAAAACGGAGCCGAATGTGACAACTGAGTATTATGACATAATTAAATTAGTTCTGTGGTGCAGCTTTTAAATAAGGGTAGCTGAATGGAGCAAGGCTCTTGTTCCTGGGCTTCAAATGAAAGGAGAGTTTTAACTTTAGGTGCCAACTCAAGAACTACAGCTCAGGATAAGAGAAAGGAAGTGTAAAAGTGATTATTCCTGTCATCCAGTGTGAATATTTGTCAGAGTTAAAGACCCACAATAAAACATTCTTATATAAGTAAGATAAGTCTTTTCAAGTTGCTTTAATTTATTGATGGCTTAAACATTCAGGTTGTTTTTTTGTGTTCTGCATTTGGTTTTTAGACATCTGAACATGGCCCTTTGTCTCTGTAGCCAGTCTGTTGTTGTTTGTAACACTAATCCTTTTCCTGATGCAAACAGTGAATATATCTAAGTCTTTGTTTTTTGGAAAGAAGTTGATTTCAGATACTTAAAATCTGGATGTTCGGGAAATCATTTTCAGAAGGTGTAAAATTCACCATATGGAAAGCATGCAAAGTGAACATGCATACTCTATAAACTTGTTCAACTGGAAACATTAATTTTTAGCTTAATGGATTTGATGATTTTGTTGAGGGTTCTGGGGCAACCCTTTGATCTTTTTCCCATCTGTATTTTTCCATTGAAAATTCTGAACCCATCAGAATAACTACAGATTTAAGGTTAAATATTGTTTAGTATCTCTTTGCATTGACATATTGAAAATGAGACAAATCATGAATGAATGAATGAATCAATCAATCATTGGCCAATATTAATCGATTTCCCCATTTTAGACATAACTTTTGACATTCTATGCTTATTTGCACTATTAGTAAAACAAAGGTGATGCTGTCATTAATTTTTTTCTGTTTCTCCCCCGCTGCATTTTGTTTTGATATTTATTTTCCTTTCTTTCCTTGAGTGAAGAAGTGAGCTTTTTGCAGACCTGATTTACTGCTCTTATGGACATTTTTTGTTCAAAATAAAAAATATTTTTTTCTGTTGTTCAGCAAGGATATTTAGCTCAACAGGGGAGCTTTCTGAAGTTTAAAGGTTGCTTAGAGAAATTTCAGAACAGCTAATGCTATATGAAAAAAGGACAAGGGATATTTTTATATGCCCTTCCACAGCATCTCTTAAGCTGTTTCCATGTTTTGCAAAATAAAGCAACAAGACAAAAAACCCTAAATAAAATAAAATAATAATAGAGTTACAAAAAGCATACATTCAACTGGGAAATTCTGGGAATTGAAGTCTACACATCCAAAAATTAAGAAGATTGAGAAACATTTGGTGTGGACAAAAGGGAGATATTAGGATAAACACAATTAATCTCATTAACAAATGATGATCGTTCTTTCTGGAGATTTTTTATTTTTATTTTTAGATTTTCAAAGCTCTTTGTTATTTTAATTTTTTAGTCAAGAGTAGTTTCTTAAGGCTAGTCCCACTGGCCGACGGACACAAAATGTATGCATAAAGGACACAGTGGATGAACAAAATTTCGGGGGTGGCTCCATCTGTTGTCATCAGCTCCAAAAAGTGGTGAAAATTTGCATAAACAGAACAGAAAAGAATGGATGGGGGTAGTACGTAGCGGGGATGTTAAATGGATGTTCATAGGAAGCCTAGCAGATGACAGCGGATGGAAGCAGATGACACATCTGAAGGAGTTCTGGGGGAAAATTGCGAAGCAGGCACATAGCGGAAGGGGCGGATGCATAGCGGATGATGTGGATGCATCATGGACGACTATAGGAAGCAAAGTGGATGCTGCATGGATGTATATCGGATGCAAAGCGTTCACTGCGCATGTGGGGAGTATAAATTGTGTCAGCTCCACAGATATAAAAGGATGCAGCTCGCATGCAGTCAGCATTCAGAGGAAAGACGTGCTGCCACATACATCTTCAAAGAACACCATGGTTCGTCAGTCAGGCAAGAAGAGGAAGCCGGTGCCTACTCGTGCCAGCCCTGGCAAGAAGGACAGAACCAGCATCCCACCCCCTGGCACTGACTCTGAAGCTGCTGGTGCTGCTGGTGCTGCTGGTGCTGCTGGTGCTGCTGGTGCTGCTGATGCTGCTGGTGCTGGTGCTGCTGGTGCTGCTGCTGCTGGTGCTGCTACTGCTGCTGCTGCTACTGCTGCTGTGGTGGACCAGCCCCAAGGCCCTCAAAGCCCTGCTGCTGAAGGCCTGGCTGCTCAAGCCCCTGAAGGCCCTGCTGAAGCCCCTGCCAGAGGAAGGAAGAGGCAAGGGAAGGAGAAGGGAGAGAGGAAACAGTACACCATTTCCGAGGACCATGAGGAGAAGGTGCTGGAATGGCTGAGGGAGAACGAGTACCTCTGGAGAAAGGGCCACAGACTCTATTGCGACACCAAGAAGGAACAGGCAGCTTGGAGAGACAAGGCAGAGAGCCTGGGCTACACTGCAGATGTACTCCTGGGATGTTGGAAGCACATGCACACCTGGTATGGCAAGCTACAACTCAAGAAATTTGGTCAGGCCACTGTCAAGCTCACTGACTGGGAGATGTACGTCATGGCCAAGTGCAGCTTCCTGCAGGGTGAGGTCCGCCACTGAGGGTCTCTGACACCCCTCTCCCTCAGACAGCCCACAGACAGCCAGGCCTCTTCCAGCCAGGAGCCAGCGAGCTTGTCCAGGCAGGTGTCTTCAGAGGTCCCCACAGCAGAGACCCCCCCAACAGCTGCACTCCCCATGCCGGTGGACTTGGAGGATCTCCTGTCACAAATGGAGCAAGAAGCGGCAGCCACCAGAGACCAATGCACCCCCACCCCCACCCCCAGCTCCACAGGATGCAGGAAGAGAGGCAGACTGGAGGGCTAGAGCCACACTGTCCTGTTGGAGATCAGGGACACAATGAAGACCAGCACAGAACTTCTCTCTCAGCTGGTCCACTTGGACAGAGGATCCTCCAGCTGGCACACTTTCATCACCTATGTGAGCCACACCCTGAGGGATATGCCGGAGGCCCAGTACCAGGTGATGAAGGAGAATATAACAGCACTTCTGCACAACCCTCAAGGCCCAGCTGAACCTGCTCCTACACAGTCCAGGTCTTCTCCTCCAACCCAGGCGATGTCACAGCCCTTCCACGGCTTTCAACAGCCCCTCACCTACCAAGGCTATGAGTACCAGGACTTCCCACAGCAGAAGCAGACCTTCCCAATCCAGGCCCAGGTACATCGCATGCCACAGATACCACACCTCGCCCAGCTGCAGACCAGACAGCCCCACTACACTCCTCCTTCCTCCACCCCACAGCCAAGCCCCTCAACGGACAATCTGTCATCAGTCTTGTGCCTGACATCCCAGGTCCTTGATGAAGGGCCTCTCAACCTCACAGGACTGAGTCAGCTCTCTGAGAGCTTCCTAAACACACCATCCCCTGTTGTACTCTTGGGGCCAAGCACCCCAATGGTGCCTCAGACCAGCACTCAAGCCATAGCCACCTCCACAGTCCCTGGCCACTTAACAGCTGAGACCATGAACATGCCTCAGAGTGACTGAGAATAGTGCCAGAGACTGAGTTGTTACTTGTTCACTTTATCTTTGCTTAAGACACTTTCATTGGGTCATTTTGCTTTTTTAATAACGTCATACAGTTTACTTAAGACAGTTAATAAAGATTATCTTTGCTTAACACACTTAATTCACTTTACTTGGTTCATTTTGCTTATTTAATAAAGTCAAAAAGGTTACCTAAGAAAGTTAATAAAGGTTATCTTTGCTTGAGACACTTGGTTCATTTTTTTTACTTGATAAAGTGTTGGTGAAATCCTTGAACAAATGGTTAAGCCTTTGCATGCTTCTGAGATAGATAAGGATAGTTGTGGAATAGGTAAGGATAATTGTGGGATAGATAAGGATAGTTGTGGGATAGATAAACCTCCAGTGCAAGCATAGTGGGACTGTACGGTCCACCCTCCCAGCTGCCACATATATGGACCTTTATTATCAATAACAATTTATTCATTGATCAACACATTTCAAAATAAACAAAGCTCTTTATTAAAGCCCTATTCATTGTAGGATCACTCAACATACATGGCACAATCTCATCAGTGTTATGAGACAGGCTCAAGGAAGCATCCATTACTCATCTATCATCCTGTCTTGCCACTCCACTGCTCCAGCTGGGGAGTTGCACCAGTGTCTCAGGAGGTTGCGCTGCTTCTTCCCTTCACGTGAAGCTCTGTTGGTGCCTTGTACATCTACAGTGTCTATCAGGTTTCGTCCTTGCCTCCATTCACCAGGCTCCATTCCCTTGTTGATGGTTGACAAGTCTGTTCTGCAAGACTGGGTAGCGGGTGCACATGAGATTGTGCAGGATGCAGCAAGCTTCCATGATGCTCCTCTCAGTATGTGCCTCATGCTGCATGGTGGTGAGAAGTATCTGGAACCTGTTGGCCTGGATGCCAAAGGCGTTCTCCACCACCCGTCCTGGACAGCCTGTAGTTGAAGATCCTTTCTTCACGGGTGAGGTATCTTGAAGTGTAGGGCTTCATGAGGTAGGTTCTGAGGGAGAAGGCGTCATCACCCATGATGAAGTAGGGCACATCTTTTGTGTCATTGGGTAGGGGGTCTGAATCTGGAAAACCCATTATGAGGTTGTGTTCCAACTCATCCTTGAGGTCACTGGCATTGTATACCTGGCTATCTGAAGCTGACCCATTGCCTGAAGCATTGATGTACATGAACTTGTAGTCAGCATCAACCATGGCAAAGAGGATGATACTGAAGAAGCCCTTGTACTTGAAATAAGTGGACCCTGAGTTGGCTGGAGCTTTGCAGGCCACGTGCTTCCCATCTATGGCTCCAACAGTGTGGGGAAAGTTCCACCTCTGATAACACTGCTCTGCAAGTTTCCTCCAGCCTTGTTCAGTGGTGGGACACTTGAGGAGCTCCTCCACATATTCTTCGATGATGGCCTGCACCACTTCTCTGACCACTTTGCTGATGCTGTTGTGTGGCACCCTCCATGCATACTGCATGTTTTTGTATGTGGTTCCAGAGGCCAGGTGGCACAGAGTCAGTGCCACCTTCAGTCCAGGGTCCAGGTTGGGACGGAAGTTGGTGCTAGGATTGGTCAACCTGTGTCTCAGATGCTCTACAATTTCATCAAACATGGCTGGTGGCATCTTCATGAAGTGATGGAATGCACGAGTGTCTTCATTCCTCAGCTCCACCATCAATTGGTCATACAGTCCAAACTCCATTCTTCTCACGATCCATCCTCGGACCCACACAGCTCTTGGACGTCTCCTTCTTCTCCTTCTGTATAAAAGGTGAAACAGTCTGAACAGGTTTTGGTTCTGATGATGAATGATCGCAGCTACCATACGGACTGTGTCATGATCCATGGTTGAGAACAATGGATGATGTGGAAGACCAAGACCAAGGGTGAAGAGTTCTGTACACCAAGGCTGCTGGACTGATACTGAGATCCAGGTGATTTCCTCCCCCATTTTATAGGAAATATCGGTAGTCCGCTATGTCTCCTACTAAATATTCTAGACATCTTGCAGACATCCTGAATATCCGAGATACATCCCAGATACAAATGTTTCGTCTGTTTTAATCCTTTATATTCAAGATGCATCCTCTTACATCCTTTCTATTTTTGTGCTACTAACGCTGTGTGGACGTTCCGTGTACCTTTCGCTTCCTCCCTCTTTCCGTTTTCAGCTGCAGTGGATGTGAGTTGAGGGGATGGCCGGAGGATGCCGAGAGGATGCAGCGGACGTTTAACGGATGATAAGGGACATAGAACGTTTGTTGCCCGTATATGCCGCGGATGTACATCGTATGCGGCGGAAAGTTCATCTGTTCAAAAAGTTTTGTGCAGCTCAAAACTTCTTGCCCGGATGAAATCTTAGTGGACGGATGCTCCAGGGACAGAGCGTATGAAACACGTATGCAGTGAGTACACAACGGATGCATAGCGTTTTCCAATGGATGGCAAGCTTTTTTAATATTTTACATCCTCTTTGCATCCGTTGGTGCAGTGGGACAGGGGCTTTACACATTTAAATACCGCAGATCCAAAGAAAGCAGTATTTTAGTTTTCCAGTGTTCTGCAGTAATGAGCCTGGCAGCTATAATAAGAATTGTATCAATTTCTTACATTATATCAACTTTTATCCCTTGGGAAATATGGAAAACAAACTGTTGAAAACGTTCATTATGAGAACTGTTGATTTTCTTTATTTCCTTAGAAATTTTCCAGCAAAGCAAGTAATTAACTAGCAATAGCCCATCAATCCATCAACCCAGTTTACAGTTACTTTACATTCTTGTGATTTCAGCAAAATATAGTTCCATGCTATAAATTATTATTTCAGTTAGTTTCTGGTGTTATATTTCAAGCTCTCTGTTGCAAATATAGCAGCATGTTAATGAAAAAAGGTACAGAATGTACAGCTTTTGTCCTTATAGAGTAGTAACCTTTCCAAACAAATCTTGATGTCAGTCACTGTTAATAAGCATTTAAGCAAAGTCAGACTTGGTAGTAGAGAGGTTATCATGACATTTATGGCTGTAGGGTTAGGCTTGGTTTGGAAATTGGAACAAACATTCTAGAAAAACGAGCAGCAGGAATATACTTCTCCATTTTGGCCAAGAAACAGACAGATGTCTGTTGGAACTGAACTTGATTCAAGGGAATCTTCACTTTTATATAGGATAGGTTAATGAGCCAGCCAATTAAGCTCTGGATTTTGTTCAAGTGCAACCGGAACACTAAACATTAAAGCTTTCCAATTTGAGTCTTTTCATCAGCTGAATAAACAAATCTGTTGGAAGCCCCGCTGTCAAACTGAGATTAACTATGTCACCAGAGGGCTATTAAAGTCATTTGTATTTGAAAAACTATTTAGACAAGAATCCAATTGAAAAATAATTTAAAATATAGGATGAGAGGAGAAGAGGCTTTGCTATCTAATCCCTTTTTGTTTGTGTGTGACATCAACACATATGCAAAATGGTGGGGTTGGATAGCCATGCCCTATGTATTATGAAAATTTAACTTCCCTTTGCCTATGCCATTGTCTGAAGCAAATGCACAGATTACCTGCCCCCTTTTTTGGAAATATGTTAGTGATTTTGCAATGTCTCCATGATGTTTGAACCTGGATTATCCTAGCCTTAAATTGAAACAAATATAGGGATAACATTGACCACAACAAAACTGGAGTGCTGAAATTACTGATGTTACTTCTGGCTGTCAGAGAATTGTTTCTTCTTCCTTGACAAGTTTATGTATTCCATTTAAATGCCATTTTGCTACTAAAATTAGTACCACAGAAGTTCAATACAAATTTTTTTTAGAACTGCAGCTCAGATATTTAAAATAGTATCTATTAAAAACTGATCTACAAAAAAAAGCAATAAAAATAAAGATATCTGGACCTATCATGTTTAAGCTAAAGCCAGATATGTTTTAGATATTGAAGTTCTAAGTTCGTGCTTGATGTGGAAAAGAATGAAACTTTGATTTTGGGTTTTATCAAGTAGCTGGATAGATCTTTACAGAAAGGGCTTGTACATATTATTATGAAGAAGCAAAAAGTGATGATTTGATGTTAATGCCTTGTAACAGAGAGAGTTGGAAGTCAATGCTTCTTTTTTTTTTCTTTTCTTATTTTTCCTCACTTCTCCTTCCTCTCTCCCCCACCCACTGCTTTTCTATTTACTTTTGTATTTTACAATATTTTATAACTCAGTAAAAATGTTGAACCATAAGATATTCTATCTAAGTTCTATCTTGGCTTTATTTCACATTTGTTTCTCAGGATCAATTTAGGTTCCCTAGGAAAAGAATTTGTCTGCAGATTGTCCTTATGTTGTTGCACATATATGTTATCACAGAGCCTCTATTTATCTAGATTTCTAAGGCCACCAACTGAACAGTGACTCTGGGCTGTGTTCATGTAGAGCTGGTTATTCGTTCTTAGTTTACATTCAGTCACAGATAGCAAAATATATAGTCTGTGGTCTGATGGAATTTTTGTTGGTTGTTTCATGCACATCTTTAAGAACTGAATCAGCAGAACTGATATAATGAAACAGGATTTGTGATTAAACTGAATGATCTCAGAAACTACTAAAAATAAATGCTTCAATGCATTGGTTGAATCCCCAGATCATTAATTTGTTCAGATTTCTGTCTTACAAAACTATTATAACATTTTCAGATGACTATTTCTGGGCCCTTAAAAACATGCACACAAAAAATCTATTACTAAAATTTCTTTTCCAGTCAATAAAAAAGACGGAAAAAAGTTCACTTTCTCACTACTGTTTAAATTCTTTATCTAATTGTTTTGACACAAACAGGATGTAAATCCTTTTTTGCTTGTAAAATCTCCTCATGATTCCAGTCTTTACATCAAATTGAAGTAGCTTTTAAAGGAAATAATACATTTCCAGATGGTGCTGAATTGCATAAAATTAATTACTACATGCGCAAGGTCTCAGTAATGAATTCCACTGAGGCTTGTAAAACTCACCGCATGCAGAATTAGATGTTCTTCCTTCTATTTTATTTTATTTATTTATTTAGTCAAACAATTATTAGATAACAGGTATAAGTATAAACATGGTTATAAATATATGAAATGGATATTAATAAGAAAAAAAAGAAACAATAGGACAGGGATGGCAGGCACATTTTGGTGCACGTATGCAAGCCCCCTACAGACCTCTTAGGAAAGGGGTGAGGTCAACAGTAAACAGTCTAATGTTGAAGATTTGGGGCTTTAGGAAAGAATCCACAGAGTCAGGTTGAGTATTCCAGACATTAACCATTCTGTTGCTGAAGTTGTATTTCCCGCAATCAAGTTTGGTGCAGTTTACCTTGAGTTTGTATCTATTGTGTGCTCTTGTACTGTTATGGTTGAAGCTGAAGTATTCATTTGCAGGTAGGACATTGCAACGTATGATTTTATACACTATATTTAGATCGGACCAGAGGCGGCATAGTTCTAGGTTTTCTAGGTCTAGAGTTTCAAGTCTGGTGGCATAAGGCATTCTGCAATGAGTAGAGGAGCGGAGAACTCTTCTTGTGAAATATTTCTGGACTTTTTCAATTGTGTTAATATCAGATACATGATATGGGTTCCAGACTGATGAGCTGTATTCAAGTATTGGTCTAGCAAATGTTTTATATTTTGTACCTATTCATTTCACTGTCACATGTTGGGTCATGTTATAAGCGGCATGGTGGCCGAGTGTTGAAGATGCTTGCCTCCTACTCGGAAGGTTGAGAGTTTAATCCTAGGTAATGGCAGATATTTTTCTCTGAGGGCATAAAAAGAAACTATCTGCTATGAACTTCACATAAGCATCATGGCATACTGACAGGCATTCAGTCAGTAAATGCTCAGCTCTATTAAGTCGCCCCAACTATCCCAAATTAAGGGACAGGGTGGTAAAAAGAAAAAAAAATGTTGGGCCTTGTTAGGACAAAAAAAGTGTCTCCTTGAATTGTAAACTAGGGACCACATGCATTTACATTTACTTTTGGAAGAGTCATTCTGATGAAAAAACAAAGCAAGGCAATAATGTTTTAGATTTGCCAGGAAATATGAGTGATAGGAGTGCTCTAATTCCTATTTTAGTCAAAGTGGAATGAAAGACAAGATTCACAGCAAGGAATTAAACAATATTAAATAAACTACAGAAGCTACAGTACAATAGCTCTACCATGGGTACCAAACTCATGGGGTTTGGGGAAGAAGCCACAGAGTCAGGTAGAGTATTCAGACATTGACCACTCTGTTGCTGAAGTCGTATTTCCTGCAATCAAGTTTGGTGCAGTCAGGAATGAGTTAGTACAATTTAAGGACCAATGTAAGGCAAAGAAAGAAACACGGGCTTCCTTTCTAGCAATAGGATCCCCATTGCCTCCAATCTTATCTTGTGTCCACTGTCTCATAAAATGCTCACAAGAGAGTTTTCGTGTTCACAACTAGAGAGATGCATACAGAAATTTATATGGTCTGGCACAAATTTCAGTGGTTGAACTGGATGCAGCCATGCTTTTAACATAGCTTGGAAAATGGGCTGGCTCAGAACCTCTGAGAGCTGAAGTCCAAAAGTCATAAAAGGGCCACCTTTAAGGTAATACATAGATGCCCATTTTTTAGATACTGGAGTTCATTGCCAAGTGAAGATTCTATTTGATCATACAATAAAGCAGATTCTCTTTTTTCCTCATACTCTTTCCTTTCATGTCTGTGTTCTACAAAAACAGCGGTGTTTTCTGTCAATAAATTAGATCTCTTGGGCAATCAGCAAAATATTATTAAGAAATTAAGTGCAGAGCAGATCTTCCTCCGTCCCCCATCATTTTATTTCCTGGAGATTTCATTCAGGGGATTCTAGCTCAGTTTAACTTCACTGCCTGCTTTTTTCCCCTTTTGGGCTCTCCTGGAATCCTTTCCAAATGGAAGGCAGGCAAGTGAGAAGGTAGAATTTGCAAGAAAAAGGAGCCTCTCTCAAGAGGGAAACAGACATCATGGACTTAAAGGCTAGGTCCCACTGGCCGACGGATGCAAAACGTATGCAAAAAGGACACAGCGGATGAGCAAAATTTTGGGGGTGGCTCCATCCATTGTTATCCACTCCAAAAAGTGCCCCAAATTTGCATAAACAGAACAGAAAAGAACGGAAAGGAACGGACGGGGGTAGTACATAGCGAGGATGTTCAGCTGATGTTCGTAGGAAGCCTAGCGGATGACAGCGGATGGAAGCGGATGACACATCCGAAGGGCCTCCGGGGGAGAATTGTGAAGTGGACGGATAGCGGAAGGAGCGGATGGGTAGCGGATGACGCGGATGCATCATGGACGCCAATAGGATGAATAGCAGATCATAGCGGATACATAGCAGATACAAAGCATTCACTGCGCATGCGGGGAGTATGAATTGCGTCAGCTCTGCGGATATAAAAGGGTGCAGCTCACAAGCAGTCAGAATTCAGAGGAAAGACATGCTGCCACAGACATCTTCAAATAACACCATGGTTCATCAGTCAGGGAAGAAGAGAAAGCCTGTGCCTACTCCTGCCAGCCCTGGTAAGAAGGACAGAACCACCATCCCACCCCCTGGCACTGACTCTGAAGCTGCTGGTGCTTCTCCTGCTGCTGGTGCTGCTGGTGCTGCTGCTACTGTGACTGCTACTGCTGCTGCTGCTGTGGTGGACCAGCCCCAAGACTGCTCAAGCCCCTGCCAGAGGGAGGAAGAGGCAAGGGAAGGAGAAGGGAGAGAGGAAACAGTACACCATTTCCAAGGACCATGAGGAGGAGGTGCTGGAATGGCTGAGGGAGAACGAGTACCTGTGGAGAAAGGGCCACAGACTCTATTGCGACACCAAGAGGAAGCAGGCAGCTTGTAGAGACAAGGCAGAGAGTCTGGGCTACACTTCAGAACTACTCCTGGGATGTTGGAAGCACATGCACACCTGGTATGGCAAGCTACAACTCAAGAAATTTGGTCAGGCCACTGTCAAGCTCACTGACTGGGAGATGTACATCATGGCCAAGTGCAGCTTCCTGGAGGGTGAGGTCCGCCACTGAGGAGCAGCCCCTCTGACACTCCTCTCCCTCAGACAGCCCACAGACAGCCAGTCCTCTTCCAGCCAGGAGAGAGCTACCATGTCCAGGCAGGTGTCTTCGGAGGGCCTCACGGAAGAGATCCCCCTGAGCTGCACTCCCCATGCCAGAGGACGTGGAGGATCCCCTGTCACAAATGGAGGAAGAAGCAGCAGCCACCAGAGACCAACCCACCCCCACTCCCAGCTCCACCTCCACAGAAAGCAGGCAGAGAGGCAGACTGGAGGACCAGAGCCACACTGTCCTGTTGGAGATCAGGGACACAATCAAAACCAGCACAGATCTTCTCTCTCAGCTGGTCCACAGTGACATACCATCCTCGAACCGCAAGCCCTTCATCACGTACGTGAGCCAGACCCTCATGGACCTTCCCGAGGCCCAGTACCAGGTGATGAAGGAGAAGGTAACAGCACTGCTGCACCACCCTCCAGGCCCAGCTGAACCTGCTCCAACCCACTCCAGGACTGCTCCTCCACCCCAGGCGATGTCACAGCCCTTCCACAGCTTTCAACAGCCCCTCACCTATCAAGGCGACAAGTACCAGGACTTCCCACAGCAGAGGCAGCCCTTCCCAGTCCAGACCCAGGTACATCGCATGCTACAGATGCCTCACCTCACCCAGCTGCAGACCAGACAGCCCCACTACACTCCTCCTTCCTCCATCCCACAGCCAAGCCCCTCAATGGACAATCTGTCATCAGTCTTGTGCCTCACATCCCAGGTCCTTGATGAAGGGCCTCTCAACCTCACGGGACTGAGTCAGCTCTCTGAGAGCTTCCTGAACACACCATCCCCTGTTGTACTCTTGGGGCCAAGCACTGAGACCAGCACTCAAGCCATAGCCACCTCCACAGTCCCTCGCCACTCGACAGCTGAGACCATGGACATGCTTCAGAGTGACTGAGAATAGTGCCAGAGACTGAGTTGTTACCTGTTCACTTTATCTTTGTTTAAGACACTTTACTTGGTTCATTTTGCTTTTTTAATGAAGTCATACAGTTTACTTAAGATTAAAATTAAAATTTAAAGCTAATAAAGGTTATCTTTGCTTAACACACTTGGTTCATTTTATTTACTTAATAAAGTGTTGGTGAAAACTTTGAAAAAATGGTTAGGCCTTTGCATGCTTGTGGGATAGGTAAGGATAGTTGTGGGATGGCTAGGATAGTTGTGGGATAGGTAAGGATAGCTGTGGGAGAGATAAACCTCCAGTGCAAGCATAGTGGGACTGTATGGTCCACCCTCCCAGCTGCCACACATATGGCCCTTTTTTTATCAATAACAATTTATTCATTGATCAACACATTTCAAAATAAACAAAGCTCTTTATTCATTCCCTGTTCATTGTAGGACCACTCAACATACATGACACAAACTCATCAGTGTTATGAGACAGGCTCAAGGAAGCATCCATTAACCATCTATCATCCTGTCTTGCCACTCCACTGCTCCAGCTGGGGAGTTGCACCAGTGTTTCAGGAGGTTGCACTGCTTCTTCCATTCACGTGAAGCTCTGTTGGTGCCTTGTACATCCACAGTGTCTATCAGGTTTTGTCCTTGCCTCCATTCACCAGGCTCCATGTCCCCTTTGCCTTGTTGATGGTCCACAAGCCTGTTCTGCAACACTGGGTAGCAGGTGCGCATGAGAATGTGCAGGATGCAGCAAGCTTCCACGATGCTCCCCACAGTCTGTGGGTGATGCTGCATGGTGGTGAGAAGTACCTGGAACCTGTTGGCCAGGATGCCAAAGGTGTTCTCCACCACCTGTCTCGCCCTGGACAGCCTGTAGTTGAAGATCCTCTCTTCACGGGTGAGGTATCTTGAAGTGTAGGGCTTCATGAGGTAGGTTCTGAGGGAGAAGCCATTATCATCCACGATGAAGTAGGGCACATCTTGTGTGTCATTGGGTAGAGGGTCTGGATCTGGAAAACCCATTATGAGGTTGCGTTCCAGCCCCTCCTTGAGGTCACTGGCATTGTATACCTGGGCATCTGAAGCTGACTCATTGCCTGAAGCATCGATGTACATGAACTTGTAGTCAGCATCAACCATGGCAAAGAGGATGATACTGAAGAAGCCCTTGTAATTGAAATAAGTGGACCCTGAGTTGGCTGGAGCTTTGCAGGCCACGTGCTTCCCATCTATGGCTCCAACGGTGTGCGGAAAGTTCCACCTCTGATACCACTGTTCTGCAACATTCTTCCAGCCTTCTTCAGTGGCGGGACACTGGAGGAGCTCCTCCACCTATTTTTTGATGATGGCCTGCACCACTTCTCTGACCACTTTGCTGATGCTGTTGTGTGGCACCCTCCAGGTATACTGCATGTTTCTGTGTGTGGTTCCAGAGGCCAGGTGCCGCAGAGTCAGTGCCACCTTCAGTCCAGGTTGGGATGGAAGTTGGTGCTTGGGTTGGTCAACCTGGGTCTCAGACACTGTACAATTTCATCAAACATGGCTGGTGGCATCCTTATGAAGTACTGGAATGTATGAGGGTCTTCATTCCTCAGCTCCACCATCAGCTTGTCATACAGTCCAAACTCCACTCTTCTCCCAATCCATCGTCGGACCCACACAGCTCTTGAACGTCTCCTTCTTCTTCTTGCGTAGAAAAGGTGAAACAGTCTGAACAGGTTTTGGTTCTGGTGGTGAATGAGTGCAGCTATCACATGGACTGTTTCATCATCCATGGTGGAGAACAATTGATGATGTTGGAAAGCAAGACCAAGGGTGAAGAGATCTATACACTACGGCTGCTGGACTGATGGTGAGATCCAGGTGATTTCCTCCCCCTTTTTATAGGAAATATAGGTTTTCCACTAGGTGTCCTTCCACATACTGTAGGCATACTCCAGACATCCTAAATATCTGAGATACATCCCATATACAAACTTTTTGTCCATTTTAATGCTTAAAATATGTGATGCATCTGCTTACATCCTTTCTATTTCCGTGCTACTAACGCTGTGTAGACATTCCGTATACCTTTCGCTTCCTCCCTCTTTCCATTTTTAGGTGCAGCAGATGTGAGTTGTGAGGGTGTCCAGAGGATGCCGAGATGATACAGTGGACGTTTAATGGATGACAACGGACTTAGAACGTTTGTTGCCCGTATGTGTCAAGGATGTACATCGTACGCGGCGGAAAGTTCATCCGTTCAAAAAGTTTTGTGCAGTTCAAAACTTCTTGCATGGATGAAATCTCAGTGGACAGATGCTCGATGGATAGAGCATATGAAATACGTTTGCAGTGAGTACACAACGGATGCATAGCGTTTTCCAATGGATGGCAAGCTTTTTTCAATGTTTTACATCCTCTTTGCATCCGTTGGTGCAGTGGGACATGGGCTTAAGCAAATTATTCTATAGTCTTATTCTTATTTAGATGGTGCTCAGAAAATTCATCACCTCCCTTTTGGCCAGTTCTTGATACGGGAAGGAAGTCATGAAGAAGAAAAGAAATAAGAACCAGTGAGCCAAAAGGTGGGAGAATCAGTCCAAGTTAAATTAAGAATCCATGTTTATTGAAAGAAAAATACATGAGTTGAATATATGAATTTTGCTAGAATGGTTGGTTAATCAGAACATTTAGGGCAGCATTCTTGGAGAGGTCATCACATCGACCAGTTACCCTTTTTACTGAAAATGATTCCAGGAATCAAACCAACGTCCTGGTCTTTTCATAATTTATCTGAACAAGTCAAGGAAAGCTCTGATTTTCCATTTAAAGAACCTGACAAATAAAGTAAGAAGGAATCAAGTAACCCTTGTGTGCCTGGGTCACACTGAATTTCAAATGAGAGTTTTGCCCCAGCTGGTGTGCAAGAGTGCTTATATGTGAATTATCTTTGCTCTTCCAAGGTACATAGTTTTTTCTTTCTTCAGCAGCTGGGTTCAGCCTTTGGATTTCAGCCAAGGAGCCGTAATTTCAGCCACAGGAGGAGAGGTGGCAGTGCAGACTGCCTTGTGCTTCTGAACTAAAGGCAGCAGATAACCTAGCAATCAAACAAAACAAAGCAAGCAAGCTGTGAAACAAAAATAAAAGAAGACAGACCTGGCCCCAAAAGACTAAGAGTTGGACATGACTGAATGGATAACATTATAATCACCAGCCTCAGGGACATGGGTTCCTGGTGGATAAGGGTTTCTTGGATTGCCATCAGGGGTGGGATTCAAATTTTTAACAACTGGTTTTGTGAGCATGGCTTAGTTGGTGGACATGGCTTGGTGGGCATGTTATTGGCTGGGCGTGGCCAACTCAATATCATTCACACCAAGGCACACATCTCCTCGCCTGGCCTTTCATGACTTTGGGAATGCTGCAACAGTTGTAAGTGTGAAAAAGGTTCATAAGTCACTTTTTTCAGTGCCATTCTAACTTTAAATGGTCACTCCACACAAGCAAACTACCAGCAAAGGAGGCAAAAAAAATCCAGAGATGTTCCTGAGATAGGAAGTCTAGTCTTGCCAAGAATGTAATAAGGGTTAACGGAGAGGCAGTTTCTGTAAGCAACACCAGAATGTTTCCTTCCTGTCCTCCTTACAGGATTAGGCCAGTAATTTCTTCTAACAACTGGTTCTCCAAACTGCTTAGAATGTTAACAACCGGTTCTAGGGAATAGGTAGAATCCCACCCCTGATTGCCATCCCAAAGGTTTGAAATAGCCCAGTACGTTTTTCAGTATCCAGTGTTCACAGAGGGCTGTCAATCAAATTGACATCATGAACAACAATGATACCCAATTCTGAGCAGGAGTGGTGACTTGTTTGGGGTTCTTGAAGCCAATGGCTTCAACAAAGCCAGCTAGGATACCACTTTGTTCTCTAAGCAAAGGTAGAAGGCTGTTCCTTCAAAAGCTGTCTATTAAGCCTAGTCAGTCCAGAACTTTCATACTAAATGCCAGTTAGAATTGCTGTTACAGATTGCTGTTTCTTCCTATATCTAAGAGGGCTCTGTAATCTAAGTAAAAAAAAATCTACAAAGTTCCTATTTCAAATCCCCAGCAAGGGACTTTCACAGGGTAAATAATAGCTCTTAACTATTTGCTGTTGGAAATAATAAAACAATATTTTCATAGATAGTAACCTTAACTCATGGCAAGTATCTTTATACCGAAAAGAACCTCATTTTTTCAAGTTTTAAGTATATGTATAAACGTGTGTGTGTGTGTTTATGTGTGTGTGTTTATGTATGTGAACATTTTCTGGAAAGTTAGTGAATAAAATGCCAAGGAAAGATTGATCTAATTATGGAAAAGCTGGTTCATGAACTCAGTGAATCTGTAATCCCAAAGTTGAGGTTATATCTGCGGTATCTGCTATCCCGCATCAGATGGGCGTCTCATGATAGGGAGCGAAGGAGAAAGAAATGACAGGAGACGAAGTTCCTCGGGATGAGTGCGCCCAGAATGTCTGGGTACACGCTCTTTTATTATGCTCCTTCAAAAGGGGGGGGGTCACTATCATTGTTTATTCAGAGCCTAGGTCAAGCCCAGGTCAGACAGGATATGCAAGACTTAGATAAGGCAAAATACCAAGTCAGACAAGATGGCACGATCTACAATTTGATCAAGACATTCCTTACAAAGCTGCATGCCAGACGATGTAATCACAAAGTGAATGCTTGACTCCTTGTCTCTGCACGTGCCCTGTAAAAGGTCACTGAGGAGACAGAAGTTCAATGATTACACGTGAATGATACAATGTTGCAAATGCCTGAATGATACATAGTTGTATTGATACACAGTTGCAAACACATAAATGATACATAGTTACAACATATATCAATGGTCAGAAATAAATTTAAGACTATTATTTCCTATACAGTACCAGTCTGAAGCCACATATTTAGCTCTTTTGGGATACTCACAACATACTGTTGACAAACAAAGTATGTAAAAATTGCTTCAGCATTTTTATGTCTGTGTGTATTATTTTAGTCCATTTAGAAAATGCCTAAGTTCCTAAGTACTCAGGGTGCTTGACACTCATAACCAATGTAAAATATCTGTGGCAAGACATAAATAAAATAGCCATGTTAAAAAGTAATATATAAAATAAGTGGAGCATTTATAATATCATTTAATAACATAAAGCTCCTGTCACACTGCACCAACGGATGGAAAGAGGATGCAAAACGGAGAGAAACACTTGCCATCCATTGATTAACGCGATGCATCCATTCTGTACCCACTGCATACGTTTTGCTTCATCTCTATCTGTCCAGAATCCGTTTATTGATGTTTCATCCGCTCAGAAAGTTTTGAGCTTCTCAAAACTTTTGAGCGGAAAATGTATCCAATTCATCCATTCTGCATTCGCTACGCATCCACTAGGCACCCGTTCTGCATCCGTTACACATCTGCTATATCCGCTAGGCATCCGCTGTGCATCCGTGCAACAACATCCACTCCAGCGGTAAACGGACGCAGGGAGGAAGCGGAACAGACGCGGAACGGATGCAGAACGGATGCCTAGCGGATGCAGAACGGAAACAAAGCATGTAAAATGGAAAAAACATTCGCAGAGCGGACCTATCTCGGATATTAAGGATGTCTAGAGGATGCCTAGAGGATGCAAAGGGACACATAGGGACACCTATACTGCCTATAAAAAGGGGGAGCAACTCATCTGGATCTCACTTTCAGAAGAGCAGCCCTGCGGTGCAGACCTCTGCAGCCTTCATCTGACTCTTCCTCTTCCACAGCATCCAGTCATGTCCACCGTGGGTTGTAACAAAGTCCTATTGGCAGCCACCATCCTTCTGCAACATCCTTCTGCGAAGCCATCTACAGGCTCTGTGAACTCTACTATGGGAAGAAAAAGAGGCGGCCAAGAAGCGTTTGGGTCCGAAGATGGTTCACCAGAAGAATAGAGGACGGATTGTACAACAAGCTGATGGTGGAGCTCAGGAACGAAGACATCGGGCATTCCAGAACTTCATGAGGATGCCTCCAGCCATGTTTGATGAAGTTGTGCAGAGGTTGACACCCAGGTTGACCAAGGCAAACACCAACTTCCAGCCCAGCCTGGAACCTGGGCTCAAGATGGCACTCACTCTGTGCCACCTGGCCTCAGGGACCACATACACGAGCATGCAGTACGGCTGGAGGGTGCCACACAACACCATCAGCATTGTGGTCAGAGAAGTGGTGCAGGCCATCATCGAAGAATACATGGAGGAGCTCCTCCAGTGCCCCTCCACTGAAGAAGGATGGAAGAAAGTTGCAGAGCAGTGGTATCAGAGGGGGAACTTCCCCCACACCGTTGGAGCCATAGGTGGAAAGCACGTGGCCTGCAAAGCTCCAGCCAACTCAGGGTCCTCTTATCACAACTACAAGAGCTTCTTCAGCATCATCCTCTTCGCCATGGTCGATGCTGACTACAAGTTCATGTACATCGATGCTTCAGGCAACGGCTCATCTTTAGATGTCCAGGTATACAACGCCAGTCACCTCAAGGAGGGGCTGGAACGCAACCACATCATGGGCTTCCCAGATCCAGACCCTGCCCAACGACACGCAAGATATGCCCTACTTCATTGTGGGGGATGACGCCTTCTCCCTCACAACCTACCTCATGAAGCCCTACACCTCCAAATGCCTCACCCGTGAAGAGAGGATCTTCAACTACAGGCTGTCCAGGGCAAGGTGGGTGGTGGAGAACGCCTTTGGCATCCTGGCCAACAGGTTCCAGGTACTTCTCACCACCATGCAGCATTGCCCACAGACCGTGAGGAGGATCGTGGAAGCTTGCTGCATCCTCCACAATCTCATGCGCAACCGCTACCCAGTCTTGCAGAACAGGCTCGTGGACCTCCAGCAAGGCAATGGGGACATGGAGCCTGGGGAATGGAGGCAAGGGCGAAACCTGATAGACATTGAGGATGTGCAAGGCCCCAACAGAGCCTCACATGAAGGGAAGAAGCAGCGCAACCTCCTGAGACACTGGTGCAACTCCCCAGCTGGAGCAGTGGAGTGGCAAGACAGGATGATAGATGATTAATGGATGCTTCCTTGAGCCTGTCTCATCACACGGATGAGATTGGGCCATGTATGTTGGCTGGGCTTACAATGAACAGGGCATTTAATAAAGAGTTGTGTTTATGTTGACATGTGTGGATTATTGATTACATTATTATTGATAAAAAAGGGCCATAGGTGTGGCACCTGGGAGGGTGGACCATCCAGTCCCACTATGCTTGCACTGGAGGTTTATCTATCCCACAGCTATTACCCATCCCAAAGGTATCCCTGCCCATCCCACAGCTATTACCCATCCCAAAGGTATCCCTGCCCATCCCACTGCTATCTCAACCCATCCCACTGCTATCTTAACCCATCCCACAAGCATGCAAAGGCTTAAACCATTTCTAAAAATTTCCACCAACACTTTATTTAAAAAAAGAAATGAAGCAAGTGTGTGAATCAAAAATAGACTTTATTAACAACAAGCTATAAAACAAAAATGAGTCTCTGGCACTCCTCTTGGTCGCCCAATCTCAGAGGTGAAGGGTCCAGGTGCTGTGAAGGTGGCTGGTGCTGGAGCGCTTGTCTGATCCCCCACATCATCAGCTCCTCTAGAATCAGAAGCAGCAGAAGCCCCAGCCCCAGAAGAGCGAGCCCGTGCTGCAGAAGCCCCAGCACAACCAGAGTGAGGGCTAGGGGGCGGGATGGTAGCCCTATCCCTCTTGCTAGGGCTGGCAGAAGATGGCTGAGGCTTTCTGTTCTTCCCCATGGTTGTGGGGTTGCTGGCTGGCAGGAAGGCTGGCAGGGAGGCAGGCACCAAGGCTGGTAGGAAGGCTGGCAGGCAGGCAGGCACCAAGGCTGTCAGGCAGGCAGGCACCAAGGCTGGCAGGAAGGCTGGCAGGCAGGCAGGCACCAAGGCAGGCACCAAGGCTGGCAGGCAGGCAGGCACCAAGGCTGGCAGGCAGACTGGATGGCAGCAAGGCTGGCAGGCAGGCAGACAGCAAGGCTGGCAGGGAGGCTGTCAGCAAGGCTGGCAGCAAGGCTTTCAGGCAGGCATGCAGGCAGGGCAGGCAAGGCTGTCAATCCGTCCGGCAGCAGTTCTTTCCTCTGAATGGTGACCTGCTTCCGAGCTGCTTCCCTTATATCCGCGGGGCTTACACAATGCATCCTCCCCGCATGCGCAATTAATGCTAGGTATCCGTTAGGCTTCCGCTGTGCATCCGCTAGGCTTCCACTCTGTATCCGCTTCATCCGCTCAGCATCCGCTGTGCATCCGCTGTATCCATTCCGCATCCGCTTTGCTGAGGTCCCCCGGAAGCCTTGCGGATGTGCCATCTGCTCTCATCCGCTTCTATCCGCTGGGCTTCCATGGAGCATCCACTTTCCATCCACCCTGCATCCTCTCCGCATCCGTTCCTTTCCATGTTATCCACTCCAGTTATGCAAATTTTCACCCCTTCTGAGAGCGGATAACAATGGATGGAACATTTTTCTCGTCCGTTGTGTCCTTTTTACTAACGTTTTGCATCCGTTGGGCAGTGTGACAGGGCCTTAAATAAGAACAACAATTAATAATAACAATGTAACAATGCAGACTTAACAATGCAGTAAGAATTGGTGATAAGAAAGACAAAAAAGTCTTGATAGCAGAGGAGGAAATACTGTACTTGGGGCAGCAGAAGCAAAAAAAATGGTTAAAATCACAAAATGCAAGGACCTGCAAATTGAAATAGAACCGCTATGGCAGAGGAAAGCAAAGGTAGTACCTAGGTTCTTTGTGTATAATCCTGAAACAACTGGAGCACCACTTGAATATCATTAACATTGACAAAAACATCATCAGTCAGTTCTAAACTCAACTTTACTTGGAAGAACTTAAATCCCCTGATGAGACTTTTAACATCATCAAACAACATCTGCCAGGACCTTGGGAAGGACTTGGTAGATAGATAAAAATATCAGATCCAGTCAGAACATTTGGCAACAAATCATAATAAGATGATTGATGATGAGGACAACGACGATGATGACAGCATGCTACCCTCCAAATGCTTTCGGGAAGCCTATATCTTAACTCAGAATGTATATTTACCAATCTTGGTATTTAAATAATAAATATTTGAAGAACTTCATTAATCTTCAACCCACAATTCAAATTGCTAGCATTTATCATTAAATTCTGACACAGAAGGTTATCTTATCCTCGATGTGCTGCCTGGTTTTCAAAGGACTACTTTCTGGAGAAAGGCAGGTGATAAAAGGCAAGTGTGACCTCTACAATTGTTAAGCAAGTCACCGTGGGTCATTAAATGCTATGTCACAAAATTGGGACTCTTGATTTCCTGCCAGCTTCCCAACTGATTTTGCTTGTCAGAACCTGGCTGTGAAAGTCTCAAATAGCTATTGTGTGACTGTAGGACATTATGATTGTTGTAACTGCAAGCTGATTGCCAAATGTCTACTATAAATCATGGTCACATGACTGTAGGGACATTGTGACATCCACAACTCTGAGGACTATTTATAACTCTAATTTTTTTAGCATTATCTTATCTTTGAATGAAAGCTGAATGAATGGTCAGTAAATGAGGATTATCATGCAAGAGGAATTCTTATAGTTTCTGGAACCTTTTTGCCTTCTGTTAAAATCCTCCACCCCACCCTAGTCAGATCCAAAATGCTGAATGGGTGGAATGGATTAAAATTAGAGTAGTGGTCCATGGCTTCCCCATCTTTATGAAATATTCTATTCTCTTTTTTACTGGAATACTTGTATCCTGTAGCATGGTGCCTCTGTCTTTCAATCACATTTTTTGTGAAGCAGTAAAAAGTGAATTAGATAAATGCACATCTGTTTAAGCACTGGTGCATTTTGCATGGATGGGCATGAAAACTGAACAATTAAGCCTTAGTTCGTGTTAGGGAATTAATTTCATTGCAGTTCCATGTGATATGGATTTTTTATTTGTGTTTTTTGTTATGCTTATTTGAAATGTCCAGCACACTGAAAAGATGATGTAGGCTTCTTCATCCTCCACTGATGTGCTTTCCCCTGGTCCTCGAGATGGAAGGAGAATACACTGCGCAGAAAGCACTGCCTTGAATGTGAAGCAATTTTAGAATTTGGTGAGGGATTGGTGAGCTCCCTGCTGCCCGCTCTCTTCCCTTTCTGCATCATCACCAGTCAATCCCCTGAATACAAGAGAGGGATAAGTCCTCCTATGGATTGGGAGTATTCCTGTGGATAGACCCTTCAAAATCCATGCTGTGGAGATTCTCAATCATCCAGGTCATGGTTGCTCCAAAGGTGCTATTTCCAAAAGGCAACTGAATTTTCTTGGGTCTTTCCCCCTTTTGAAAATAGGATCCATGATCCACGAGCATGAGCATAGAAATTCCATTTCTATACCCTTCCCCTCCATCTCTGCTTTGCAAAATAATCTTAAACAAAGTTGGTCCTGAATTTTCTTCATATTTTGATGCTATGGAAACTAGGAAAAGGGAAATGTTGGATCCAAACCTGAAGCTAGAAAGTTGGAAGGAAGAGTGTGAAGGTAATAGTAGTTTACCCAATATTTACTAAGTCCTTCACTGAGGTGAAGAAGAATGTGATGGACTTTCCATTGGAGACCTCACAGTCCTTATTGTTATGTCCCAGGAAAAAGTAAAGGAGGTAAACTTAGAACCATTCTCTCCTGCATCTTGCTGACTAGGCAATCTGCCTCAACGAGGAAGTGACTCAAGATGGAGACCCTTTTGTGATGAGTCTTCCATAAGTGCCATAGCAAGCAACCACTTTGCTGCTGGGCCAAAAAGGATGTGTGGATGAACACTATATTTTCTTTATTCTGTATTCTTGCACAGACTCTCAATTGGGTAAAGGGTATGGACTCTACTGTGGTTAGAATGCAGTACTGCAGGCTACTTCTGCTGACTGCTGGCTGCCAGTAGTTTGGTAGTTTGAATCTCACCAGGCTCAAGGTTGATTCAGCCTTCCATCCTTCTGAGATGGGTAAAATGAGGACCCAGATTGTTGGGGGCAGTATGCTGACTCCGTAAACTACATAGTGAGAGCTGTAAAGCACTGTGAAACAGTATATAAGTCTAAGTGCTGTTGCTTCTGCTATTGCTACCTTTCAATCATCCGTTTTCAGAGGCGAGTGAAGGACAATCTTCAGGATAGAGAAATGTCAAGACCTGAAGTTCAGATATCTGCATGCAATGGCTATATTTCACAAAAGCACTTTGAGATAGATAACATGATGGATTTTAGGAGGTCATGATGTTTACGTATGATTTATGAATTTCCTCATTTCTGATTTCTGAAATCAAATAAACATGGTGTGAATGTACACTGAATAACCAGGATTCATCTGTTATAACTATTTACCCAGATTCCCCCTTCAGCATAGAATTGTTTGATATAGGGCTCTTTTTTTCCTTGTTTGTTTGTTTATTTAATACTACTTTATTTATTGGCCCAAAGTTGTTGAAAGTTGGGTGGCATACAAATTTAATGTGCTCTCATTATTATTACATATACAACATGTGTGATCACAGCTGCCAGTTCTTTAGCTAGTGTTGGCCTTTGTGCACATTGTGCACCTCCCAAAAACCTAGGATTTCATAATGTATCCACATAGTACATGTTTGAATCAAAGCAGTGTGGATTTTTGTAATTGATGGATGGAAATTTTGTCAATGCACACTTTCTAAGTGTTGCCCAAGGCTTTTTGTAAAGGAACCCAGGGTGTTAATAATCACTGGACCTACCACAGCCAATTTATGCCATAATCTTTCAATTTTGAATTATTATTACTTCAATGGCAAAGGAGGCACACCAAAAACCCCACCAGTCAAGGAATTCTGCCTGGCATGGTCCAGGAGAAGAGCTATCTCTGCTGTGGTTCTTGCTCTTTGAAGTAAGATCTGTTCCCACCCTCCTGGGCTTCCACAGGAGCCTAAAGATCTGGCACTGCCAGTTGGCTTGGGAGCCTAATGGAGAAATATTACAAATATCAAATATCACAGAAGACCCCACTTCCCTTCCCATACACCCTTCTCCCTCCCTCCCCATCTTTAATTATAATTTGTATGTTATTGTTGTTATATTTATTTTTCATGGTTTCATTGCTTTTAATGTGGTAAGTTGCCCAGATTTGCCTGTAGTGAGATGGGTGGCAAATAAGATTAATAAAAAAACAGACAAAGATTATTATTATCATCGCTTTAGTTGGCATGAGCACTTGCTACTGTTTTCTCAGAAATCTCTGTAGAGGTTCCCTGATCACTGAAAATCTAGATGTGTAAACAAAAATATGTCCTGCAGTCTTGGGAGGAAAATTAGATGTGCCAAGATGAGAAGTTCAGCATTGTCACTTAGGATGGAAATCACAGGACTGCAAAGAACCATCCATACAAAAGTGAGAAAATGATTGGTTCTTACTTTCCCAGCAAGGACAGAAAATGGAATGAAGCTGGGGGGGGGGGACCACGAATGGGATAGGGGGGGAGAGCAAGATACATCATATTCAAAATGGAGACGTGATTTGTAATCCAAACATCAACTTCTTATTATTAGCCTCATTTTCAGCTGCTTTGGGGACATGAAACCGGCAGCTTTAGGCTGCTGTGCAGAATACTCATAACTTACTAAGCGTTATCAGATTCTTGCCGTTAATAAAGAGCATCCATGTATATGACCTACTTTACAGATGGCTGTATTTAGAATCCAAATAATCTGTGAGAAGTTATTTTTAAACCATATTTAGGATTACGTCCTTGATAAATCTGATTGGTTTTCAAGTACTCCACCAGGAGTATTAGCAACCCCAAAATCAAAGACTTTAGAAATCTCCCCTTAATTAATTCAATAAAATGTTTAAAATTCTTCCTGGATGTGTGTGTGTGGGAGAAACAATCTTCAAGGATTTCAGTATTCTGAATTAGTTGCCAGGATAAGCAGGAGCAATTCGAAGGGAGGAAGTTAGCATTCTTTTGTGAGGGGACTGATCTGTTCATAAATTAGGCAATCAAATTCCCTGTCACATGTTTTGCTGACAGAGAGCTTCCCTGAAAAACCTTGGCTGAAAATCCACTGACATCTCTGTCAGCTTGACTATTTCTGTTTGGGCCGCATAAAAATTGAGGATTAACATTAATGGCATTTGAGGTAGACTAACAGGGGAGAGAAATGAAATCTATTCTGATCTTATATACATATGTCTAAAGCCAGAATAACTCCTAGGAAAACAAGAGGAATTGATTTGCAAGACCCTCTGGCTTCCGAAATGTGATGTGTGTTACAGATGATATTCATTTTATTTTTCCTTCAGTCTCAAAGGGATGTTGATATTATAATACAGGTGAGGACATCCTTCTATAATAAAATATTTAAATATAGTATGCTATATAATACTATAGGATCTTTTTCACCCCTTAGGGTCAAGTTTTATGAAAGGGAATATTCATGAAGTCTTGGTACATATCCAATTTTGTATTTGGAGAGCATTTTTTTAATGTTCACTTAAAATGACTCCCTAAATGGGCTTGCCTGTTTGAAAAATTATTGATGGAATGACTCTAACTAGTCCCCCAAAGGCTCACAATAGGAGCCATGACATTTCCTTCCACCTCCAATGTATATTTTTGTTTGTTTTCTGGACAAATAAACATGGAAACTAATCAAGGAAAGAAGCAACCTGGATTGTGGAGAACTTCCTCACAGTGAAAACAATTAACCAGGGGAAGAGCTTGCCTTCAGAAGTTGTAGGTGCTTCATCACTGGAGATTTTTAAGAAAAGACTGGACAGCCACCTGTCTAAAATGGTATAGGGTCTCCTGCTTGAGCAGGGGGTTGGATTAGATGACCTCCAAAGTCCCTTCCAGCTTTATTCTGATTGGAGATTTTATCATTTTCCAAAAAGAGAGCAAGGCTGGAATCAGGCTTCAGGGTTTATCCCCCCCCCCCTCCAAGAATATATCTTGGAATTCTGTGGGTTGGGAATAAAGACGGTGGTGGTGGGATTAATGGAGGAGATTGTTACTTTTCTCTACTCCTTGTATCTTCCCATTTATGAGGCATCGTATATGCAAGACAGCCTAACTGCTAAACACGGTGAGCTTTAAAACATTTTTGTCTGGGCTTCTGGTTTTGGACTTCCCCAAAGACAGACCATTGACTGTGATTGTCAGCAGCTTTGGCCTGTGCTTCTTTGTCTGAGAGCCCCGATTGGCTAGATCTGGGGCAAAAGCCACCTCATAGGGGCAGTGGAGGAAGGGAAGACTTTCAGATAGGTACAGGGGTGTCACAAATCCCCTCCCTGGCTTGGCAAAGTTCCCTCCCAAAGATGTCTAAAGTGGTGGTCTAAAATCGCCACCCTGAAGGGGAACAGTAAGCTGGAATAAGAATATGCAGGAGAGAGAAAGAAGTGGACAGCATGAGAAATGGGATGCTATAACTAAATAAAAGGTACCCCAGGATTAATTTTTAAGAATTTTTTTAAAAAAAGATTTGAAGTGGTGAACAGAAAGGAGAAAATAAAGGTGTGAATTGTTTTTTTGATAGCGGCAGGGCTTTGAACCGAAAAAGGTAGAAGCTGGAAGAAGAAACTATTTAACTGATTTGGACAGATATATTCTGTTACTATATAAGTACTAATAAGGCTAACTTTCAATTATTAAAGAAAACTCAAAATCAATTGGACTTGATTTTTTTTGGAAGACTGTGGTTTGAAAAGCCCTGAACGGATGAATTTAAAAAAAAAAAAGGGTGTGTGTGTGTGAAAATTTGTTATGATAAAGAGTGTCATCTTATGGTTAAAGTTAACTGGTTTTTCTTACTAAAGGACTCTATTTCTTAAAAATCTTAAGGAATATTTATACAATATAACAGATCTTTGAAAAACTGAAACTTTGAAATCAAGAAAGAAGTAGGAAGATTCTGCTGTGGGATTAACTGTTGATTTTGGCTGGACTTGGTACTGGACTAGTTATGAATTAAAAATTTGACAGGAATAAAACAAAGCTGACTGTTGGAAACTAACCTTACAGACATTATTTGGACTAAATTACAAGATAGAAATATGTAAAATGGCAATATCTCTTCTGGAATTAAAGATGGAATTCAGAAACATGAAAGAAATATTACAAGAACATGGTGAATAGTTGGGTTATACTTTTAAATTCTTGGAAAACGTGATCTTAGAATATGAACAACAAAGACAACAAAGGCAAAAGATGGAAGATGAGGTGGAACTGACTACAGAAGAGGCCATTTTCAACTATCATCAGGAACAAAGAACTTTGAAAAGAAGGAGGAGAAAAATGGGAAATAAATATATGAGATGTAAGAAGTTAAATAAAAAGGGAATATTTGTAAAATTAAAAAAAGTAAACTGAAACAGCAGAAAATTAAAGGTAGTGGAAGGAAGCTATAAATAGCGAGGGGGATAAAAACTGGAGTGGCAGAATAAAGGAGAAAATGAAAGGAAAAAGAAGGGATAAGAAGCAGGAGTTGGAAACAAAGCAATATGGGAATTGTAAAAAAAATGAAAAGGAATTGTTTATTAGAAGGCATAAAGGCAATGGCTAATCAATATTTTAAAAGGGGATTCTATAAGATGAGGAGGGGTAGCTTAAATATACCTAAAGTTATGAATACTGTAGGAAATTGGGACATATAGATTATTAAAATGGAAAATAGAATTGATACTCTTTGATATTGGAATGTAAGCTCTTTTCTTATATGTATAGATATGAATACATAATTAATAGAAGATGTTTATTAAATATATTGAAATAATTGAAATGAAATATGAGGGGGGTTACAATGGAGTAGACTTTTTTTAGTTTTGGAAAATAGGCCTTTTTGTTTAAAGGTATGAAGATGAATGGAATAATTAATGGAATATGTGTATTAAAAATGATTGAAATGATCTAGGAGGAGAGCTGAAATGGAATTCATATCAGAGTTTAGGATTAAAGGAATAGATTTATATGTTTTTTTTAGTTTGAAAGCGTAAATAATTTTTATGAATTTAAGAAGGGGAAAAACCATGCAGAATCTGATTTATATTTATTATGTAGTTTTAAAAGGATAATTAATTTCAATTTTTTAGGTAATAAAAGGTAAATATTCATCGGGATTAAAAGGGGAGATAATTAGTGAATATGTAAACTTTAGAGGTGGCACACTTAAAATTGGTAATTTAAGGGGAAAACTAACTTTATAGAATGAATATATTAAATTAGATTTTATGAATGGATGCAATAAGAATATGTGATGAAATATGCAAATATGGCAGTTAAAAGTACCGAAGTATAATATGAAGATATGAGCAATATTGGCAAATTAAATAATGAGGCAAGCATTTGGAATAATATTATATAAAAATTGAATATGTAACTATATACATATTTGTATGTAAAGATGAACCTGCAATCATGCTGTTCACTAAAAAAAGACTTTTTAAAATTTAGAAAACTGAAATAAAACTTGTTTTTTTAAAAAACAACAACATTCTTGTCTTAATCTCCTCTTAATAGGGTAGCCCTTACTTTGCAAATGAAAGAAAGCTTTTTTAAACTCCTCCCTCCCCCCAGTAATCTGTGCAAAGAACGTTTCATTGTGGGTGAAATTGTGTGCCCTGTTATGCGTGAAAGTAAACACATTTTTATTTTGTATGAGATTTAAGACATCCATATACGAAGAATGGAAAACAGCATTTTAACATATTAGGTTATTTGTCAAACTAGGCCTATATTATGCAATTGGCAGTAGTGCTCCAGAGCATTAGTGAAGAATATTTCCCTTGCCTGTTTTCACCTGATTTAGAGTGTCAGAGAGATAGCCCTGAAGGGGCTATTCAGAATCTGTTTCATTCTTCTGGTTTGAGCTTCTTCGGCGACAAACCAAAACCTTGTCTCTGCGAGGCTTTGATCTGTGCTCGCCACTGGAGCGCCCTGAGCTGGCTGGTTTCAGGGCTAAGCCACCCCATAAGAGGTGGTGAAGAAGGGGGAGATTGCCTGCAGGGTTGAGGAGAGCCGCATCTCTCCTCCTCAGCTGGCCATTACTCCCTTTCCCAAAGGTGGTTGTAGTGGTGGTCAGAAATGGCCACCACAAAGAAGAACTCGACCAGAAAAACATGTGAAGGAGGAAGATAAGAAGAGAAAGTTTTGGTTGACCGGGTCAAACAACAAAAGCAACAAATAAGGTACCCTGGAATTGAAACTATTAAAAAAAAAGGAACATTGTTCTCTAAGAAGATTTTTAAGCTGAGAAGGAGAGAGAAAAGGGAAAAGATTTGCTTTTTTTTTCACCTTTTCCTATACTGACAGTTAAGAGACTTAAGCAAGAAATTGGAAAAAAAATCCACTTTGACATTAATAGGCATTTAATGCTGAAAATAAAAAGTCAAAGAGATAATAAAGATTTATGGATAATCAAAAGCTTTTGAAAACAGGAAAGGAGAGAAAAAGAACAAAAGGAAGGATCTGGAAGGGAGGAGACTGCCTGGAATTGAAAAAAATTTACAGCAAAATCTCAACAAGACTTCCAAAAGATACATTTTAACTGAAATATTGTAACAAAAACCCCAGGAAGAGAAAGTGGAAAAAGAAATAAGAAGAAATAATTTGGGTCTATTTGGATTACTTGATGATTTCTGGATTTTTGGTTATTGTATTTGAATGACTAAAATCAATCGGGTGGTTGTTTAAAACTGTTTAAAATGGCTCCACTTTTAAAAGAACTGAAAATGGAACTTAAAAAGTACAAAGAAGATGCATAGAAAGGGAGAGGTTCTTTTGGCTTCGTATTTCAGTTTTTAGAAATGGAGATTTGGAATTATGAGAAACAACAAGAAATGTCTTCAGAACAAGAAGATTGCAACAAAAAAGAAGTCATCTTTCATGAACAAGTAATCTTAGGTGGGGAAAAAAAAGGAAAGGGGAAAAAAAGAATGGAAAGTTTATGATTGGGAAAAACAACTCCCCCCCAAAAATAGAGTGAAAAATAAGTATAAAATCAGAAAGCAACAGAAGAGGGAAATGCAGAAGAGAGAATTAGAAGTAGAGATACAAGTGGATAAAAAGGGGAGGGAGAAGATGAGAGGGATGAAAGAAAGGAAAAGAAGTTATAAAGGACAGAAACAAAATATAGAGAAACAGGGCCTATTTTAGAGATAATGGGTGAAAATTTAATGGAAAAAGGAATTCTGCAAAGGTACATAAGATAGTATTGTTATACTAGAAACAAATAATTTTAGAAAATATGAAACAATGTATGATTAAAATGTTTGATAAAATAGCTATTCTAATTCAGTGGAATGCCTGTCAATAAATAAATGTAACAAAATGAATATTTTATGATTTACAAAACATATGTGAAGAGAAATAAGGGAAAAATTAATTATGGAGATTATATGTGTTTTTAAGGAAGTATGATATTCAATTGAAAAGAAGTGTTAAAGATGTTAAGATTATTAATGATAGAACTGAATTGGAATGGAATGAGGGATTATAATTACATATATTTACAATCTTTCTTTAAAAAAAAAAAGAATATAGTGTGTATTATAAGAATGTACCATACAGAATTTGACTGGAAGTTATGTATTATGTATTATATTGAAGGTCATAACCTTAAGGTATATCTTGAAGTTTAAATAAGAGTTGAATGGATATAATTAAAAGATATAAAGGTGTCAGACTCCAATTAGTAACTACAGGAGAAAATTTGTTTAATGAGAAAAGATAATATGAAATTGAAACAGAACAGACAAAAGTATAAATATAATGATTTGAATTGAGATGAGATAATCAAAATAAAATTGAGAAAATTAAAAGAGAGGAAAAACTATATAGAAAATGTAGAATAGTATAAGATATGGAATAGAACACAAAAAGGAGCATGAAATTGAGTTTTGTTTCCGTATAAAGAAATTCAACCTAGGACCATGCTATTTTCAAAGAAGATGTTTTACATGTATTTTGTATGTGTGAAAACCCAAATAAAACTTTATTAAAAAAAAGAATCTGTTACATAAATAAATAGCATTCCTGAAGTCCTGGGAAAGGAGCTAGTATTAAGAAGACATGGGCTGACTCCTCCCTGACTCACTGCAGTATAAGAGGGAGAAGAGATAGACTTGGAACATAATGTCCTATTCTATAATGTCTCACTGTCATGTTAAATTCTAGCATTTCTATAGTTTCCTGGTCCAGCCCACCTCAAAGGGCTGGTGCCTGGTTCCATCTTTTGTAGTGATGTCAAGGGATGTGCAAAAGATGTGTCTTTGATATGCCTGCTTGCAAGACAGATCCACCAAACTTTGGTTCTTCTCATTATGCTTGAGTCAGGTCATTCCCATGGACTTGGTCTGATTCTAATATTCACCATACTCACACCTGATCAGAAACCTCCGCTTTTGGGTCTATGAACCTCTATTTTAAATTCTTTACTGCCTTGTATCTTGTTATACATAACAAGACATTCAAATAATATCCCTCAATCACTTTCTGATGCCACTGCTGGTGATAGATTAGTCAGAGGAAACTGAAAAATAACATACCTAATGATTTTTACTGACTGTTTCCTAGTATGATTTGATTGCTTATTGTACCCTATGACTATTATTAAGCATTGTACCTTATGATTCTTGACTCTTGGTGAATGTATCTTTTCTTTTATGTATGTTGGAAGAAATATCCTTTTGGGTTCAGTTCCAAGTGGGGAAAAAATACTGGAAACATGGAGGCGGTTTGGAAGGTTTAATGGTGGACAGGACCACATAGCCTGGAACTCCAGAGTGCAAAGGAAGGATGATCACATGCTTCAAGCTGAACGAAGAGATCAAAAAAAGGCTGAGGTGCTGAGAGTGCCTGGGTTTTATAACCTTTGTTGGGATTTGAATTGGAGCTTGTATTCTGATTGGTTGTCAGACTCCCATGGGGCCATTCAGGGGCAACTCTGAAGGCTGTCCTGAGTTCCAGGCTTGGTTGAGCCTTGCTGGATGATGATGCACTGAAAAGGGCTTTTGGCAATTGCTATAGTTTTACCTGGAGATCTTTGTTATGTAAAGTATTCTGCCCCAGGCCTTAATGGCCCACCCATTAACAAAGGTGAGGGCGAGTTTCTGCTTCTGAGGTGAGTTTCTGCTCTTGAATTTCTACTCTTTTTAGGGGAAATATTCTGCCTTTTTAATATTTCCTGGGATATTTCAATTTTCTAGGAGAGGTGTGGGTGCTAAATTCCTACATGTACACTGATAATCCTATTCTATTCTATTCTATTCTATTCTATTCTATTCTATTCTATTCTATTCTATTCTATTCTATTCTATTC
>BLBF01000007.1:28107048-28138890 GCA_015471245.1 Laticauda colubrina
TCTATTCTATTCTATTCTATTCTATTCTATTCTATTCTATTCTATTCAGATGCACCAAGACAAATTCCTTGTATGTCCAATCACACTTAACTAATAAAGAATTCTATTCTGTTCTATACAAGGCATCTAAAAGCACCTGATCCACAGAAAGCATGTTTGTCTTTCAGCCTGAGACTGGCATTCTACATTTGATAAAGTGGATCACCTATTGGTTGATGTGTATCGTGTTGCAATCTTTCCTCTTCCCATCATAGACAAATTGCTGGTGTGAATTTCTGTGGATTGAAATCGAGTTAAGGGAAACGTGATTTCTCCAAACTTACTCTGTTCTGGCTTTCTCTGTTTGTATCATCCACAGATATTCAATCAGTCTCTTTACAAAATAAGTACTATTCCCAACACTTCCACCAGTGATGAGGAACTTGAGTCTTGCAATACAGCAACAGCTGTAAGGTCATAGGTTTCCCATCCTTGCCTAGGCCAAGCAATAACATTTGTTTGTTCATAAGAACCCTTTCAGACAGTCTGAATAAACCACATTTGTCCTGGGATCCAACACACTACAGACTAGGCCCAATAGGTTGAAGTTCAATTTAATTAAAGTTCAATTCTTAAAGTTCACTTTCTTTCCAACAGATGTATCTGGAAAACAAACAGTCTTTTTGATCTCATGACCCTATGTTGTTAACAATTATTGAGAATCCCAAAGAGCTTTTGTTTTTGTGGGCTATGTCTATCAATACCTACCATATTGAAACTTTAAACTGAGGAAAATTTAATATACTTCTTTGACTTACAGATCCCTTGAAAAGGTCTTGTGGATCTCCCATTTTCACTGATACATCTGTGCAACTGAATGATGGTGGAACCGTGCTTTTGTACTATGGTGCCACTCTCATTTTGAAGCCATGTGAAGTTAGAATAAGCAGTGGTTTTGAAATGTGAAGATAGTCTCCCATCTGCAAATGAGCTTATACATAGAAACATCTGCCTACATAGACAGCTGACATAAAGTGGTGAGTAAAAAGGCCTTCTGTGATGCATTTTGATATTTAAAGTAAACATTAGGGATGTGTTCTAATAGCATTATTCCTCTTTTCTTTCAAAGCTGTTATATTTTAAGTTGAAACAAAACAGAAGCTGTGTAGAATGTAACTGAAAGATCAAATGATGATTTAGTGTTCAGTTGTATGATACTTTGGGTTTTTTCAACAGTTTATTTCAGTTTGTGGTAGAACATTTATATTCTGCTAAATTGCTTTGCGGTTATGGCCACAGACCTAGAAAGCTAAACAAGTTAGGAAATCTACAGTACAAAAACATTCACAATTCTCATGCTCTATGTCCTTAATTTAACTTTACAGCTTCCTCTAATATATCAGAATTCAAAAAAGACAAAATTGCCGGATGGCGTGACCTAGATAAATAAAAGAATGGAATGAGAAGGATTTTTTTGAACTCCAGTCCAAACTATTAAACTTCTGCATTTCTTGTTTCATAAGTAATACTTTAAATCCTGATTTCTTGACACTTGCATTTTTTGTGACTTATCTGCCAGCTGCTGCGGCTGAGTGTCAATCTGCTAAAGCATGAATGAAGCCCAAACCCAGTGACAATAGCGACAAGGAATAATTCCTTCATAAAGAGGTCAAATTCTCCAGCATTCCAAACAACCTGCTACAATATTATCAGGGCAAAAGTCATAAGAAGTGATAAAGTGAGGGTCCTTGGTGCTTTCTGAGCTTGGTTATTTTCTTGCAGACATTTCATTACACAGACTAAGTAACATACCAGTGTTAGTCACCACGGCACTGTTTTCTCCTCTGCTATTTGTTTGCCTTATTATCCTTTGTTAATAAGGAGAGTCCAAGAGAGTCCTTTGTTTCCTTAATCTAGAATTTTAATCAAACCCGATATTATTATTAAATTCATCAATGTGTTCATGTATGGAAATGGAAATTGCTAGGTTCCTCCACAGTAGAATAGCCGTCTTCAATTATATAGTAATGTGTTGGAATTTCGCTTAACAAGCATAGCTGAACTTCTAATAGTGTGCAAAAAAATTATAATTTGTGCATAATATTATGTGATTAGATTGGATTCAGTAGTATATTGGACAGAAACAAGAATAGAACCTCACTTTTTACCCTTCTAACCTAGGAATATTTTACTTTTACCAACCAAAGAACCTCTAAGACCACCCTCACCAACAATGACAAGGGCAAGCCATGAGAACAGGAGTGTCAAACTCGTGATAACACACTGTAATCACGTGACGTATCGCAACTTCCCCCCCTTCGTTAAATTGGGATGGGTAGGGCCAGTGCATGACGCATCCAGCTTGTGGGCCACGAGTTTGACACCCCTGCACTAGAATATAAACTGACAGCAAACTGCATTCCTTATTAGCACTGATGATATAACCTAATTTGGGTAATGAAACGTCTGCAAGAAAACAAGCAAACTCAGTGAGCACCAAGGACACTCCCATAGTTTACCTTAGTAGGGTGACTGTGTTTTGTTTGGAAAACACATGAGGTAGACCGGGTTCCAACAACAAATACTTTTATTATCAACAGTTAGTAACGGAACACCGGCTGAAGCCGGGGCCAGCCCTTTTATACAGGCTGGCTTGCCTGCTTGCAGCCAATGGCAGCTATTTAGATTTGCCGCCTTTTTGGTATCTCTTTGGATTGGTTCCTAGTGAACCAATCCACTGTTCTTTTCTTTAGCCAATCAGAATGGTAGATTTGGAGTCATCCACTTTACATACAGAACAGACTGGATAGTACATTTCCAACTTATTGAACATGGAAATTGAATGGGCTGATAACTGAACCTTTCTTTCAGTAGGGTTATGGTATTTGAGCATCTTGATCTGAGCATCAACTAGCTGGCAGCAAGAAGATACCAGAAAAACTCCTAACACTTTGCTGCTCTTTAGAGGTTATACTAACTTTTTAAATCCAGGTATGATGATCTATTTCAACAGTGAAAACAAGACAGAAACTGATTTAGCAGGTAGACTGTGGGAACATTAATCAGCTTTCAACTGGCTTCATTGTTCACTAACCACTATGCTCACTGCCCCTTAAAAGATTGCTGCAAGGTAGTACTGGAAGGGTCAGTCATCCTGATGGGTTGATGCAATGGTCTTGTATCTGAAGCTTTTTTGAGGAGAAGGGATCACATTGGGCACAATTTCATATAGACAGTGAGAGACTTTGGGTCTAATTAAGTATGTGAAGTTGGCTTTATGCATTATGGATTGGTGGCCCTGTGTGTGTCGAGGAAGATGAATCTGCAGTTGGGCACCCAGGAGGAACAAGAAGGACCTGAGTGAATGAGTTGGTAGAAAGGTCTCTGGGGTTTTGTATCAGAGATCAGCAAGGACTATTTGACAAAGGTGCTGGAATCTAAGAATAATAAACACATATAAATAAGATAAAGGTAGATAATAATGGCTTCATAACAAGGCAGGATGAGAACTCACAGTTTCTTACTTTCCTAGCTTGATGTCTTAATCTCTACACTAGACTGGAAGTAGAGGATCATTTTGATCAGTCAGACTGTGAATTGTAGACCCAATATGCTTCCACCTAGGCCCAGTAAAGATCTTTAATCAGCTTCAACAAAACTTCAAGAGAACAGCATATTGTCAAAACATTGATCAATGAAATCATGCAGGTCATAGTTTGGAAATACTATATTCAGCTTCATATAGAATTGAATGAACAATGTTTGGCTATCATGGGTGTTTTTTTTAAAAAATCAAGCTTGTCCAGTCAAAGCTATTAAAATTATTTATTCAAGTGCTTTTAAGTCATTCAGTTGTGTGACTTTAGGAGGCCACAGTATTCTCTTTGGACAATATACATCACTTGAAGCCAAATCCATAAAACCACATCTTCAACAAAATACCACACTTAAAACAAAATCGATAGAACAGTATCATAACAACAGCCCAGTGTCCTATCCATAATCACATTCCACACTCATACTAATAGTATCATAACTCATGAATGATGTGTCTACTGACTCTGTAATTCAGAATGCTTTATGGAAACCCAAGCTTTTAACAAAGTCTTGAACATCAAGAAGGGAGGGGCCACTATTGTTATATCTGATGAAGGGGCTGAGGCTTAAAGAGAGAATAAAATTCTTGTCTCTGGGTCCCCTCCCATTGAACAACACTGAGCATTCCCTGCAGGGGAACAAGATTCACAAGGAGTTTCATTGGTCAGGTTTAATGATAGGATCAGCTCCCATTCCTGTCCCAGCTCCTGCTCTAACAGTTTGAAAGCATGCAAATATGAGTAGATAAATGGGTATCATTTTGAGGGGAAAGTAACAGTGTTCCTTGTGTCTCAGTGTATAGTCATGCTGGCCATGTTACCTTCAAACATTGTTGGCACTCTCAGCTGGAAATGGAGATTAGAACTATCCCCTAGAGCCATGAGAGCTGTGATGGTGAATCTATGGCACGCGTGCCAGAGGTGACACACAGAGCCCTCTCCGTAGGCATGCGAGCTGTCACCCCAGCTAAGCTCTGCTCCGCATGCGTGCATGCCTCTTGCTGGCCAGCTGGTCTTCAGGTGTCAGCCATGCATGCACAGGGGACAGGGTGCATGCAGGGACACCATAGGTTTGCCATCACAGGCGTAGATTCATATATGGCCCTGAGCAATTGTCCATGTGGATTTGTTCAGCTTAGCCTACAAGCATTTTTACTGAACGGGTTTTCCTTTCCCCATCACCCCATTTAATGAAATTATAGGGAGAAAATTTAATATGCTACACAATTTTTTTAAAAAAGTACTCCTGAATTTTAACTGTCATGGTTCTTTTAAAAATGATATTTAATCATAATCTGAAATAATTACATTAACTTTGTTTAGAATGAATATTAAGTTTGAATTATAGCACTGGGAAATTTCAAAGCAGTTGGCTGCTGAAAATGCTGAACCTTGAAACTAGTTTTATATTCAACAAGCAAAGAAGCTTTGTTTGTGAATTATACTGAGGTTTTTTTTTAATTCCAACAACACTGTATTTTCTTCTGCATGTTTTTAAATGAATAAGTTGCTTTGCATGTTACATAGCAGCTCCAAGCTCTATGGAATTGGCAAGAATTTAAAATTTACAAGTCATATGCAAGCTGTCACTTTGACAGATGCATTTTCCCCAGCTATTTTAATGATAATTTTATTGATGGAATCAATTCCAGATTCAACTCTTTCTTGAATTATGAGATTCTTCCAACATGGCTTCCTTATTCTTTTCTTTTCTTTCCTCATCTTCCCCTTCAGAAGAGATTGAATTCTGGACCACCTTTTTCACTGACTGCAATTATCCTGAGATTTTCTTTTCTGTAGATGTGTTAGAAGTGTTGCTTGTTTAGTGGTGTTGTTATTTTTGTAAAAATTGCTTCTGCCTGTTTCTGAGGCTTTTGTCAATTTGAGTTCTTTGCTGTCAGATATTCCCATGCAGAACAATACGTTACCATCTGGTGAAAGGGCAGGCTGAGGATTTGTTTGTCTTTTATGCATAATCCCCATACAAGAAATCTTATCATATTAGGAGAATAAATACATTATTCAGGAAAACAGCTAGGGTAGTGGTCCATACTTCCCAATGATTTTCCCCTTCTGTAGATAGATATCTGCAGATAGATAAATGGTATTTCCTTCCATCTGCCCTTCCTTGTAGCAATCAAAGCCATTAATGGAAAGAGTAGCCAAAACTCTACAGGGAGTCCAAAAGGAGATAATATTATATTTGTTATTCAGTAATATACAGTAATTCATATTGCTAATGAATGAATTATACTGCTAGTGATCTTCTTGTGTAATATTATCTGTAATTTGTTTCTTACATTTGCTGATAATGTTTTCTGTACTGCAATTCGTCATCTGATTTTCTGAGCTGATTTATCAAATAATTTAATATAGCAACGAGAGCATTGTGACAAGCGATTTATGTCCTTCTTCTAGATGACTATTGTCTCCATTTATGGCTATACTATCTTCAATGACTTCAGAAGGCTATTAAAGGCCAATGAAGCATCTAATAAGCAGGGCCTTAGTGAGAGTTTTTTCTCACTAACTAAAGAGTAAGAAATAGCTAGAGTTATTTCTTCTTATTTATTTGTTCAACTTGTACACTCCCCATTTCATCAAGATATGATCCTAGGTGACTGAAAATCATTAAAAACCAATAAAAACCCATTAAAACATCAAAGAAATAAATAGAACATTAAATTAGCTTAAAATTGACAAAGATGGTGGGGAAAGACAGCAAGGTGAACCGAGGGGGAAAGATGCCATCTTAGTCCATTAGCCACTTCCAGAATGACATGTGTCCATCAAGGCCCCAGGCCAGTTGGCAAAGTCATGACTTCCAGCCCTTTCGGAAGGGCGAGAAGTTGGGTGTGGATCTCATCTTGGGAGTCATGATGTTGCAAAGGTCAGGAGCCATGGCAGGAAAGGCTCGTCTCCTGAACCCCACCAGTTGGAATTCTTTGACTGACAGATCTGCTGATGCTCAGGTGAGATCTCCACCATCTCAATCACTATCTGAAATATATTAGGTAAATGACCATGTGCCTTTATCCAGTAACCACCTGCTCCAATTCAGCCAATGTTTTGCTTGATTATAAAATTTCATTCCAAAATCTTAGGCGAGGAAGTCACAGTATTGCGAGATTGAGTACTGCATGCAATATTTTACAAAATTTCAATGTTCTTGTTGGAAGGGGTGATTTTGCATTGTATTTGTTAGCTCTGTCCAAATGCTTCGCTACAAAACTATGTGATTGGGCTTAATTCTTGGGGAGGAAAATAAGAGAAAAAACTGTGCCTCTGCCTACTAGCATCCATTGGTATTCATCTGACTAGCATCCAGTCAGTGTGTGAGAGAGTTGAGGGCTGTTTGGAAACTGAAACAGTATTTGCTGTGTGAGCAAGAAGGAGACAGCAAGGAGCCTAGGCATGGCTTAGCTCAACTGTTCTGTACTAAAGCTGCTTGGTGCTCTGAAACTGAAACTCCTCTCCTCTGCTTGTGTTTTGCATTTGGAACAGATCAGTGGTGGGGTTCAAATTATTTTACTACTGGCGTGGCTTGGTGGGCATGGCAGGGGAAGGATACTGTAAAATTTACAGTCAGAGGTGGTATTTGCCAGTTCTCCAAACTACTTAAAATTTCCACTACTGGTTCTCCAGAACTGGTCAGAACCTGCTGAATGCCACCTTTGGAACAGATATATGAAATAGTAATGCTCTTCAAAATCTTTTTGAAAGGATTTCAAAAAATCCTTTCTTAGTGAGCATCTAGAAGCCAAGAAGAACACACGTGCCAAATTTCACATTTGTGAATTGCTTTACAATTCTGGAGATTTTGTGATGATGCGTGAGTAGTATTTCACTTTTATATATATAGATTAATTTAAATGGGGGAAAGAGAAATATCATGGTATCCATGGGCAACATATTGCGAGCTCCCAGCTCATCTCCCACTTCATTTGATTAAGAGACTAGGCCAAGATACTATCTGAAAGTGATTCTGATTTTCCCAAAACTAATTGCTTTGCTCAATATTACTGGTGTTTGATTAATATCTACTATGCCTGTATTTTATTTCATATATTGCTGTTCCATAGTAATTATCTATATAGTGAACTTCTTTGTATACTCCGGATGGATATGAAGATTATCCACATAAATTGAAACAAAAAAATTGCAAATTGCATTGTGTTTAGAACTGGAGTGAGTCAGTAAATTGACCATTTTTTCTGAGCTAACTTTAAAAGGTAGTGCATGGGGGCAGGAGCAGAGATGTTGCCTCCTGACTAGCTTTCTATCATATATAGTTAAAAAAAGAAAACAACAACATCTGCCATGGCTATCTGTAAAAGAATTGTACCACTCTCTTTCTTTTTTTCATTCATCCAATGTGAATGATTTTGTTCAGTTTCTGTAAAATAAATGCTGACCTTCTCTCTCGCCAGGTAGATGCTATACTTCAAATAAAAGGTTATCCCCAGTTCCACCTGCCAACAGAATGACAATTTCCCCCTCTAACCTTCTCCTAACTTTGATCTTCTACTTGTATTGTCTCTGATTTTGTGTGTGTGTATGTGTGTGAGTGTATGCGTATTGGTAGGTGGATTTGTTTTAAAGGCCAGAGGATCTCATTCTGCCGGTTTTCTCCAGTGCTGTAAGCCCTTTTGCATATTGCCAACAGTATTTAATGATCCTTGAAAATCTTTGGCTTACTGTCTAATTAGTGTTTCTTGTGGGAAAAAGTGACAGGAAAGTGAGGGCGAAGTCAAGCCAAAATTTATTCTGTGGGCAAACTGTAATTGATTTAAGTCTTAAGAGAATGGCCAAAAAACAGCAAGAGGGGAGGGAGGGGAGAGGAGAGAGAAAGAGAGAGAGGGCAGGGTGGGGACTTTGTAACATATTGTAACAAGGACAATATATAAAACTGTCACATAACTCCTGCTATGTTATATATACTTGATTATATAAAATAGCAGTAATTGTTATTTTTGCTTGTTTTAATTAGAGTTTTCCTTATTTCTCCTAACAATGAAAAAAAAAACATTTTTCTCATATATATATTCCATACAATCCATATTTATGCTGCAATTTGCCTGTGTAAAAGAATGTTCCAGGTAAGTCCCTTTTCATGAGTTTCTGATTAATGAGGAAAAGTTTTAATTTTCCCCCTAATAAAAAAAATAATTTCATTTTACATAAGAGTCATCTGGATTTATGGAGCAATCCAGAACATGCCTACAGTATGTAAAAGAATGCCCCTGGTAACATCCTCTTCACAGTTGCCGATGAACAAGAAATTTTAATTTATTACTGTTCTTTAACCATTTATAAACCATCTGCCCATTTAGCCCAAAAACTACACAATCCTGTGTATATTTGGTCAGAATTAGATTACATTGAATGTAGTGAAACTTATTCCAAGCAAATATATAACCAATACAACCTTTCCAATGTCCTACACAAGTAAACAGATTGCAAATGGCAGCCTAGATTATTTATTTGTTTGTTTGTTTTATATGAACCTGAAAGGCTATGCATTAAGAGGTACCATTTACACAGAAAAAGTTAAATAACCAAAATATAGAACAAAAGTGAGATTTTGAAAAATAAATAATCCTAGAAAATAGCTTTCTGAAGTAAAAGATTTTTCAAATTATTTTAGTGATGTCCACCAAACAATATGTGTGAGCCATATTTCATGGTTTACAGAAGAAGCATTGCAACCTAGATGTTTCTTTCTATATCTAAGAAATCTATACCCAATGATCATTGAATATTTTCTGTCTTCCTTCAGTGACGGTCTGTCTCCTTATGCTAAAAAGAAGAAGCAGAAACAGAATCATTGGAAGGCAGAGTGGTCAATGTCTGGAACACTCTACCTGACTCTGTGGTTTCTTCCCCAAACCCCAAAAACTTTAACCTTAGACTGTCTACTATTGACCTCGCCCCTTTCCTAAGAGGTCTGTAGGGGTCGTGCATAAGCACACCAATGTGCCTACCATCCCTGTCCTATTGTTTCTTTTATTTTTCTTATATATATCCATTTCATGTATTCATAACTATGTTTATTCTTATACCTATCATCTTGTAAGCGATTGACAAATCAAATTAAATTAAAAAAATAATAAAAAGAGGAAGAAGAAGAAGAAAAGGAAGAGGAAGAAGAATCCCATGATAAATTGTAAATATTGTTGGACCAAAAGTCTAAAAGCCAACTTGAAACCATTTTTACTGTGGTTGTTAAGCAATCACCATGCTGTTTGGGGACTCACCTGGTTGTTTCCCTTGTTGAGTTTGCTTATCAGAAACCAGTTGAGAAGATTATAAATACTGATCACGTGATTAGAAGACAATGAAGCCATTGAAAATGCAAGTTGATTTTCAAGTATCCAAATTGTGACTGTAGGATTTGGGTGTGACAGACATAACTTCAAGGTCAGGTCCTAAATATCTTTTTCAGCACTGTCATAACTCTTAACTGTCATTAAAGAAATGGTTGTAAGTCAAGGGCTATCTGAAATCATCTATATGTCCTGTAAGCTGTCTTCTAAAGCCACTTACTATTGCTCTCTTGCCTCAAACAGATATTATAAGAAATATCAAGCCATCTCATAGCATGAGCTGAAATCTAAAGCAATGATGATACAGTGTGTGATTTTTATTGGTGCCATAGTGTCCAGAAAATACAAGATTTTTTTCTTACAATTCACATATTAGAGAAACTTTTATTTAAGTATACCCCTTAGGATCTTCAATGTTTTCTACATGTTTCCAGTTTATTTATTCCTCAGTTCTTTAGTAGTGTCCTCCTAGTAGATGCTCAGAGGAGCTCAACTTTAAAATACTACAAGTCTTGTAGTATTTGACAAGTAGTCCCATTCCAAACAATGGGAAAAGTTTGAAGTAATTGAAAGAGCTGCAAGCCAAAGACATCTGCAGTATCAAACAGATTCATTCCAAATGGTAAGCAGCTCAGCCCCTTTCGTGTGTGAATGTGACATTACGATGCATGTTCAAAAGGGGGCAAACTTGCATCTCTACCACACAATGATAACAGTTGTTGTCATCCTTTGGATATTTTTGCTCAGAGCTGTGTTGTGCCTCCATCCCATTCTGTCCAAAAGAAAGTTGAAAATAGAATTGGAGAACTAAGTGAGTGTCTCCTCTTTGTTCCTATGGCAATTCAGATAAAATGTGGGCCAGCCAATCTTACGAACCAGTCTTTGTATTAGAAAAGATATAAACCCAACCACAAGAGTAGAGAAGCATATCACCAGTTTGATGTAGGTCATTTGTGATGGCCTCAAGTCAATCTGAGAAGGTGACCATTTGCCACGAAAATGCCCAATTCCTCAAGACAGCATCTCTCTCTCTCTCTCTCAAATACTCACTGTTAAGAGAGAATTTAACACTTGTCTGCTTGAGCCTTGTGTCAAACACTTTAATTGAATTTCAAAATACTTCAGCGGGGAATGAAAGGCCTCTTACTACCTTTTGCCAGGCATAGCAGCCTGTGGATTACTACATAATAATTTAGCCTATCCAACACCTGAGTATTGTCTTGCATATTAATGTGCCTGTAATGGCGATACCAGGGTTTAGTCAGAGTTCTTTTGGTGGTCCTTGTTAAGCCTGGGTTCCCCAACCAGGGTTAGGTAGACAAGCTAAACAGAATGTGCAGCGTTAGTCAGATAGGCACACAGATAAATGAGTGAGCTAAGCTTGTATGTTTATTAACATACAGTAAAAATAACAGATACGCTTGTGCTATCAAGAATATATATTTTATTCCAGTATAAGTTTATGGCATAGTCAAATAACAGTCCAATAGTCATTTACCATGTAGTCAGTCCATTCAGGGATATTCAGTTAGCAAAGTCCATGTAGAATATCCTATGTCAGTTCACTTACAAATGAGTCCTTTGTTGTCTCTCCCGTTCGAGCAATGCAGTCTTGATTCCAAGCAGAAATCAGGGATCATCAAAGCCAGAGAGAGAGAGAGCAAGCCGTAGCCTTGCTACTTTTATATGGTTTTCATAACCACTCCCACAGTTGCTATTTTACAGTTAAAGCTGCATACACTAACTATGATTCATAGTTATTATTTCACCTAAAACAGTTAGGGTGAACAATGTTATCCCTAACAGTCCTGATGTGTTGCTATGGAGATTTCAGGATTCTCAGTCATGACATCCTGCGTAGCAAATCAACTGAGCCAGCGCCTTCTATGGTTTTATTATCCGGAGCCCCTGCATAATCTAGGCAGTTTTTTTTCAGGAAGCAGGACTTTCTTTAATCATTAAGCACAAATAATTGTAGCTACTAGGAAATGATGGACTTATTTTGCTTTGGGTATCCCTTCAATTTGTAAAAAAGGAAGAGTCAGGAAGCAAAACTAAATTAATTTCCTTCCAAGTGGGCTGGGCAACTTCTGGAACCTCCACCAGCATGGGGATTTGATTTTTTTTTAAAAATCACTGATATGTACATCAAATTTTAATAAAAGATCTGGATGGTCTGCATCTTCCTCAGTCTTGGTCCTCTACCAGAGGCCTGTGAGGATTCTGCACAATATCTTGGCTGTTCCTACCACTGCACTCTTCTGGACAGAGAGCTCTGATGTTGTTCCTGGGATCTGTTGGAGCCACTCTCCCAGCTTGGGAGCACTTGGGGCTGTGGTCACTGCCCCAAGTGACCAAAATGGTCACTGCTGGGACCATTTTGGTCTTTACTTTCCATATCCTCTCCTTCAGGTCCTTGGTATTTCCACAGCTTCTCCTTCCCAATGTTGCTGTCACTTGGCACCACTATATATCTATCACTACTGCTGTCTTCTGGTCTTTGTCCATGATATCTGGATGATTGGCCAGTTCATCCATCTGGATCTGGAAATTCCATGGGATCTTAGTCCTCTAACTGTCCGTGACCTTCTGTGTAATCTGTCTGGATTTTGGATGGTCTAACATATACACTGTGCAGATGTTCCTATACACAATTCCCAAGTATTCAGTTCTTGCCTGCATTTTACACCCTGCCACACTATGTGTTGAACTGTCTCTGAGGCCTCTTTGCAAAGTCTGAACCTTGGGTCCTGTCTAATGTGGTAGACCTCTGCTTCTATGAATCTGATGCTTAGTGTGGTGTTCTTGTGCTGCTATGGTCAGTGCCTTAGTTCAGCCCTTTTTGGCCACTAACCATCTCAGCACTCTTTCAGGGGTACATCCCATGTAGGGTCTTGTCTTGCTATGGTGCTTTCTCTGTTTGGTTTTCTTCTCATGTCTGCTGCTGCTTCAGCCTTTCTCCCAGCAGCTAATCTTGGGTGCCATCTTACTGATGCATTCCTGAATGCACTAGGTTTCATCAACCACAGTGGCTTTGATACTCACCAGACCCTGCCTGCTCAATTTCTCACAAGGATATACAATCTCTCTGTATTGGACTTGGCATGAGCACCTGCATAGATTGTGAGGAGTTTCTGGATCTTCATATCAGTAGTTTCCACGTTCTTCTTTGGCCAGCTTATGAAACAAGCAGGGTTTATTATCATACATCAACATGGTTGATATGTGCTGATAGCATAGATTTTATTCTCACCATTGAGATGGCTCTTCAGGATCTGCCTTATCCTTTGGGGACACTTGAGATACTTGTCTTTCTCACCTCTTCTACCTCCTCATGGTCTCCATGTAACAGTAAGATTAAAAAGTACTTGTAGTTGGTCTTTATGTCTGCTGTGTTGGCCTGCTTATTGTGCCTTCTCACCTTTCTTCCATGTCTTGAATTCTGTCTGGCCATACCTCTCCATACCAAATGACATTCCAATATCTTCACTGTAGATCCATTTCAGGTGGATCAGCAAGTCAATGCCTCATTTAATGCTTGTAGGTGTGGCTAGGTGGGTGTGGCTCAGTGGGTGTGGCCACATGACTGGGTGGGTGTGGCTTCTTTTTTTGTGTGGCCTCAAGTTTTGGGGCTCCTGGGCAAAGCAGAAAGACAGTAAGGGGGATACCAGCGCAGCTGGTCATCAGAATAGCTGATCATTGGGAAGGAAAAAAAAAAAGAAATACCTTAAGGACTGATTGGGTGGGAGAGAATGCAATTAGCAATGTTGTGCATGTGCGCAATGTTGTGCTTGTGCAATAAGTACGAGCTGGGCAGGGAAGGGAGGGGCTGGCAGAGAGAGGTAGGGCCAGCCAGGGGAACCATTTGCCGGTTCTCAGAATTGCACAGAATTCTAACAACTGGTAGAATCCTACCCATGACATAAGTCCACTCTTCCTCCAATTCTAAGTATCCAATATAATTAGAGTTCACTTTTGGATGTGAAGTCCTATATTCAAATATTTCAAACATCACTGAGAGTATCCTGCGTTTAATATTTTTATAAATAACTCAAAGCTGTAAATGTATATTGTTGAGGTAATTCCCCGTTAGGAGAATGAGCGCATACAGGGAGATGTATAGAGAGTAGTGTTGGAATAATACACACACAGTACATAGATACACTGCACAGTAAATGTAGGTTTTTACTTCCAGAAAGGTTTAAGCAAAGTCCAAAATAGGCAGTCCAAAAGTCATTCACAGGTTAATCAGTCAGTTTTTCAATCCAGGGATATTCCAGTAACAAAGTCAAGTGTCAAAAACAGTTAAGTATCAGACTTACATTTAATCCAGTAATATCAGTCAATTAGGAAAAATGGAGCAATGGCAATACTTTCCAACAGAAGGAAACAAAGATACACTCACACTCTCTTCTGAGACTCAGACTAAGACAACCCAGGTTTCTGGCTCCATCTTATGGCTGTTTGAAAAACCACACCCAAGTGCATGCTCTTGCATTCCCTTAAAGAGACAGTACTAAAATGTTTATCCTGGTTTATATATTTCTAACCTAAATACCTGTTAGGAGACTCATATTTCTAACATATATGACACTCTTTCTGCCTCCTATTTTTCCCACAATAACACCCTTTGAGATGAGCTGGATTGAGAAAAAGCGACAGGCTTTCATGTCGAAAGCAAGACTAGAATTACACCAAACAGGCTGTTTGTTATATTTTATTTTATTTATGTTTATTTTATCAATTTAATTTTTTTAATGATTTTATTTTATTCATTGTTTTATTTTATTTTCTCTATATTTTAACTCTGTTGATTAAGCTAGGAAAATTACAACTGTTTAAACCATTGAACATTACAATGAAAGCCACAGCAGCATAAAACAGTATATTAATATCCTTGAAAGAATAAAACAGGGAAAAACCACTATTCTTTTGACTATTTGATTGAAGATATCCTTTTGCAGTAATTCAGGAAAGAAAAAAAATTTAGTGGTCTCACTGGAAAAACTTAATTTCAATAAAATCTTCCATTCTAGCCAGAAGAATATTAATTCTGATTGATTCCTGCATTTGATCATACTATTAGTCAGTGATTCAGATGTTCATTTCACTTGCTTTGAACTTGATATTAAGCTGTCACATAAATCTCCCAGGTATTTGATAATTACTCTTGTCCCACAGCTTATGCAATCAAGCTTTCTGTGTTCTGGTTGTTTGACCCAGCTAGTGTGGAAGCCCACATGAAAGCCTTAGGCATTAGGATCATTCTCTGTAACCAGTGTTTGAACTGCTTTAGAGAAACCTTTGTTAATATTTTATGTATTTTCATAAACATTTTGATTGAGTGGTTTGAAATCTGTTTCTCTGTTTTACTGTTCTGTGGTCAGCTGCCGCCAGTGATATTATTAGTGGAAGGAGAAGCTATGAATCATAACCACTCAATGAGATTAATTCTCTTGGAATGACCACCTCCTTGGATAAGCGTGTGTAGCCTAAACAGTTCCAAATATACAGCACAATTTATAGGCTCCCTATCCTATCTGATTTAAAAATGAGGATTTGGCATGCAACAAAAGAAATGTTGCCTTCAACATAACTTTTATTTTCATAAAAATCACCGAGTCACATAATGATTCCATAAGACATTCATAACAGATGAATAAAGTCTGGGTCACTGTAGCCGGTGCTTTAGCAGTGTGTTCGGCTGCTTTGATTAAAAACAAAATAATCTGGGGGAATAAAAAATAATACTTCAGAAGGGGCATTTTTTCATGTTTGTCATCTGACAAATGGAATTCTGCCCCCCCCCCCCCGCCAATCTAGTCATACCCACTATAGCAGCCATTTTGGAAATTGGGAAGAATTCTCTCCACATGGCTGCCATGTTTTTTAATTCCATTAAAAAAAAACTATGGATGTGCTCTCTGGCCCTAAAGAGTTGACAGCTCCTGGATAAAGCTGATGACTGATAAGCCGTGGGTTATTAGAAGGATTAGCATAAAGATTCACCTGTCTGTTGAAAGAAATCAAACTCATCATTCTATAATCTCACCTGTGCCTTCCTTATCTGCTGAGATAGGATATTCCAGACTACTAATAAGGGGTTTACCCTTTTTGACTACGCATACAACATTTTCCTGATCATCAGAAAAATAAAGTAAACCCAATTAGATTTGTTTCCCAACTGGGAACAAGGAATAAACTCTAGAAATGTTTTAAATATTTTACATAGAGAGGAACATATCCTATTTTGTGTTCAATAGTTCAATTTGAGAGAGACCTCTACTGGGTTTTCTAATGCATATAGTTAGGTGAGAAGGATGGGAAAATATGCAAGTTGCTGTATCTTTAGAGAGATCTCACTGTCTGCAGCTCTTTTCATAGCTCCAGTGGTGAATGAATGCAAAATTGATTAAATACTAAAAGGTGTGCCAAGAAAAATTCTGCTGGACATGTCACTTTGTCTTGATTTGAAGCTAGACACATTTATAATATCTGATGTCAAAAAGGGGCTAGTTTAGTAGAATACAAGAAAGGAAAGTGGTGAGTAAGCCTTTACTACAACTTAAAATTATTTTATTAAAGTAATTACTTCCTAATTTTTATCCTCTGGAATTGCAGCTAAGAAAGGAATTCCTAACAATATTTTTAAAAATCATATTAAACTACAGATTGTTTGAGCACATTCTGATATAAAATATAAGTTTATAATGCAAACTTACCCATTGGATATAAGATCGCTTTGGGTGGCTTTGGGATATAAACATCTGTCAATTATGATCCCTGGTGGCGCAGTGGTAGAATGCAGTACTGCAGGTGACTTCTGCTGACTACTGGCTGACTGCAATTTGGCAGATTGAATCACACCAGGCTCAAGGTTGATTCAGCCTTCCATCCTTCTGAGGTAGGTAAAGTAAGGATCCAGATTTTGAAGATAATAGGTTGACTCTGTAAACAGCTTAGAGAGGGCTGTAAAGCACTGTAAAATGGTATATAAGTCTAAGTGCTATTGCTATTGTCTGTGTCAGTCTGGTAATAATAGCCAGTCATGCAATTGCTTTGTGTGTTTTTTTTTTTAAATTGTGGCTGCTTGCAAGTTTCTTTAACACATCAGCTGCGGGAGGTGGTGGCAGGAAGTATCAGGGATAGGCAACAACTTCTTCCTCCTGCTTCTGATGAGGCCTGCCTGATTGACGTAGCTGCTGGCCCTTGGTATAAAGTGTGCCACATCATCAGTGGGAGGAAGAAGACAGTGAAAACCATGTTACTGCAGTGATTTACTTAACAACCTTGGCAGGAAAGGTTGACAATGGGGAAAAATTCACTTAATTGCCTTGCTTAGCGACATAAAATTCAAATTCAATTGTGATCATAAGTTGAAGACTATCTATACCTGTATGCTTTTCCTCTCATCAGTCTGATCATGGGTATTTCTACAGATTTTTACACTACCCATTTTACACCTTGCTTGCCTGACAGCATAAACCAAGGACTCTTAGAGGGATGAGGCAGAAAAAGAAAATATAAACTAGTGCAAATCTGCCTTCAGTAATGAAAATCTACTAATGAAAATCTATGCTTTCAAGTGAAACTCTTTCCAAAATACGATATTGTGGGCCTGACAGGGAAAATATTAAAGCCCTATGAGCTTACGTGACAATAAACGTAATTCTGGTTGACTTTGCCCTGGAATTTTTGGAATGAGGTCAGTAGCTGTTCCCTTCAAGTTCTTTGTTTATTCAACCTGTTGAGCTTATGTGTCCTGACAGGGCACTGCTCTGGGAGAATCAAAGCAATATGCAGAAGGCTGACCTTGGCTGGAAAATACACAGTGGGGATTGTCAGGCTTAGACTCATGACTTTCTTAGCAAAAGTTTTTCCCCACAAAAAAAATATTTAGCCCTCCCCCCTTTTTTTTTTTCAAAGGGAAGATGCAGGAGCAAGGGGCAGGTTTAACATACCAGGTGAGGAAAGTTGATATCTTGGTCTTCAGGTCATGCAAAGGTGGCCTCAGGAAGAGGTTTTGCTGAACTTGACTTTCCAGCTGCTGATGCATTAGCCTCCCTCCTCAAGACCTGTGCTTCACTGTATTTTAGGAGACAGAGATGATAAAACCTTTGAATTGTTGGCCGAGAGAAATGAGGTTGCCTTTCATTCCATTTGACTCTGCTAAAGAATCTCCATATTATTCTTCCTCTTCCATTACCCAGGAGAAATTTCCTTTTCTTGTTTCTGCCTGACATTGTATTGCTGATTTCCTAAATTCTTAAGTAAGAACTTGGTTTTGTTTTCTTTTCACCCAATATTTTTGGACTCCTATTTTTCTAAGCGCCTTCTACAGTTTGACATGACTGACACAACTGAAGACTTTTTTATGATCAGTGGAACATGCAGTGACTTCTTTTTGACACTCTTTGACTTCCTCCATTACCTGGCATGCACCAGCAATCTTGTCTGATATTCCCTGACCTTTTTTAAAGCCATCTTGAACATCTGCCATCTCTTTTTCCATGTAGAATTGTCATCTGCATTGGATAATCCCAAGTATCATTTTGATAGCATGTGACATTAAAGGTTTTCTACAATAGCTTGCAGTCTGTTAACATTCCTTTTCTGGCATTGAAATGTCAATTGACCTCTTCCAATCTGTTGGTCACCATGTTGTTCTCTAGATTCATTTGCATTGCTTGGTGTGCATAGCTTTTAAAGATAAAGTTTTGTTTGTTGCCAACACCTGCTTCAAACAACATAAAAACAGTTTCTGTGCCTATGTATCACTGGATGTACCATAATATCAGAGTTAATTAAAAGGAAACAGAAATTGTAGAATAACTGCAATCATTCAATACTTTTCAGGTGCAGATTATTGTCAAATTAAGTTTTAAATTAAATTAAGTATCGATGCCCAATATACAAGTTAAATTTAGGAAATTTAAAAGGGGTGTACCAACAAGATTTAATCTAGAAAATCAGTTTATTCAGTTAGAATATAAGATAAATGTTGAGGCAGAGATTCAACATTCCACTTACATGAAAGAGAACATGAACATCTATAGGAAGAGGTAGGAGACATGGTAAAAATGAAAGCAAAAAGAAAAATTCAAATTTTGAAGCAAAATATATATCCAAGTGACTACTGTTAGAGAGAAAAAAATAGGATGAAAGTCATGGCCCATAAAATAATGCATGATAATTGAATCCATTTCAACATTAAACAAGAAATGATAGTAAATTATATGTCAATCAAGAAAGCCAAGAAAGAGAAAAATAACAAGAAGAGAAGAATGAGAAAACATATTTAAGAACATCTGAGAAATCCCTGGGAAAAAAAAAATGCACAGTTAAGGTAGGACTCCTCAAGAGAAACTACAAAAGAGATCAAATAGAGACAGATGAGGTTAAAAGAGAAGTTGGCAGAGGGGGTATCACACTGATGAAAACAATGCCATGATATTGTGATGCAATTCCCCCATCTTTGTTATATATGTTGGGAAGTTGCATACTTGTAGAAAAGGAACACAGCTTGCTTGTGCAATGCCAGAAAGATCCTACTAAGCACATTAGGGCAAATTGAAATCTGTTACAAATGGATAAGAGTACATAGAGTGAGAATTATTGAAGAACCAGCTCCAGTTCTATAGTCTGTTGTTCCTTTAATGGAGTTCAGTGTATCATGATTCAGCAATTTTGTTGTTTTCCTTACAGCAGGAGTGGAATTCCTCCAGTTCTCACCTATTTGCTAGAACCGGTTGTTAACATTCTAAGCAGTTAGGAGAACCAATTGTTAGAATAAATTATTGGCCTGTAAGGAAGGCAGGAAGGAAACATTCTGGTGTTGCTTACAGAAACTGCCTCTCCGTTAACCCTTGTTACATTCTTGGCAGGACTAGACTTCCTGTCTCAGGAACATCTCTGGAGTTTTTTTCCCCTTCCTTTGCTGGTACTTTGCTTGTGTGGAGTGACCATTCAAAGTTACAATGGCACTGAAAAAAGTGACTTATGACCCTTTTTCACACTTACAACTGTTGCAACATCCCCACAGTCTTGAGAGGCCAGGCGAGGAGATGCATGCTTCGATGTGAATGATATTGAGTTGGCCACATCCAACCAAGAACATGACCACTAAGCCATGTCCACCCAGTCACATGACTAGCAAGCCATGCCCCCCATCTAAGCCACAACCACAGAACTGGTTGTTAAAAAATTTGAATCCCATCCCTGCCTTACAGGTTCCAAAATGATAGTTCCTAAAGACTTTATAGGAGTTCCCATGTACGCTTCCAGGGAAACATTTTTTCTGGATTAAGATATCCTTGCCTGGAAGTTCATGAAATGCTTTTAACAGCAAGACATTTACCTCTGCCCCAGTATCTAATTTAAACTTCACCTCAAGCTCTTTTACAGTCATATTAGCATATCATCCAGCTTCCTATCCTATAGAACAAATAGGGGGTGTGATGTCCCAATTCTTCAAGTAGCAAATTATTGGAGTCCAATCTATGAACTTGATGGCTTCTTTGCTCATTAGTCATGGTTGAAAAGTCATGTTTTCACATTCTGACATAATGATGTCTCCTGACACATTTGTGATAAATCTTTCTGAATTCAGGACACAAACAAGTTGATGTAGTATGCCACAAAAAGGGCACAGTGTATTTCTGTTTCAAAATCTTAAATTCTCAGTTTCAGATACCACTGTTGGCACTTTATCACTCCCTTTTTTTACTAGTATGTACTGTGTACAGGTCCTTCGTATATCTTGATCTAACTGCTATGGCCTGCAGTTGTGCTTTCGTTAATTCTGGGGCATGGCATATTTTAATATTCCTTCCAAAGGAAGTTCAAGCTCCCTTAAAACTCTCTTGTTTATTCATTCATCTGTACACTAAGTACCTTCTCCCTACTTCATTAGTCATAGAACCAAACCGACAGCTACTGGGTTTTAATCTGCATAGCAACATCCTCAATAGCCTCTCCATAAATCAAAATAATTCCAAAGAGAGTAATATTCAAACACAACATTCTGATAGGGAGTATATAAAATGCCCTAAACATCAGAAGAATGTCTCCAGTATCTTTGGGGCTTGCAGTCACTAAGAAATCAAAACTTTTCTCAACACCTAAGAGTTCCTCCTGTACCCCAGTGTAGCAAAATAACATCTGGTCATTTCTTACAATAGTATTTTACCACATTTACCACAAAAGCTCTATTCTCAAATCTGTCAACCCTGAAGCAAACCTGACTGAGGCCATCTTTGGGGCTTCAGGGTTGCCACAAGGCAGAAGAAGAGACAGGGAGAAGAGAAGCTAGATAGTTGGGATTGTAATCAAAACAAAAAGTTTTCCTGTGGGAACCAAGGACAATTTAATAGGTGCTGGGGAGAGGAGGAGTAAAGTAATCAAGCAACCAGACAGCACCTCTACTGGACAATGTGATTGATGCTGAGGGGTGAAGGAGGAACTTTCACTTTTTAATTAGGTGAAAATAGCAGAAACTTTCAGGGTCAGTTTTCACCAATTGTGCCAATATGAGGTATCCAATAAATTGTTCCTGGAGTAATCTACCTGCCTTGGAGTTCTGCTTTCTATGGGTGTATTACTTGGAATGCTGACAAAATCTAGTTCAGAGGCAAACTCCCCCAAAGAGCACATTCTCAATGCTATTATTAAAATTTCAGTAAATGCATAGAAGCTCCAACTTCTGATACCATATTGTGTCAAAGACAAAGTCTTATAGGCAGATATTTGTGAAAGAAAGAAGGAAAAAGAGCAACAAAAGAAGAAAGAAAGCAATGCATGGATGCAGTATAAGTGTGAGTGTGTGTAATAAATCTACTGAATATTGGTACACTGAACTCCAGTATCCAAAATGCTATAAGTACAAAATCAGGAAGTATATCAGCTGATAAACAGAAGTGCATCAGTTGTGGACAAAATACCTATTGAACTTTTAAGCTGGAGAAAAAAAGGCAGTTAAAATGCTAACAGCTCTGTGGAAAAAATGGAACCTAGCCTACTGTTTGTAAAATATGGTGAATATACTAATATCACAGAAGGGTAATGCACACATTAGTGAACCATTGTGGTAGTTTCTTATGTGAACATGGTTTCTTCAGATGTTACAAAGAACAATGGAGCTATACAACTAGAAAAAAAGGCAAATGAATTAGATGAGTTTTAGATAAAGCATAAGAGCATGAGATCATATCAAACAGCTAGAAAGATAATAAAAAGAGGAAGAGAATGTAAGGTTACTTTTGTTTTATAAACTCCCATTCAAAGGCCTTTGATTATGTAGAAGATGCCAGAATATGAAGTACATTAAGATTATTGGGTATGACAAAGCACCTAATTATATTTCTAAGAAGTCTTTAGAATGAACATGAAGCTGTTGTAATACAGAATTTGGAGTTTCTGAATAGAAAAGAAATGCATATTTTCACTGTTGAACTTATAGAGTGAATGTACTATAAGAATGGCAGATTGGAAGACATGACAGCTGGGAACGGAAGCATTAACAATTTGCAATGTGCAGATGATGTTAGCTAATAATAAAACAGACTACGTAAATCTCATTAGGAAAGCAAAATTAGAAAATGGAAAAAAATGAGATTAATGTTAAATATTTTAAAAATGGTAACTTCATCCAGCATCCTTAATTAATGTACCATGATGTAAAAAAAAAATGTGAAGGCATTATATAATTTGTTTTTCTTGGGTTCACTCAAAAATAAAGATGGGCGATGTGATGAGAAGCAGAGATAGGATTAATTCTAAGAGCAAGAAAATGGTAAAAGTAATGAAGGCTAAGCATGTTTCTATGGTAGTATAGATCAAAATAAAGACATCGGTGTTTCCAGTGATAACCTATGATTGTGATTGAGAAACAGAGAGATAAGACAGAAACTTGCAATTACGGTAAATATTTAGAGATGTGTTGTGGTTAGCTGGCCGCAGGTGCGGAAGGCTGAGGAGAGCCAGGACTCAGATGAGGGGCCAGGACCATTAGGGAGTGGACTGCTGCCTTCAGAGATTGTGGGGGCTGGCAGCAGCAATGAGAAGGTTCCCAAGGAGCATGTGCCAAGTGTGCGTGCACGCAGGATTGCTTGCAGGAAAGAGCAGCTACAACAGCACGGGCACCTCGGGAGTAAGGCTGCAAGGTAATGGCCCCTCCTTCAAGAATATAAAAGCCAGCTGTGAAATGAACATTCTTTGCAGATGGTAAAGACGTTTTGAAACTCCAGCTTCGTGGACATTCCAGGATCCTGAGTTTGTATTTGAAGATTCTTGTATTGCAAATTATTTCTTGTCTGTTATCTTTTGGCAGTCTTGTACCATTTGACAAGGCCTGTGCTTATTACAGCTAATTATTTTGCAGAAGCATTAAAAGGTTTCAGTTCCCTTTGGATTGTGTTTGATTTGTTGGAAAAGGGTGTGGGTCAGAACAGGATGTTACTAAGAACACCATGGACTGCAAAAGAGACAGATAATCTGTCTTGAATCAAATAAACAGTTTATTGCTGACAGAGTGTGAATCTCGCTCAGTGGTATCTAATGCATGGGATTCAAAATGAGGAAAGGCATTCCAATTTCTTCCAAAATATTAAGGGATCTTGAGCCAACTTTAATTTTTTTTTTAAATTAACACAATTAGCCCATCAAGAGTGGACAATTTTGATTTGTTTGAGGGCTGTAGTCACTTTTGCATGGGATGTTGAAGGCCATCTCCAGGGAGGACCTAGTATGCATATTATCTTTAACTCCAGGAAGGAACAATTAGACATACATAGATTTATTTAATATGCAATAACACATGTAAAATAAAAATGGGCAGACATATTTTGCCCACTTTCAAATTCATTGTGTATTTGTTAAATTTATGTATATCTAATTGTTTTGTGTATATATATGTGTGTGTGTGAGAGAGAGATTTTTTTTGTAACTCCAGAGTTTCTCTATTGTTGTGACATTTAAAAGTTATTATTGCTCTGCTTACATATGGTTGAGAATGCAGCTGTGTAACAATAAAATATTATTTCTTCAAGAAGGCGCTTGTCAAAGTACAGTTTAGTTATTTTACTACTTTTCCAAATTTAAAAAGACAATTCTTGAAACATCTGCTACTATTTTTTTATTAAGCTGAGATGCAATGCTGAGTGCCCCTGCTTTGTTAAGGATTTTATATGTGTTATCCTCTTTGAAAAAGTCATAAATAAATAAAATCATGTTAAAGGAAAATATGGTACTGTGGTGTCAACCTAATAACCTGAGATTAGCAGGGGCTCAAATCTGGGTGACTGTTCAGAAGAAAGTAAACAAAAAATCTAGGAAAGCCATGGTAAAATGGCAGATGGGGTTGGGGGGCATCCCTTTCAGATATCAGATGGCTGAAGTAGATATATCCAGACATCTTGAGATGTTGAGGTTGATAAGCACCAAGCTTCAGAGTGGAGTCTATCCACCAGTCACCGCACTGAAATATAGATCTTGGCATGTTGAAAGTCTTCAGAGCCTTATTGATAATTTATACCCTCTACTTCACTTTTGTTTGTGTTGCTTCTCCAATATTTCACATGGTCATTTATGAGGGCAGCAAGAGTTTTGTGTTTATTGGCATAGGTTCTCCAGATCATTTAAAATCCCCAGATAATTTTATGGTATAATTTATTAGGTGGAGGAAAGATTTTTATTGGGAATCTCACAGATTCAAAAAAGCAAAGCAAAACATTTGTTTGAAATCAGATCTATGAGGCAAGGGTCAGAATTGGTAGGTCTGTGAGTGAAGGATCAGTGGCTACCTAGAAAGCTATTGTAGATAACAGATAATCAGAGTTAGAAGGGACCTTGTAGGTCATCTAGTCCAACCCCCTGCCCAAGTGGGAGACCCTACACCATTTCTGACAAATGGCAGTCCAATCTCTTCTTGAAAATCTCAAGTGATGGTGCTCCCACAACTTCAGAGGGCAAGCTGTTCCATTGGTTGATTGTTCTCACTGTCAGAAAGTTTCTCCTTATTTCCAGGTTAAATCTCTCCTTGTTCGGTTTCCATCCATTATTCCTTGTCTGGCCTACAGGCGCTTTAGAAAATAGCTTGACCCCTTCCTCCCTGTGGCAGCCCCTCAAATATTGGAAGACTGCTATCATGTCTCCCCTGGTCCTTCTCTTTACTAGACTAACCAAGCCCAGTTCCTGTAACCGTTCTTCATATGTTTTAGTCTCCAGTCCCCTAATCATCCTGGTTGCTCTTCTCTGGACTATTTCTAGAGTCTCAACATCTTTTTTATGATGTGGTGAACAAAACTGGATGCAGTACTCTAGGTGTGCTCTTACTAAGGCTTTATAGAGAGGTATTAGTACTTCCCTTGATATTGATTGTATCCTTCTGTTAATACAATTTAGGATTGCATTCACTTTTTTGGCAGCTGCTGCCCACTGCTGGCTCATATTTAGCTGGTTGTCCACTAAGATTCCAAGATCCCTCTCATAGTTACTGCTATTGAGCCTGGTTTCACCCAGTCTATATGTGTACTTCTGATTTTTCTTGCCTAAGTGTAGGACGTTATTTTTCTCTACATTGAATTTCATTTTGTTAGGTATGGCCCAGTGTTCTAGTCTGTTAAGATGCATCTGGATCTTGGGCCTATATTCTTGGGTGTTAGCTATTCTTGCCAGCTTAGTATCATTTGTAAATTTAGTAAGTTCTCCTTCTATTCCCTCATCTAAGTCCCTCATTAATTAATTAAAGGCTAGGCCCCACTGGCTGATGGATGCAAAACGTATGCATAAAGGACACAGTGGATGAGCAAAATTTCGGGGGTGGCTCCATCCATTGTCACCCGCTCCAAAAAGTGGCGAAAATTTGCATAAACAGAACGGAAAAGAACGGACGTGGGTAATATGTAGTGGGGATGTTAAGCAGATGTTCATAGGAAGCCTAGCGGATGACAGTGGATGGAAGTGGATGACACATCCGAAGGGGTTCTGGGGGAGAATTGTGAAGCGGACGCATAGCGGAAGGGGTGGATGCATAGCGGATGAAGTGGATGCATCACGGAGGCCTATAGGAAACAAAGCGGATGCCGTGCGGATGTATATCGGATGCAAAGCATTCACTGTGCATGCGGGGAGTATGAATTGTGTCAGCTCCATGGATATAAAAGGATGCAGCACACATACAGTCAGCATGCAGGGGGAAGATGTGCTGCCACATATATCTAGCAGGAACACCATGGTTCGTCAGTCAGGGAAAAAGAGGAAGCCCATGCCTACTTATTCCTTCCCACCCCCTGGCACTGACACTGAAGCTGCTGCTTCTGCTGCTGCTGCTGTGGTGGACCAGTCCCAAGGTCCTCAAACCCCTGCTGCTGAAGGCCCTGCTACTCAAGCCCCTGAAGGCCCTGCTGAAGCCCCTGCCAGAGGGAGGAAGAGGCAAGGGAAGGAGAAGGGAGAAAGGAAACAGTACACCGTTTCCGAGGACCATGAGGATGAGGTGCTGGAATGGCTGAGGGAGAACGAATACCTGTGGAGAAAGGGCTACAAACTGTATCGGGACACCAAGAAGAAGCAGGCAGCTTGGAGAGACAAGGCAGAAAGCCTGGGGTTCACTGCAGAAGTACATTCTGGGATGGTGGAAGCACATGCACACCTGGTATGGAAAGCTACACCTCAAAAAATCTGGGCAGGCCGCTGTCAAGCTCACTGACCGGGAGATGTACATCATGACCAAGTGCAGTTTCCTGGAGGATGAGATCTGCCACCGAGGAGCAGCCCCTCTGACAACCCTCTCCCTCAGACAGCCCACAGACAGCCAGTCCTCTTCCAGCCAGGAGCCAGCGAGCCTGTCCAGGCAGGTGTTTTCAGAGGGCCCCACGGCAGAGACCCCCCAACAGCTGCACTCCCCATGCCGGTGGACTTGGAGGATCCTCTGTCACAAATGGAGGAAGAAGCAGCAGCCACCAGAGGCCAACGCACCCCCACCCCCACCCCCAGCTCCAGAGGATGCAGGCAGAGAGGCAGACTGGAGGGCCAGAACTACAGTGTGCTGTTGGAGATCAGGGACACAATGAAGACCAGCACAGAACTTCTCTCTCAGCTGGTCCACTTGGACAGAGGATCCTCGGGCTGCAACACCTTCATCACCGACTTGAGCCAAACCCTCAGGGACCACCCTGAGGCCCAGTACCATGTGATGAAGGAGAAGATCACAGCACTTCTGCACAACCCTCAAGGCCCAGCTGAAGCTGCTCCTACCCAGTCCAGATCTGCTCCTCCACCCCAGGCGATGTCACAGCCCTTCCACGGCTTTCACCAGCCCCTCACCTACCAAGGCTACGACTACCAGGACTTCCCACAGCAAAAACAGACCTTCCCAGTCCAGGCCCAGATTCATCGCATGCCACAGATGCCAGTCCTCACCCAGATGCAGACCAGACAGCCCCACCACACTCCTCCTTCCCCCACCCCACAGCCAAGCCTGTCAATGGACAATCTGTCATCAGTCTTTGGCCTCACATCTCAGGTCCTTGATGAAGGGCCTCTCAACCTCACGGGACTGAATCAACTCTCGGACAACTTACTGAACACACCATCCCCTGTTGTACCCTCGGGGCCAAGCACCCCAATGGCGCCTCAGACCAGCACTCAAGCCACAGCCACCTCCACAGGCCTTGCCCGCTTAACAGCTGAGACCATGGACATGACTCAGAGTGACTGAGAATAGTGTCAGAGACTGAGTTGTTTACTTGTTCACTTTATCTTTGCTTAAGACACTTTACTTGGTTCATTTTGCTTTTTTAATAAAGTCATAAAGTTTACCTAAGAAAGTTAATAAAGGTTATCTTTGCTTAACACACTTGGTTCATTTTTTTACTAAATAAAGTGTTGATGAAAACTTTGAAAAAATGGTTAAGCCTTTGCATGCTTGTGGGATAGATAAGGATAGTTGTGGGAAAGATAAACCTCCAGTGCAAGCATAGTGGGACTATATGGTCCACCAACCCAGCTGCCACACATATGGACCTTTATTATCAATAACAATTTATTCATTGATCAACACATTTTAAAATAAACAAAGCTCTTTATTAATGCCCTATTCATTGTAGGACCACTCAACATACATGGCACAATCTCATCCGTGTTATGCGACAGGCTCAAGGAAGCATCCATTAACCATCTATCATCCTGTCTTGCCACTCCACTGCTCCAGCTGGGGAGTTGCACCAGTGTCTCAGTAGGTTGCGCTGCTTCTTCCCTTCACATGAAGCTCTGTTGGGGCCTTATACATCTACAGTGTCTATCAGGTTTCATCCTTGCCTCCATTCATCAGGCTCCATGTCCCCATTCCCTTGTTGATGGTCCACAAGTCTGTTCTGCAACACTGGGAAGTGGGTGCGCATGAGATTGAGCAGGATGCAGCAAGCTTCCACGATGCTCCTCACAGTATGTGCTTCTTGCTGCATGGTGGTGAGAAGTATATGGAAACTGTTGGCCAGGATGCCAAAGGCGTTCTCCACCACCCGTCTTGCCCTGGACAGCCTGTAGTTGAAGATCTTCTCTTCACGGGTGAGGTATCTTGAACTGTACGGCTTCATGAGGTAGTTTCTGAGGGAGAAGGCATCATCACCCATGATGAAGTAGGGCACATCTTGTGTGTCATTGGGTAGGGGGTCTGGATCTGGAAAACCCATGATGAGGTTGCATTCCAGCCCATCCTTGAAGTCACTTGCATTGTACACCTGGCCATCTGAAGCTGACCCATTGCCTGAAGCATTGATGTAGATGAACTTGTAGTCAGCATCGACCATGGTGAAGAGGATGATGCTGAAGAAGCCCTTGTAGTTGAAATAAGTGAACCCTGAGTTGGCTGGAGCTTTGCAGACCATGTGCTTCCCATCTATGGCTCCAACGGTGTGGGGAAAGTTCCACCTCTGATACCACTCTTCTGCAAGTTTCCTCCAACCTTGTTCAGTGGTGGGGCACTTGAGGAGCTCCTCCACATATTCTTCGATGATGGTCTGCACCACTTCTCTGAGCACTTTGCTGATGGTGTTGTGTGGCACCCTCCATGCATACTGCATGTTTCTGTATGTGGTTCCAGAGGCCAGGTGGCGCAGAGTCAGTGCCACCTTCAGTCCAGGGTCCAGGTTGGGATGGAAGTTGGTGCTAGGCAACTTGGTCAACCTGGGTCTCAGACGTTGTACAATTTCATCAAACATGGCTGGTGGCATCCTCATGAAGTGATGGAATGCACGAGGGGCTTCATTCCTCAGCTCCACCATCAACTGGTCATACAGTCCAAACTCCATTCTTCTTACGATCCATCCTCGGACCCACACAACTCTTGAATGTCTCCTTCTTCTCCTTGTGTAGAAAAGGTGAAACAGTCTGAACAGGGCTTGGTTCTGGTGATGAATGATCACAGCTATCTTACGGATCGTGTCATGATCCATGGTGGAGAACAATTGATGATGTGGAAGACCAAGACCATGGGTGAAGAGGTCTGTACACCACGGCTACTGGACTCATAATGAGATCCAGATGATTTTCTCCCCCTTTTTTAAGGAAATATTGGTTGTCCACTAGGTGTCCTTCTACATACTCTAGACATACTCCAGACATCCTAAATATATGAGATACATCCCAGATACAAACGTTTTGTCCGTTTTAATGAAGATGAAGCGGATGCACAGCGGAAGTGTAGTGGATGAAGTGGATGTCTAGCGGAAGCCTAGTGGATGCCTAGCGGATGCCTAGTGGATGCCTAGCGTTCACTGTGTATGTGGGGAGGATGCATTGCGTCAGCCCTACGGATATAAAGGGAAGCAGCTCCCAAGCAGATCACCATTCAGAGGAAAGACCTGCTTCCAGACAGAGCTCTCCAGCCTGCCTGCCAGCCTGCCTGCCAGCCAGCCAGCCAACCAGCAACCCCACAAGCATGGGGAAGAAGAGAAAGCCTCAACCATCTGCTGCCAGCCCTGGCAAGAAGGACAGGGCCACCCTCCCACCCCCTGGTCCTCACTCTGCTTCTGCTGGGGCTTCTGCAGCCCGGACTTGCTCTTCTGGGGCTGGGGCTTCTGCTGATGCTGCTTCTGGAGGAGCTGCTGATGCTGCTTATGGCAGTGGTGCTATTGCTGGTGCTTACTCTGCTGATGCTGCTTATGGCAGTGGTGCTACTGCTAGTGCTTACTCTGCTGATGCTGCTTCTGGCGGTGGTGCTTCTGCTGGTGCTTACTCTGCTGATGCTGCTTCTGCTGGTGGTGCTTTTGCTGGTGCTTACTCTGCTGGCACTGCTCCTGGTGCTGGTGCTTCTGCTGGTGCTTACTCTGCTGGCGCTGCTCCTGGTGCTGGTGCTTCTGCTGGTGCTTACTCTGCTGGCACTGCTCCTTGTTCTGCTGGTCCTGCTGGTGCTCCTGGTCCTGCTGGTGCTCCTGGTCCTGCTGGTGCTCCTGGTCCTGCTGGTGCTCCTGGTCCTGCTGGCGCTGCTGGTGCTTACTCTGCTGCTGCTGATCCTAGTCCTGCTGGTGCTGCTGGTGCTGGTGCTGGTGCTGCTGCTGGTGGTGGTTGTGTGGAGGAGCAGCCCCTACAACCTGGAAGCCCCTCTGATGAGGGCCCATATGGTCCTGCCAAAGGGAGGAAGAGGCAGATGTGAGAACGGGAGAGGAGGCAGTACAACATAGAAGAGGAACATGAGGATGAGGTGCTGGAGTGGCTGATACAGAATGAGTATCTATGGCGGAAGGGATACAGGCTCTATAGGGACACCAAAAGGAAGCAGGCTGTTTGGAGAGAGAAGGCGGAGAGCCTGGGCTACACTATGGTGGTGCTCCTCGGCTGGTGGAAGCACATGCACACCTGGTACGGGAAGCTGCACCTCAAGAAATCTGGCCAGGCCACGGTCAAGCTGATGGACAGAGAGACCTACGTGATGGCCAAGTGCAGCTTCTTGGAGGGTGAGATCTGCCACCGAGGAGCAGCCCCTCTCAGAACCCTCTCTCTCAGGCAGCCTGCAAAGAGTCAGCTCCTGTTTCCAGGCAGGTATCTATGGAGCGTGCCACGATGGAGACTCCCCCGACAGCTGTACTACCCCTGGCAGAGTGCGTGGAGGACCCCCTGATGCAATGGGAGAAAGGAGACGGCACTTCCACCACAGCCCAACCCGCATCCACTCCCAGCTCCACCTCCACAGAAAGGCAGAGTGGCAAACTGGAGGGACAGAGCCACACTGTCTTGCTGGAGATAAGAGACACCATCAGTAGCAGTGTAGATCTCCTCTCTCAGCTGGTCCACACCGACTCCTCATCCTCCAACTGCAAGCCCTTCCTTACCTATGTGAACCAGACCCTCATGGACATGGCGGAACCCCAGTACCAGGTGGTGAAGGACAGGATCACCGATCTGCTTCACAACCCTCCAGACTGAGATGAACCTGCTCCCACCCAGTCCAGGTCTGCTCCTCCACCCCAGGTGATGTCACTCCCTTTCCAAGGCCACTGATGCCACTGATGCCACCCACGCCACCAGTGCCACTGATGCCACTGATGCCACCGATGCCACCCATGCCACAGATGCCACCCACGCCACAGATGCCACCAACGCCAGTCCTCACCCAGCTGCAGACCAGACAGCCCCACTACACTGCTCCTTTCTCCACCCCACAGCCAAACCCGGCCTCAGTACATCTGTCATCGGTATTGGGGCTGACACCCCATGTCGTGGAGGAAGGGGCTCTCAACATCACGGGGCTGAGCCAGCTGTCTGAGAGCTTCCTCAACACACCTTCCCCTGTTGCCCTCTCGAGGCCATGCACCCAGTGGCACTTCAGACCAGCACTCCAGCAGCAGCCATCTCCACAGCACCTGGACCCTTCACCCCTGAGACTGGGCACACCTCTGAGTGACCAAGAAGAGTGCCAGAGACTGGGTGGCTACCTGTTGACTTTATTT
>BLBF01000007.1:28148203-28169692 GCA_015471245.1 Laticauda colubrina
TCAGGATGGCTGCTATTTTTTTGTCTGTTTTGAAGGCAGTCTTGATGTGATGCCTGTGTAGTATCTTACTGATTTTATCTGTGGTACCTCTTATGTAGGGCAAGACAGCTGTTCCATAGATCTGTTGGTCTTCTAGGTCTCTGTTATGTCTTGGTGTGTTTTTGTGGATCAAGTTGGTGATTTTATTTTTGTGGAAGCCATTGGCTGTCAATACTTCAGTCAGGGTGCATAGTTCAGTCTTTATATGTGTCTTGTCTGCCAGGCATTTGGTTCTGGTAATTAGTGTTTTCACCACGGAATTTATCTGTGCTGGGTGGTGGTGGGATTGGGCGTTGAGGTAGCGGTTGGTGTTTGTTTTCTTTTGGTATATGGTGTGTCCCAGTGTGCCATCTGTTCTTTTGTAGAAAATATATATACCAAGCTGAAATGGATGGAAAAAGATGTGTATATTATGTACCTGAAAAGTTGATTTTAGTTGCCAAGATGATCATCATTCATTTGTGTCTAAGGTCTTTCAATAATAAAAATGTAGAAATAGAAATAATAGAAATTATAGAAACAATTATTTCAATTTTACAACACCTTTTTGGCTGGCATTCAGATGTAGGTTTTCATTAACTTGGGACTGGTGTGGGATTTGATCCATGCAATAACTCCCATTGTAATGCCCATATCAAAGGATCGTGCAGATCTGTTTAATTCTGGCATTTTCCCCATCCTAAAGGAATGTATAAGAACACAATTAAATGTTGAAGTCTTGTTGTATGTAAATAACACACACATGATTTTCCTTTCTGTTGACCCATCTGCTGTTATCACACTACTTTTGATAATTACCCGTATTTATTTGGCACTCGCACTGAAATTCTTTAATTCATTTTATCAATAAACTTGAACAAATTTACTTTGGAAATAGGAAATTAAAGAAAGATCCAGAATCAGCTCCTGCTTTCTCCCCCATGTTTTGTGTCATACAAGGAAAATAATAATTGTGCTTCCTGTCCCCCCTCCTCATTCTTTTTAAAAGTCATTCTGTACAATCCAACACTTTATTGCATGTCTGCAATACTCTTCATATCAAACAATTAATGTTCTCAATTTCTCCTCTTTCCCCCCCTCAATAAAATACAGTTTCTAGAAAAGTGTTGTTTTCATTTTCCACAAATAACTGGCAAAGATGCTCCCAAAGTTGGGATGGCTATGTTATATTTCTCTGTATGTATGAATTTGGAGGGAAATACACCAATTTCTGGGCAAGTTGTGGCTCTTGTCACAATGGAGTTAGGAAGTTAATAGGAAAAACTCTCATAGGATGTTTAAATGAATTTCCCCCCTTCCCAGTTATTCATGTTTCAAAATAACTTATTCCTGGAATATGGAGAATAGCAATAGCCATAGCCCTTAGACTTATATTCCACTTTACAATGCTTTACAGCCCTTCCTAAGCGGTTTTACAAAGTCAGCCTATTGCGCCCAACAATTTGGGTCCTCATTCCACAACACGGAAGGATGGAAGGCTGAGTTAAACCTTGAGCCTGGTGAGATTTGAACTGCCAAATTGCAGGCAGCCAGCAGCAGCTGGCAGTCAGCAGCAGTAGCCTGCAGTATTGTACTCTAACCACTGCTTCATTGTGGCTCACAGAAGTATTTTAGAGAAGTATTTTACAGAGAGATAAAGATATAAACAGCCCTTGAAAGTTATAATAAGACTTGGTTGAAATTAAGTCTTGGACTCTCTTATATAAAAAAAAGGAAATGCAGCATTTTTGTGTCTTACCAAAAAGAAAAAGACATGTTTTGAATAGCATTGTATTTTTCCCTTCTGATGAACAAGCTTGACATTTTTCCCTGAAATATTTTAATAAGACAGGGGATTATATATACCAGATGCAAAGCAGTTTCCTTTCCAATATATAAAAAGAAATTGGTTTGTTTAATGTTCAGGACAGCTAAAAATTATGCATCCCATTGGAAGAAATGGCCACTATGACCTTTTTTCTCTTAATGAATGTAGAATTGAGTGGGATTTTAAAAACTGAGCAGGGTAATAAAGTTTTACTGATCCATGAGAGAATTGGAGAGGGGGAAATAATCAAAGCAACCTCCATTCATTTAATATGGACTCAGTACACGTTTCTTGAGTTCATTTGCATTCCTTAAGGGACCAGAAAGAATACATGTGATAGAACTTGCATTCCATCCTTACAATTACAGTGACCCATGCTGTGCAATTTCTGATTTGTTGTGAAACCCACAAAACATGGTAAAGGCAGGAGATTCTATAATATATAATTGAGGAAGGAAAAAAGGAAAGAACCCCCCCCCCCCTTTACTGGTTTATGCAGCAGAGATAATTCCTTCCACACTGATTCACCTTCCCTCAAAATGTAGGTAGTCCTTGCTTAGTGACCACAAGTTAGCAACCAGCAATTTTTTCATGAAATGAAGTGGTTGTTAGATGAAACTACTCCTGTGTTTATAGCACAAGCACTTAGACTTATATACCACTTCACAGTGCTTTACAGCCTTCTCTAAGTGGTTTACAGAGTCAGCATATTGCCCCCAACAATCTGGGTCCCCATTTTACTGACCTCGGAAGGATGGAAAGCTGAGTCAACCTTGAGCCGATGAGAATCAAACTGCTGAACTGCCAGCAGCTGGCAGTCAGCAGAAGTAACCTGCAGTATTGCATTTTAACCATGGCACCACCATGGCTCTTATGACCTTACTTTCCTTTGCTTTACAGACCTGCAAAAGTTGTAAATGCAAATATTGATTGCAAAGTTATTTTTTCATCATACAAACGGTCATTATCCAAGGCAGTCTTTAACGAAAGCTACTTGTAGGTTCCCTGCAAGTGCTATGCAAACTGTTGAAATTGCTTTGGTTGGTGATGGGAAGCAACTCAGCTACTTAATCACTGCAAACAAGGGAGACTGTTTCATTCAATCATCTCTGAGTCTCAGAGATTGCCTGAACAAGTCCCTGTAGTTTCCTTGGCAGGGTTTTTCAAAAGTGGTTTGCCATTGCACCCTTCCTAGGGCTGAAAGAAAGTGGCTGGCCCCCAGTTGACCCAGCTGGCTTCTTGCCTAAGGCAGGACTAGAACTCATGATCTCCTGGTTCCTAGCCTGGTGCCTTAGCCACGAGAACAGGAATATAGGCTCTTTGTACAGGAATATAAGCTATCAAAAGAGAAATGGTGTCCTGTCCCCTCTGATTATTTAAATTGAACTTGAAGCCCCTGCCACACTGCACCAATGGATGCAAAGAGGATGTAAAACGGACAAAAAAGCTTGCCATCCGTTGGTTAACGCGATGTACTCACTGCCTCCATTTTGCTTCCTCTCTATCCGTCCAGCATCCGTTTATTGACGTTTCCTCCGCTCAGAAAGCTTTGAGCTGCTCAAAACTTTTGCGCGGAAAATGTATCCCATTCGTCCGTTCTGCATCCGCTATGCATCCGCTATGCATTCGTTCTGCATCCGTTACGCATCCACTATATCCGCTAGGCATCCGTTCCGCATCCACGCAACTCACATCCGCTCGGACACAGGGAGGAAGCGCAACAGACGCGGAACGGATGCAGAACGGATGCCTAGCAGATGCAGCATGGAAACAAAGCATTTAAAATGGAAAAAACCTTCGCAGAGGGGAACCATCTCGGATATTAAGGATGTCTAGAGGATGCCTAGAGGATGCCTAGAGGATGCCTAGAGGATGCAAAGGGACACCTATACTGCCTATAAAAAGGCAGGATCTCATCTGGATCTCACTTTCAGACCAGCAGCCCTGTTGCAGATCTCTGCAGCCTTCATCTGCTCTTCCTCTTCCACAGCATCCAGTCATGTCCACCGTGGATCGTAACACAGTCCTTTTGGCAGCCACCATCCTTCTGCAACAGTGCGAAGCCATCTACAGGCTCTGTGAACTCTACTACGGGAAGAAAAAGAGGCTGCCAAGAAGCGTCTGGGTACAAAGATGGATCGCCAGAAGAGCAGAGTACGGACTGTACAACAAGCTGATGGTGGAGCTCAGGAACGAAGACACTCGGGCATTCCAGAACTTCATGAGGATGCCTCCAGCCATGTTTGACAAAGTTGTGCAGCGGCTGACACCCAGGTTGACCAAGGCAAACACCAACTTCCGGCCCAGCCTGGACCCTGGGCTCAAGGTGGCACTCACTCTGTGCTACATGGCCTCAGGGACCACCTACAGCAGCATGCAGTACGGCTGGAGGGTACCACACAACACCATCAGCATTGTGGTCAGAGAAGTGGTGCAGGCCATCATCGAAGAATACAAGGAGGAGCTCCTCCAGTGCCCCTCCACTGAAGAAGGATGGAAGAAAGTTGCAGAGCAGTGGTATCAGAGGTGGAACTTACCCCACACCATTGGAGCCATCGATGGCAAGCATGTGGCCTGCAAAGCTCCAGCCAAGTCGGGGTCCACTTATTTCAACTACAAGGGCTTCTTTAGCATCATCCTCTTCGCCATGGTCGATGCTGACTACAAGTTCATGTACATCGATGCTTCAGGCAACGGGTCAGCTTCAGATGCCCAGGTATACAATGCAAGTGACCTCAAGGGTAGGCTGGAAGGCAACCTCATCGTGGGCTTCCCAGATCCAGACCCCCTGCCCAACGACACACAAGATGTGCCCTACTTCATTGTGGGGGATGATGCCTTCTCCCTCACAACCTACCTCATGAAGCCCTACACCTCCAGACTCCTCACCCGTGAAGAGAGGATCTTCAACTACAGGCTGTCCAGGGCAAGGCGGGTGGTGGAGAACGCCTTTGGCATCCTGGCCAACAGGTTCCAGGTACTTCTCACCACCATGCAGCATCACCCAGAGACCGTGAGGAGGATCATGGAAGCTTGCTGCATCCTGCACAATCTCATGCACACCCGCTACACAGTCTTGCAGAAAAGGCTCGTGGACCTCCAACAAGGCAATGGGGACATGGAGCCTGGGGAATGGAGGCAAGGGCGAAACCTGATAGACACTGAGGATGTGCAAGGCCCCAACAGAGCCTCACGTGAAGGGAAGAAGCAGTGCAACCTCCTGAAACACTGTTGCAACTCCCCAGCTGGAGCAGTGGAGTGGCAAGACAGGATGATAGATGCTTAATGGATGCTTCCTTGAGCCTGTCTCATCACACTGATGAGATTGTGCCATGTATGTTGAGTGGCCCTACAATGAACAGGGCATTTAATAAAGAGTTGTGTTTATGTTGAAATGTGTGGATCAATGATTACATTGTTATTGATAATAAAGGGCCATAGGTGTGGCACCTGGGAGGGTGTACCATACAGTCCCACTATGCTTGCACTGGAGGTTTATCTATCCCACAGCTATTACCCATCCCAAAGGTATCCCTGCCCATTCCACAGCTATCTCAACCCATCCCACTGCTATCTCAACACATCGCACAAACATGCAAAGGCTTAAACCATTTCTAAAAGTTTCCAGCAAGACTTTATTAAAAAAAAGAAATGAAGTAAGTGTGTGAATCAAAATAGACTTTATTAACAACAAGCTATAAGACAAAAATGAGTCTCTGGCACTCCTCTTGGTCGCTCAGTCTCAGGAGTGAAGGGTGCAGGTGCTGTGGAGGTGGCTGGTGCTGGAGTGCTTGTCATCAGCTCCTCCAGAAGCAGAAGCAGCAGAAGCCCCAGCCCCAGAAGAGTGAGCCCGTGCTGCAGAAGCCCCAGCAGAACCAGAGTGAGGGCCAGGGGGCGGGATGGTAGCCCTGTCCCTCTTGCAAGGGCGAGCAGAAGATGGCTGAGACTTGCTGTGCTTCAGCATGGTTGTGGGGTTGCTGGCTGGCAGGGAGGCTGGCAGGAACCAAGGCTGGCAGGAAGGCTTGCAGGGAGGCATGCACCAAGGCTTGCAGGAACGCTGGCAGGCAGGCAGGCACCAAGGCTGGCAGGCAGGCTGGCAGGCAGACTGGCAGGCAGGCAGGCACCAAGGCTGGCAGGCAGACTGGCTGGCAGCAAGGCTGGCAGGCATGCAGACAGCAAGGCTGGCAGGGAGGCTGGCAGCAAAGCTGGCAGGCAGGCAGACAGCAAGGCTGGCAGGCAGGCAGACAGCAAGGCTTGCAGGGAGGCTGGCAGGGAGGCTGGCAGCAAGGCTTGCCCGCAGACATGCAGGCAGGACAGGCAAGGCAGTCAATGTGTCTGGAAGCAGGTCTTTCCTCTGAATGGCAACCTGCTTCCGAGCGGCTTCCGTTATATCCGCGGGGCTGACGCAATGCATCCTCCCCGCATGCGCAATTAATGCTCGGCATCCACTAGGCTTCCGCTGTGCATCCGCTTCATCCGCTGTACATCCGCTCTGTATCCGCTGTATCCGTTTCGCATCCGCTTTGCTGAGGTCCCCCGGAAATCTTGCGGATCTGCCATCCGCTCCCATCCGCTGGGCTTCCGTTCCACATCCGCTTTCCATCCGCCCTGTGTCCTCCCCGCGTCTGTGTTATCCGCTCCGGTTATGCAAATTTTTGCCCCTTCTAAGAGCGGATAACAACGGATGGAACATTTTTTTCTTCCGTTGTGTCTGTTTTGCATCCGTTGGGCAGTGTGACAGGGCCTTTAAGTTTGCAATGGAAGCATTAAGAACAGGATTGCTTTTCTTTTCTTTAAATTTCCCTACAAGTGACATTTTATAGGATAGTATTTGTAAGCAAACATTTTGCACAGTTCCATTTACAAAGAAATTACAGTTCCCTAAAAAGCCAACTTTATTGTTAAATCAAATGAGCTCAGTACCTAGCTCTTGTAAATGTTAGGAGTAATGTTTTCTTTTATTTCAGCACATATGTTTCTGTGTCAGAACCGAAGAGAAAAATTACTAACAAACCAAGCAATTGGAAATAAAAAGGAAAAATGAAAGCTGATTTTTTTAAAAAACGGATCAAATAAATATTTCATTAAAATAGGCAAAAATTAGGCAATGGCCCTGGCAGACAGATTATTATAAATGGATTATTATAAAAATAACATTTTTATAGTTTTGTCCATTAATAAATTAACTACATTTGTCAGGTTGCCATAACTTGTAATTTTTCTCTGAATAAGATCTATCATGATTAATTCTTCCTATCCGTACAATAACAACTTTAAATTTTTTGTGTTCATTTAAAATGATGAGCCAAAAACTTTACATTTGATGTGCTTGAACGCTCTTTGAAACAGAAATTTTGCGTTCAAATTGAATTGTATTTGTTCCGTCCGGAAAAACGCAAGGTAGACCGGGTTCCAACAGACAAAGTCTTTATTGAAGTAAGCAACAGTAACGGAACAGTTTGGCTGAAGCCGTGGCAGCCTTTTTATACAGGCTTGCCTGCCGGCTTGTAGCCAATAACAGCTATTTAACTTTGCTGCCTTTCAGCGGCTCTTTTGGATTGGTTCCTAATGAACCAATCCAATGCTTAGTCTTTTAGCCAATCAGAGTGCATAGTTTGGAGTATACCATTTTATACAGAGCAGTATTGCTCACACAATTGTATTGCTCATAAATTTCTAAAAATATTTTGAACTCACAATATGACAATTTTATGATGGGAACAGTTCTGGCATGTTTAGAATAGTCGGCTTTGAACTTAAAATATTTTTATTTTGAGCTCAAAATATTTTGTATTGTGGTAGCATTTTACCTGTGTCTAACAATAAGGGGGATAATTTTTTTTGGAGGGGGGAATGAAAGCTTCAGGATTTTTAGAGTTTAAAGATTTTCTTTTTGAAAGAATCTTCTAGAAGGCTATCAAAACTTGGTTTTTCCAGTTGATCTGAGGCCCCAAGGGGATGCATTGGAGATGGTTAATGGGGTAAGAAGGTCATATACCCATTCTGTCCAACTTCTTGGTTCTAATTTTTATATCCTTTTAGAAAATATTTTTTTATAATTATTGTTTTTCTCTGTGTAAGTCACCCAGAGTTGCCTTATTGTGGAGATGGGCATTAATAAACAAATTAAAGAATAATTTTCTTTTAAAAAGATGCAATATGCATATTGAAGAAGTGCCAGAAGAATAACTACAATGCTAGTAATAACTCTCCATAACCCCAGAGTAATAAATAATCAGGTACCCTAAATCTTCTCTGACAATTTATTTTGTGTGTGTTTTTTTCTCACTAGTAAAGCCCAGAATTGCAATAAACCTATAAAACTCCTTTTGAAATCAGTGGAAATGGAATAGTAGAATTTACAGATATGTAGATTTGCAGAAGATGGTGTAATTGTCTTTCTCCAGTGGGCCCTATTTTGAGTGCATGCTTTTATTGCCTCCTTTTCTTAAGGCCAGAGTTTGGTCAATGTCTTGCCAAAAGCTTTCTGCTAAAATGATTGACATGTCATGAGCCTGCCCCCTGTTGACAATGTTTTGCACTTCTCTCACATGGGAATGGTGAAACCACTGGAACATTCCATACAAGATATTCCCCTCCACCTGGATTTTGGATTTTGGAGATTTTGTCCAGGATCTTGTGAGATGGGCTGGAGTACTAGTGATCTATGCCAAAAAAAATTATGATGCTGGCTAAGCCCCCCAGTAAAGTCTCTAGCATTGTGTGGCAAATGACTGAGAGGGAGGTGTGCTCACTCTTTTGTCTGGCTCAGAAAACAGGAAACTTCGAGCCTTTTCCTTCTCTAGGAATTAGAAAAGGAATTAGTCTCCTTTCCAATTAAAGTGATGCTTTTCTTGTTCACCTCCTGGAAATAAAACTTCTCATGATAACATCAGTGTGACAGGCTCTGAAAAGAGCGATGGTGTGCCTCCTCACAGCTCCAGCTCCCCCCCCCCACTTGCCTCACAATATCGTTCTTTTCTGTATGTCAGATTTGTGATATATCATTATTCAGATGGGTTTCTCTTGGCAAAAAGAGGTTGACTGTCCACTTGCATATATAGTACAATCTATTCTCAGCCTGGATGTCTCCCTGCCCTAATTTACCCTTGATACAATTATGGTAGTTCTTCTACCTAATGAGAATATTCTTCTAGCAACAGGGTGAAAGGTGTTAGATAGAATGAGATCTACTCTTTCCTCTCCCTCTCCCTAGAGCAACAAGGCATTTTATAATTTCTCCCCCTTTCTCCTCATTAGGGGAGCAATGAGCAATAACAATCGCTTCTTCCAAAAATGTCTTTGGGAACATAGCGTTATTAGTCAAAATATTGGAGACTGTGAGGCCTGGACGGTTCTTCATTTTAGGCCCACCTGCTGTAATTCGGTGCCATCTGAGAGACAATAAGACCATCAGTAATAAAGCACCCTTAGTTTTTCTCTCTGTCACCTTTGCTTTATTCTGATAAGATCTCACCTTTATTCTGATATGATCTCAGTCTCCTGAGTGTTAAGAAAAAAAATACAAATAACATCCTGGCAAGAATTGTGAGCTTAATTCAGATCCATGTTTGCAAGTGAGTACCTTAGAGAAGAGCAGTGAGATTACCATTGAAATAAGGGGAGACTGAGAATTATGCTGGAAATATCATCGAAGGTTTGCCATGGCTCAGCAGTTAAAGATGCTGAGCTTGTCAGCTGGAAAGCTGATAGCTTGGGTTCAATACCCAAGCACCTCACGATGGGGTGATCTCCCATTACTTCCCCAGCTCCTGCCCACCTAGCAGTTCAAAACATGCAGATGCAAGTAAATTAATAGGTACCACTTCAGTGCAAGCATTCTAGCTGCCTTGGCATATAGTCATGCTGGCCACATGACCATAGAAGCTTCTTGGAACAACACTGGCTCCCTCAGCTGAGAAACAGAGATAAGCACCACTCCCCTAGAGTTGGACATGACTGGAGAGGGGAAACTTTTACTACCTTTATCATAGGGATTCCAGAAAGAATATAGTTCAAGTGGCAACAAAACATCTTATTCCCCCCCGCCCCCTATTCTAATAGTAGTGTTCCTCCCTTAGATTTCCAGTCATTGGGATATTCCCTTCCCTTCCCACAACCCAAATTTCCATTTCTCTTCTCCAGTGGGTCTTGACTACTATAGCATTCTCTAGAAGGCTCATGACTTGCATTTCCTTGAATTAAAAGACATTTAGAGCTTGTAGCATTTCTTTCTCTATCTGTTGAGGACAGATAGTCTTCAATTTATGACCATGACCACAGTAGACATCACGGTCGTAAGACATAACAGTCATAAAATGGATTGGTCACATGACCAACTTGATTTTATGACCTTTTTTGCAGTGCTTGTTAAGTGAATCATCACAGTCATTAAATGAATTTGTGGTCATTGGTTCATTACGGAGATGGTTTTGCCAAAAGCCGGAACTGCAAAACTGTAGTAAAACGTGGTCAGATGACTGCAGGACACTGTAAACAACCATACATGTCAAGCACCTGAAGTTTGGTTAGGTGACTGTGCAGGGGGCACTCATTGTTGGAATGCTGAATCCAGATCACAAGTAGCCCCAAATTAGGTTGATTGTAACATCAAACATTCATTAAGCAACTAGTCATATGTCATGGGTTACTTGTATCAATTCATTTTTATGAGTTGTTTGGATGTTGTTTTCCATTTTGTAAGCTTTTCTGATGTTAATAAATACCTCCCAGAGGGCCAACTCCCACCTTCTGAACATAATAATATTTCCAACTTAAGAGTCTTTGTTATTCCATTTCTGTTGGCGCTTATCTACTATGTTGGTAGAAGAGATAATGATGATAAAAATGTTTGTATATTCATCTTGTCTGTCATGTGTCTACTGCCATCAGCATTTGAGTTGTTTATTTTTGTTGCAGCCTTTGGCCTAATAAGATATAATGGCTACCATATATATTTTCATAAAACTGTGGTTTATTTATAACAGTTGCTTTTCAGTAAATAAGCTTTCAAGTCAATAAGTGAGTACTGTTTTGTTTGAGTTCTCTGGGGCAGGCAGATGTCTTCAAGATGGACAAGTAACTAGCCAAAATATAATTGACCAAAGTTTTTATTGAGCAATTAAATTCAAGGAGGGGGAAAAAGTTTGGATGCCTGGGAACTTAATGTATATCATTTATTCCCTGGATTGAAATAAAATACGAGCATTGTACTGCAGCTTTCACTTTCTACTTATTTCAAAGCTAAAACATTTATTTCACACAACAGATGTTTGCCAATATCCCTATTGCCAATATTTCCTGGAAAAAGCTATTTGCGAATAGCACAGAGAGATCTTCCCAAAAGTAACCTATTCTATAAATGAAAGTATGAATAGAACATGGAAAGGTTTAAATCAGGAAAAAAATAATAAAGATTTCTACTGGCCTTCAAGAAGTTTTCCTGATTTATTTATTTCAATGAAACATTTGAAAATTATTGTTTTAAGAGACTCATTCAGGGGAGAGTATGTCTTTTATTCAAGACTGTCCGTTGAATCTGAAATTAGGTGAGCATGGTGATTATGATATTTGCATAATATATCTGTTAACCAAATGAGGCAAATTATGTGTTATTATGTCACTTTGGTGATGATGCCATTATGCAAATCTCACGAATTACACCATATGTGCCAGTTTATGTCATTAAACAAATTACAGAAATTGAGGAAAAATGTAATTTTCATCATTTGCTCAATGCCTATATTTTGTAATTTAGGTTATTCGTAGTGAGAATTTGGTCACTTTATTTGATAAATTAGAGAGAATAAAATTCTTCCTATCTGATTCTACACTGCAATTTTCCCTTGATGGAATCAGGATCAAGAGGATTTTTATTTTTAAGGAAATCATGCTTATTGTTCTTTTTTTGTTGTTTGAAATGTTTTGCTGCTTATCCAAGTAGCTTCTTCAGTCTGAACCAGACTGAAGAAGCTATTTGGATAAACAATGAAATGTTTTCAAACCAAAAAAGAAAAGAAGTCGAGTTTCTGGGACAACTTTGGGAAAGAAATCCCTGAGGTTGGGATGGGAACAGGGGTGAAATTCAAAAATTTTCCTATCAGCTTTCTGAGTGTGGTCTGGTGGGCGTGGCTTGGTGGTTATGTGACTGGGTGGGTGGGCATGGCCAAATCGACGTCACTTCTTTGCCCTTGAAGTTGTGTCCAACCCATTGAGATCCCATGGACAATGTTCCTGCAGGCCGCATAGTAAAGGGATATATAGGGCAGGGATGGGTGGGTGGATGGGCTGAGTGACTGGAAGGGCTGAGTGATTGGCTGGAAGAGGCGAGCAGCAACTAGGCGACTGAGTGACTGGGCAGGCGGGGGAGCAACCGAGCCAGGGGGGCAACCAGGGGCAATTTTTATTGGTTCAGCGATTCAAATCGTCCCCACCACCTCACCCGAGGTGGCCCAAGTTGGTCGAATATCACCTCTGTGCAGGAATATGAAAAGGTGGCATGCCTACCATTGGTCATTGTTAAAAATGAAAATAAAACCAGAGAAATGGTCCACTCTTACATATGCATAGAATAACTTTATGAAGCTTTACTCTTGGTTGAAAATTTGAAGTATGCTTTCCCATTAAAAATACAACCAATTTGCTTGCAGTTGCATGGGGAGTGGGAGGACACAACAAATAAGAGAGATATTTAGGAAGGAAAACTTTATAGGAGAAAGGATTTGGAAAAAAAACATCCCTTAGGAACCTTGGGGCTTTTTGCTGCTGTTTTATCCCAAAAATAGCAGTGGTCAATACTTAGCACACTTTTTAACAAAGTGACTTAATTTCTAATGTTAAGAATTGATAGCTCTTCTTTCATTGCTCCCTTGGCCTTCCAAGATCACGCTTCCAAAATCTGATGGCCAAAGGCTGCAACTAAGCCATTGTTTTTGGAACTAAAATAACAGCAGAACTAGGAGACTCCTTTACATTTCGATCAATCATTTTTGTTTTAAAAACCTCACAGACTCAACAAATTTCAAACATCATTTTCCTGCTCTCACCCAAGAGGTTGCAAAAAAATTAATAATAATGGAGGAGGAGAGATGCGCCTTCTTTCTAGCAAAAATGTGTTATTTTTCTGGATTACATCTATAGTTTGACCCTTTTATTCTGTCCAAGAAAAGGTGTCGATATTGTGAAAGCAAATCTGACAGTCTGACTCATAAATTAATTAGAAATATAATGCAGGAATGCAGTACAAGTCAAACTGACTTGTTCAAAATTGTAATTACTGTGTACAGGAGTTAAGCTGTCATTTAATTAACTGTGGTTATTCTCTGAAACAATGCACACCTAGAAATATAAATGCATTTCTTTTTGGACCTGCTGAATTACTATATCAACAATTTTCACGTCTTTGTAACATTTGAATATTGCAAGGAAACAGATGCTGTTATGTTGTAATGCCTCTAAATATTTTCATGTCTTGTAAATCAGTTTTCAAACAAAGTTTGATTGTCATTTGCCCTAAACATCCAATCATTGAATCCTCTTTATATCCGGGCTCTGTACAACATTTCCAGACTTGTGAAAAATTATATGATCAGTCAGATTTTATTGGTCTTAGAAAAATGACAAGTTTTATACTCAGGAAAATGGATATAGAATTATAGCTAAAGAGGACTTTTTATAGTGCAGTGACATGATATCTACGCAGAAATAGCTTTCATTAACTTCAGTGGAGTTTAAGAGACTTTAGGCTTTGAACCAAAAAGCAAGCAAATCAATAGATATTCTTAATTGAAGCAATTATTTTAGGATTAGTCAGACAGGTGTATTTATTATGGAGTAATCTACATAAATTAAATTACCATTACAGACAGATATATCTGTCACATTAGAAACAGGACATGGTTTAGGATTTTACAAATATGATTTGACTTATAACTCCAACTTTGGGGGTAGGTGGACTGATGGTGTTATGTTCTCTGCATTTCTTTCTCGGAAGGGTGGAGAAGCAAAGATTCATCACAATGTAAAATATGTTGAGACTCTAAAAAGAGTGCAGAGAAAAGCCACAGAGATAATTTTGAGACTGGAGGCTAAAACATGTGAAGAACTGTTGTAGGAATTGCGTGTGTCTAGTCTAATGAAAAGAAGTACTAGGGGTGACATGATAGCATTGTTCCAATATTTGAGGGGCTCCTACAAAGACGAGGGGATCAAACTCTTCTCCAAAGCACCAAAAGACAAGATAAGAAACAATGGACGGAAACTAACCAAGGAAAGAAGCAACTAGAATTAAGGAGAAATTTCCTAACAGTGAGAACAGTTAATGAATGGAACAGCTTTCCTTCAGAAGTTGTGGGTGTTCCATCACTGGAGGTTTTCAAAAAGAGACTGGACAATCATTTATCTGAAATAGTATAGGGTCTCCTGCTTGAGTAGGGGAATGGATTAGAATACCTCCAAGGTCTCTTGCAAGTCTATTATTCTATGTTCTACAGCTGGCAAAATCCTGTCATTGAAGGCAGCCAGCCACCAGATGTTGCTGGAAGCTTATAAGGAGGATCAGAACATTGTTAGCCTTCTTAACATCTTGTGCTGAAATACGCATGCAAATACCCACCTTCTCTTCCTAGATATAAACCCAGGTTCTGCTTATTATAAGAGTTTTTCTAAGGAAGGAGTTGGTACTATTTTCTTTCCTTAAGTAAAATTTTTAATTACAAGGAAATGTGCAGGAGTTAAATGACATAATTGTCTTGCAATGTATTCATTAAACGAAAGCCATCTCGTGTGAAATATCACGGGGAGTTCTTTATCCATTAATCAAGGCTCTGCACCGGATCAGTCTTATTTAGAGTATTATTGGTCCTGGGCAATAAGAACTCTCCCCACTAAGATTGATTCACAAGTACTTCATTTTTTTCAACACTTCCAAAAGATTTATTGTTCTACTGTTTTCCCTCCCCTGCTTTGTTACAATTTGTTTCTCGCTTCCCCCTCCGACTTCGGGGTAGGTGGACCGATGGTGCTGTGTTCCCTATGTTTTCTTCTCGGAAGGGTGAAGAGCAAAAGATCATCTTGACCTTTACAAGAACAATGTTTTGATTTGTTGGTCGTCACATCTTTTTCTGCTCTACAGTTGTCAACAGCCTGTGGAAACAGTGGAATGAGATTCAGTTAGTCATTAATTATCGGTGACACAAACACACCTGCGCAGCCCAATACAAATAAGCTCCATGAACATTTCAGATCCTTCATTATTCTTTCACGACCACAGCCAAACAAGAATGATAAAGCACTTCCCATTCCATCCATAAGTGCCAAGGCATAGGCCATAATGTTCTACAAATGAAATCATTTATAGACTGGGTTACAAACACCCCCCCATCCCTGAAAATATGTGTGTGTGTACATGCATTATTATTTTCAGCCCAAATCAATTCATTGCAGAATGAAAGACCTTTCCCTGGATGTTGTGGGCCATAATCTACCACACTGATCCTATGTGTGTTATAAGATAGAAGCATTTCAACTTCCTGGGTGAAGGCTGGGAGCAATGACTAGCCCCAAGGCAGCCAATCAATTTCATTGCCTAGGAAGCAATGTCTCTATATTCCTAATGTAGTACCTTAAACCCTTCATCACATTCCTTCTCTCTTGCTCCCCCTCTCCCACTCCCTCCCCCCTCTCCCTCTCCCCCTCCCCCCCATGCATGCAAATACATTGATTTGACTGAATTCTAAAACTCAAAGGCCATCACATGATAATGTGGCCTTATGAGGCAGGATCTTTTTTCCTCTTATTATTTTTTTTAATTTTAATTATAAGAATGCAACATGGTTCATTTGTTCTGGCATTACAATTGTTATACATATGTAAATTTTACTTCACCATTTACATTCCTCTTGTTTGATACATCGTTTACTAATTTTTCTAATCAACTTAGCTACTTACGTTCCGACCTTGCCTTCTTCTATGCAACCACTGATAAAATTTATTCCACATTTCATAGTACTCAGATTCCCACCCTCCTTTTTTTAATTCTAGAGTTAATCTCTCGGATTCTTCACAGGCCATAATTTTCCTTATTTTTCAATATGATCAGAATTATTTTGATATGAACAAGAGACTTCACAACTTCTTGTTAATTCCCCCATTCCTTTTAGGATTTATTTCCCTATAAAAATAGTTTGAGGAAAGAAGGAGTTGAGTATGTTGCCTTTAAGTATCAAGCTTGGAATTTCAGCTTTCCGATCATGTTGGTCTGAGGCAACAGTCGCACATTCAATAAAACTATGATTTTTCTGGTCATTGATGCCAGATTTTATAGCAAAATTGATCAAATTGTACTGTAGTTTATGGCATTTACTGAAATGTTGCCTCTTTAATTTACTTTATTAATAAATGAAGCCCTCCCACTTTGTTAAACCTGTTAAAATAAAGTTGTACTGTATTGCTTATCTAATTCTGCCCATTTTTTAAAAATAAAATAAAAACTTCCCTTTCTTTAAAAAAAAAAAGAAGTGTGGAAGTTTAGCTGCAAGATCTGCACCTCTTCTTATGTAACTTAAAAAAAATAACCAAGGTAAATTTTCACAATGGCTTCCTGCTCTTGGGGGAAATAACAATCTTTCAGTTCTGTATTTCAAAAGGTTCTTTGCATGGTTCTTGCATCTTCTTCCCATGTTTGCCTGACAGTTCGGAGATTCTTCTCCATGAGGAAGAAATTCACTGATAGTCACTTTTGCATTTTGGTAGAAGCAAAATGAATTTTAAAAAAAATTACTTCATGTCTACAACTGCTGAATTCCCTTGGATGGCAGTCAATGCCATCCCATATTTTATCCCACTCTTTCTGATTTTTTTTTTTAAATTCAGTTTTTATTTGTCTCCAAAACTGGCATGTAGGAGAAATGAAGTTTGGGATTTGCAAATATTGCTTTTGACTCAGATTTGAAGTTGAAGCTCTAATTCACTTGATTGCAACCAACCCAACTGGCTTGATGTCTTAGTATTATTGTATTCTCCTAATACCCTATTTATATCTCATACCCTATTTTGTGACTACATAGAGAAACCAACATTGGCTATTGCTTTATTCTAAGATGTATTTTTTCAACTTCTCAGTTTATCCTACAACACAAAGATTTCCTAGTGTTCTCCTATCAAAGGATTGATGAGGTCGAATCTCATCTGATTGTATTCAACCTATAGCAAGTAGAAATAACTACTCTTATGGTCAGAAACATAATACTGAAGTCGATGGCCCGCTGATTTTTCACCAAATATACCTTTTGTTCCTATCTTCTACTCATGAGCAAATATGACCTGCATTTAGGAAGGTCTTCTGAGATGAAGCGATGATAAAAAGGCAATGCAATCCTTGGCTGCATTAATAGAAGGGTAGAATCAAGAGCACGTGAAGTGTTAGTACCATCTTATAATACCTTGGTGACACCATACCTGGGATATTGCATCCAGTTTTGGTTACCACAATATAAAAAAGATGTTGAAGTTCTGGAAAGAGTGCAGGGAAGAGCAGCAAAGATGATTGGAGGGGGGATGCTATCTCATATGAAGAATGGTTGCAGGGGGTTGGACTAGAAGACCTCCAAGGTTCTTTCCAATTCTCATTATTCTGTTATATGCACAAAGTTGCTTTTTATACATTAAATCATCAATGGCAATTATTTATAATCTTTATGAAGCATCATCAGTGGAGAAAAATGGCTGTAAATCCTGCTTGTGAGTTTCCAAAAAGCACCTATGTCTATGAGAAATTGGATGTTGAAGCTAATGTGTTTTCAAGATTAGCTATCTAGATATTTTAGAGAAGATGTGGAAAGATGTGTGCAACATGTTTTGATGCAATAAGTGTCTAGCATTTCAGCAGAACCTTTCATACATGTTTAGATAAGAAGATGCTTGCTTCCCCAGTTGACCTATTTCAGCTGTACTTGGTTTTAGTTCCTCTAATACACAAACGACTCAGTCCTTGGGAGCCAGTCACAATACAACTGAAAAGCGCTGGAGTGAGATAGTTGATGACAGTATTATATCCACTATCAGTACTTAAAGATAGAACTTAATATTCTAACCTTTAGCGGCCTCTGGCATACTTAAATATTCCAAACTGTTTCTTCATGCCTATTATCAAATCAGCCAATCATATAGAGCCAGATGGCTATTCCTTTGATTGGAATGAAATTACACTCACTTAGTACATTTGCAAACTCTTACAGAGGGTGTATATAGGACAACCATCCACCCTCGTTTTGGAAACAGGAAGGATGGGAAGGGAAGGGAAGGGAAGGGAAAGGAAAGGAAAGGAAAGCAAAGGAAAGCAAAGCAAAGCAAAGGAAAGGAAAGGAAAGGAAAGGAAAGGAAAGGAAAGGAAAGGAAAAGAAAAGAAAAGAAAAGAGAGGGGAAACAAATATAGGAGTACTGATGCCCAGAAGAAAGACAGGAAAAGAAATAAAACATTAGTTGAATGCTAAAAGAGATATATTTTCCACTCATTTCAGAGGTACAAAAAACTTCCCTTAAATGTCTTTATATATGCAAACAAAAATGATGCAACCTTCTGCCTTTCATAATTTGAATGTTTATGTAGGAATAATCATAAAGAAAAAGAAAAATAAAGCAGGTACCTTCATATTCAAATTAGTCTAATTTATGATTCAGTATTTGGTAATTGGAATAGCTTAGGTTAGTTTAAAAGCCAAAACAGCAGTCTTCTTTCAGGATAAAAAAACATTTCCCACTGGTTTGATAAGTGTTTATTTGTCATTTTCACTATGATCTAAAATCATTTTAAAATCTCAGACAGGCTTCAAAAATCGCTGAAGCCAACTGGAATCTAATTCTGGTAGATTGCCTTAATACTTAGTATTAAGTACTTAATACTTAGTACTTAATATTTACTTAATACCTTAGTACTTAATACCTTAGTACTTAATATTTTCAGCATTCATACCAGAAATCTAATGAAGAAAAAGTAATACATGCTTTACAGAATTGAGGTTTAAAGGTCCCCACTACAAAGTGCTAGCTTCTTTGTCTTTTATTTCATGTATTTATGCAAATATTTATGGTTCTTTTTAAAAGAACATGAGCAAGGAAAATGTAGCATAACCATTTTTCAGAAATGATCATAAAGGGGATAATTCCAAAACTATTTTATTCCCAACTCTGTGAAATATTTGGAGGGTGACATGAACAAGCTGCTAGGATAATGCTACCAACATAGTCCAATGATAATGAGTAAGTATACAGGAACAATTTTCAATGTCTCCCCCTCCCCCCCCCCCCCCAATTCCCCCCAAAACAATATTTTTTTTCCTAACTTTTGGCTTTTAGTATTATAATAGTTCCGCATAGTTCAGATCAACAAATTTACTGTTACGTTATACTCAATGATTATTTAGTTGCCTTATATATATTGCATCATACTTTATTAATTTTTACTCCTCAAATTCTTAAACTTTAACTTACAGTTTTGCTTGTTAGTGATTTTATAGCTTGTTTTACTGTAATCAATTGTGACTCTCATTTTTGCTGGTCATTGACCGAAATAAAATGATTGATTGACCGAATGGCCATTGGAATTTTCCTTGTCCATTAAAGTAACTCTTTGCTTGACTTTCTATGAGCTATTTATTTTCTGCACTCAATGGGACAAGAAAAGTCATGGGGCTGGTGTAGGGAGCTTCACAAGATCCCATTCTAGGAATATCCCATTTCTAGTCTAATGTTAATACTTTGAAATTGTATGAAGGGATCCCTACTAGATCAAGCCAAAGTGAGGTCTAATTTGGGATTCTATGTTCTCCTATGGCCAGACAACAAAATGAGAAAGCAAAAGATATCTGCCGCTCTTTAACAACCATCTCCCTATGATCCTGGAGATGGTATCAATCTATCTAAAGGAAAAACGTTGACAGTCTTGTCTACTCTCCCTTTAAATCATATAATCTAGGGGACTTCAAAATATCTGATGGCAGCTCACAAATTCTATTTATTCAGTTTTGAATTTTGTGTTATTTCTTCATAGCCCCCCTTCCCATTTGAATTAATTTAATTTCCAGCCTAGGGAAAAATAGACAAAGTTTCTCTATTTGAGTATTTATATAGTTGAGCTTGTTTTAAACTAAAGTCCTGGGGAAAAGCAATTTTACACACACACACACACACACACACACATGTATGTGTGTGTGTGTGTGTGTATGTATCTATATATGTATATATACACACACACATATACATGGCTGTGTGCTTTAATATACTGAGTGAAAAGCCAAAGCCTGCTGCTCTAATCGTTGAATTACTTTTTAGTCTTTCAACACAATTGTTTTAAAAGAAATGTGAAAGTTAAGGGAAAACCACTGGCTGGAAATAAAAACAACTGAGTTGGGTTTCTTGTTCCTTTCCATTTGAATATTTGGGTTCTTCCTATGAATGCCCTCCTGAACTCTATGGCATACAAATAGAGATGGGAGGCTGATCAAAGTGTTGCATAGCCAGTACTATTTAGTTTTGTCCACGGTGACCTCAAAGTCAAGTGAATGACTGGATTCAGGCACAGCTAGAAGCTTCCTTTGTGTGACTTGGATGCCAAATCTGAGATAAAATGAGGGCCTTTTCTGTGGTACAAAAGAAATGCAATGAAGCATTTCTGGATAGGCATCAGATATGTCTGGAAACCAAGAAGTAAGAGATCTATGATGATTGCTGCTTACCGTATATGATGCTTCCTTGCCTAGAAAAATGATGTGGTTGGACTGTCCACAAAGTACATAGCTTGAGGATGAGTGAAAAAAAAATCATTCCAACAATACTCCTCTTCCTCATTACTACATGCCTAATGTAACATAAGTACATTAAAAGCAAATCAGAGTGCATATTCCACTCCCAAATAATCCACATTCAATGCAAAGAAATTTTCTATACAAAATATGCCAGGTACACATTTTCTCTCATTTCCCATTTATGCAGCAGCGTTTGTTGTTTCGCATCGTTTGTTTTGGCAAAGGAAAGGATCTATGCAGGACACCTAGACTATATCTCCTGCAGCTCCTGATAATGTGAGGTTATACACATGCTGACTTTGGGATAAATCTCACCCAATACATTGTCTAAAGCCCATGTCACACTGGCCAACAGATGCAAAAAGGACACAGCGGATGAGCAAAATGTTCCATCCGTTGTTATCCACTCTCAAAAGGGGCGAAAATTTGCATAACCAGAGCGGATAACACGGACGCAGGGAGGATGCAGGGCGGATGCAAAGCGGATGCGGAATGGAAGCCCAGAGGATGGAAGCGGATGAGAGCAGATGGGAGTGGGTGGCACATCCGCAGGGCTTCTGGGGGGCCTCAGCGAAGCGGATGCCGAACGGGTACAGCAGAAGCAGAGCGGACGCCGAACGGATGAAGCGGATGCAGAGCGGAAGCCTAGCGGATGCACAGTGGAAGCCGAATGGATGCCTGGCGTTCACTGCGCATGCGGAGAGGATGCATTGCATCAGCCCCGCGGATATAACGGAAGCAGCTCGGAAGCAGGACACCATTCAGAGGAAAGACCTGCTGCCGGATACTTCGACTACCTTGCCTGCCCTGCCTGCATGTCTGCCTGCCAGCCTTGCTGCCAGC
>BLBF01000007.1:28169792-28261886 GCA_015471245.1 Laticauda colubrina
CCAGCCTTGGTGCCAGCCTCCCTGCTAGCCTTTCTGCCAGCCTTGGTGCCAGCCTCCCTGCTAGCCTTTCTGCCAGCCTTGGTTCCTGCCAGCCTCCCTGCCAGCCAGCAACCCCACAACCATGCTGAAGCACAGCAAGCTTCAGCCATCTGCTGCCAGCCCTGGCAAGAGGGACAGGGCTACCATCCTGCCCCCTGGCCCTCACTCTGGTTCTGCTGGGGCTTCTGCAGCATGGGCTCGCTCTTCTGGGGCTGGCCTTCTGCTGCTTCTGCTTCTGGAGGAGCTGATGACAAGCACTCCAGCACCAGCCACCTCCACAGCACCTGCACCCTTCACCCCTGGGACTGAGCGACCAAGAGGAGTGCCAGAGACTCATTTTTGCCTTATAGCTTGTTGTTAATAAAGTCTATTTATGATTCACACACTTGCTTCATTTTTTTTTTTTTTAATAAAGTCTTGCTGGAAACTTTTAGAAATGGTTTAAGCCTTTGCATGCTTGTGGGATGGGTTAGGATAGCTTTGGGATGGGTTAGGATACCTGTGGGATGGGTAATAGCTGTGGGATGGGTTAGGATAGCAGTGGGATAGATAAACCTCCAGTGCAAGCACAGTGGGACTGTATGGTCCACCCTCCCAGGTGCCACACCTACGGCCCTTTATTATCAATAATAATGTAATAATTATCCACACATGTCAACATAAACACAACTCTTTATTAAATGCCTCGATTCCCCAGGCTCTATGACCCCATTGGCTTGTTGGAGGTCCACGAGCCTGTTCTGCAAGACTGGGTAGCGGGTGCGCATGAGATTGTGCAGGATGCAGCAAGCTTCCATGATCCTCCTGACGGTCTCTGGGCAATGCTGCATGGTGGTGAGAAGTACCTGGAACCTGTTGGCCAGGATGCCAAAGGCGTTCTCCACCACCCGCCATGCTCTGGACAGCCTGTAGTTGAAGATCCTCTCTTCACGGGTGAGGAGTCTGGAGGTGTAGGGCTTCATGAAGTAGGTTGTGAGGGAGAAGTCGTCATCCCCCACGATGAAGTAGGGCACATCTTGTGTGTCATTGGGCAGGATTCTGGATCTGGGAAGCCCATGATGAGGTTGCCTTCCAGCTCCTCCTTGAGGTGACTGGCGTTGTATACCTGGGCATCCGAAGATGAGTCGTTGCCTGAAGCATCGATGTACATGAACTTGTAGTCAGCATCGACCATGGTGAAGAGGATGATGCTGAAGAAGCCCTTGGAGTTGAAATAAGTGGACCCCGACTTGGCTGGAGATTTGCAGGCCACGTGCTTGCCATCTATGGCTCCAATGGTGTGTGGTAAGTTCCACTTCTGATACCACTGCTCTGCAACTTTCTTCCATCCTTCTTCAGTGGAGGGGTACTGGAGGAGCTCCTCCTTGTATTCTTTGATGATGGCCTGCACCACTTCTCTGACCACAATGCTGATGGTGTTGGATGGCACCCTCTAGTCGTTCTGCATGCTCCTGTAGGACGTCCCTGAGGCCAGGTGGTGCAGATTGAGTGCCACCTTGAGCCCAGGTTCCGGGCTGGGCCGGAAGCTGGTGTTTGCCTTGGTCAACCTGGGTATCAGGCGCTGCACAACTTCGTCAAACATGGCTGGAGGCATCCTCATGAAGTTCTGGAACGCCCGAGTGTCTTCGCTCCTGAGCTCCACCATCAGCTTGTTGTACAGTCCGTCCTCCGCTGTACTGGCGAACCATCTTTGGACCCAGACTCTTTTTGGGTGGCTCCTTTTCTTCTTGCAGTAGTGTTCACAGAGCCTGCAGATGGCTTCGCACTGTTGCAGAACGATGGTGGCTGCCAAAAGGACTTTGTTACAATCCACGGTGGACATGACTGGATGCTGTGGAAGAGGAAGAGGAAGAGGTAGATGAAGGCTGCAGAGGTCTGCACCGCTGGGCTGTTGTTCTGAAAGTGCAATGCAGGCAAGTTGCTCCCCCTTTTTATAGGCAGTATAGGTTTTCTGCTAGGCATCCTCTAGGCATCCTCTAGGCATCCTTATTATCCGAGATAGGTCCCCTCTGCGAACGTTTTTTCCATTTTAAATGCTTTGTTTCCATGCTGCATCCACTAGGCATCTGTTCTGCATCCGTGCTGCATCCGTTCCGCTTCCTCCCTGCGTCCGAGAGGATGCGAGTTGCGCGGATGCGCAGCGGATGCCTAGCGGATATAGCAGATGTGTAACGGATGTGTAGCGGATGCAGAACGGATGAACTGGATACATTTTCCGCGCAAAAGTTTTAGGCAGCCCAAAACTTTTGGAGCGGATGAAATGTCCATAAACGGATGCTGGACGGATAGAGAGGAAGCAAAACGGAGGCAGTGAGTACAGTACGGATACATTGCGTTAACCAACGGATGGCAAGGTTTTTTGTCCGTTTTACATCTTCTTTGCATCCATTGGTTCAGTGTGACATGGGCTTAAACATGGGTTGGTTTGCCACATTTGTTCTACCTCAGTAAACTGCTGTCCATAACTTCTCAGCACAACCAGTTTACTTGTGGTTGAAGTTTTCTTACAATTACATTGGCTCTCACTGCAAAAGATACAACTCCTTTCATTCCAAGATAGCAAAAAAATCAGCAATTATTTATACTTTTATTATGTTTTATATTATATTATATAAGTGCACTTATTGTGACTTATATCATCTACTAATTTTATCCTTCAGGGTGGCACTTTATTCTTACACGTCTAGCTCTTGGAGAAGTTTCAAAGAAATGTAGGAGTTGTCAGCACATAAGCATCCACACATTAGTGTGCACTGCAGCCATTCATAATGACACCAAAATGTGCATTCACTTATTTGGCATTAATTTAATGTCCCATTTTAACTTCTATCAGATGCAAATAGCTGCCTCATCCATTTAAAAGTTTCTGAGTGTGCATATAATGAAGTGCTCTGTAGCTGACAAGTTAGCAGAATTCATAACTGAAATCAGAAATGGATGAGGAAATTTTACTGTCTTTCTCACCAAAGAAAATGGAAACCGGCAAGTTGGCAGTGTCAAATTTATAACCCACGTTGGTTTTTCTTCCGCAAGCTTTGCTCCTCTTACCTTCGGCACTAAGAGGGTGCTCATGGATGAATATAAACATTTCAATTCCTTTCTAAAAACAAAATTAGCACTATTATTATCATCACCCTATGAAAATCAAATAATGTAGATACTCCATCTCTGGTATTTAAGTTGATTTTATACCTCCTTTAAAAAAAATCCCATGGTTTCATTTTAAACAGTGTTCTATTTATGATCTGACTCTGTGGAAAAATATTTTTATGAACATAAATGAAGATAATGACGATCATTAGTCACTGCCATTAGCATAAAGCATTAGAACCTTTATGCCATTCCTAACAGGCTGTGAGACAAGAGTAAAAATATGAGTTCCCATCATGGGTGTCAGCATGCTGACTACAGCTGGTTTCTATTTTACCCAGCTCAACTGATATCAGAAGGGTGGCAAGAGAATTTAATAGTGTATTCATCATCATGTTTAATTGTTTCCCACCAGAGGGTATGAAGCTTTATGTTCACGATCAACCCAAAAACAAATAGCCATCCTGCTTCATGGCTGCTCAATTAATGTTTATGGTCCCACTTTTATATCCTGAGTTATTTGACAAATAAACTCCAAAAAGCAATTTAAGATCCTCTGAAGCTTAATGATAAGCCGACTGATATTTAAAAAGAAACAAAAAGAAAAATCTGATGAGAAATTATTGAAAGAAATAATTTGGCATCTCTCTCTCTCCCTGCTAAATTCTATTAATGGTCAGAATTGGCTTTGAAGATGACTTTTCAATTCATTATGGCATTCCTGAAATAATTAGGTGAAACAGAAAGAATTCTGTTGCAAATTACAAATATCAAATGGAAATGCTAAATTCATCTGAGTGAATTTGTGATGCTGAAGTTGTTTCTTTAAAATATTTCTAAGATGCCCTTAAAGAAAGGAAAAATATATCTTATCAAGGTAGAATATTGTAAAGAGGTGTAAGAAAGAACAACAACAACAACAATAATAATGATAACGATAATGATGATAATAATAATAAAAAACCTTGATCAAAAGCCAACATGCCAGCATTTAATCCTCCCTACTATCTCACTAAAAATCAGATGAATCTAGGGTTAGCAACTTAGTTTGGGGTAATAAAAGAAAGGCTTGGTAGAAAAGCCATCTAGGGGTGGTTACAACCCGAGACAGCAGCCTGGTCTGCATGGAGGAGGCAAAGGCAGGAAACATTTTCTTCCTTGTAGCAAAGAGTTTAACTGCCCTTCTGGAATGCCCGTGAGAATGGCATCACTTCCTGCAGGTAGGACTTTAAGCAATCGGGTCACGAATTCTTTCAGCTTCCACAGCAGGGGTATCATACTTGTGACAAACATTGTCGTCACTTGATGTATCGCAACTCCCCCCCCCCCTTTTGCTAAACTGGGAGGTGGGCATGGCCAGTGGGTGATGCATCCAACCCTTGGGCCACACGTTTGACACCCCTGCACTACAGGTAGAAACCAGCTTTCTCAACTGTCCAGCATAATGAACTTTCACATCCTCTGACTTTTTTTTTTTTGCCTTTTGAAGCCTAACTGGCAACATGTTTTGCTATTGTTTTGTAAATAAGTCCCAGATCAATTCCTACAGCAATAATAAAAATAAAGAAAAAGATAAAATGCATCATAGAAAGAGAGATCTGCCTCTCCTTGTCGACTGGTACCTAGCAGATTGGTACTCTGTGCTCTGTCCATCTGGTGATCACTGCTTCTTCTGTTGGTTTTCCTGGCTACACATGAGGCACCAGGATCTGCTTACTCATCTCTCTCCACATTCTCCAGCCCTTGATTTCTCACTACTTTCCTCCTGATCTTGCTTGGTGGTCCATGTGGACCACCTGGTTACTTATGTGCCTACTCTCCTGGCTAATCACTGTTATGGTTACTCTTGTCCATTATCTTTCTCAGTCTGGGGTTTTACCACACGATGTGCTGAAAATTTGTAAAAAAAAGGCATTGGGAGAAAAGCCCTCAAATCCATGCCCCACCTGGAATTTTTTTCAAATATTAAGTCTGAGGGGTCCTTCGTGCTTTCTGAGCTTGGTTGTTTTCTGATGTTATTACCTAGTTTGGGTAAGGAACATTTGCAACCAAACAACCAAATTCATCTTCAATGGAGTTTAGGGATTTAGTTTTAATAAGGTTTGTCTGCGTGTTCAGCAAAATCAGACAAAAGCTGAGAAAGGACTGGCAAAACTCTCCAGATTTGGTTTTTATTTTCCAGTCTTTAGCAGCAAGCAAAAATTAAGGAAACTCTGGAACTCCTGGCATTCTGGAAAAACTGGACTGCGAGTAGAAATGGCTAAGAACCCCTCATTTCAATCCTGAACTACAATATTTTCCTTTATTGATATGTTCATCTCCTGTTCTGAGATAAATGAGTGGAAAAGAAAGCTACTTGCACATTAGTGATTCATATACCTAAACCAGGGGTGAAATTCAAAATTTTTCCCTACTAGCTCTGTAGATGTGGCTTAGTGGGGACTCGGTCTCTAAAAGATGTATGAGCATGGGTGGGACCAACCAATTCAAATTGTCCCTGTCACCTCTCCGAACTGATTCAAATCTTCCCTACCACTTCTCCTGAGGTGGTGTGAGGTGGCTAAATTTCACCCCTGACCTAAACTCTTCTCCACCTCCTTCTGTTCAATCATGTCTAAACTCAGAAACTACCTGGAGAAGACCCTATAGTTTTTCTTGGGAAGGTTCTTCAGAAGCGGTTTGTCATTGCTTCCTTCCTAGCGATGAGACAGAGTGACTGGCCTACAATCACTCAACTGGTTTTCATGCCTATGATGGAACTAGCACACCTTATTTTGGGGGGTTCTAGCCTGGGGCCTTAACCACTACACCAAGCTGGCTCTCATATCTAAGCTGTCCTCTAAGCAATTTCCTGTAACTGATAGAATCCTTGAAACCAGTTGCTCTTTAAGAAGGGAATGAGCTATAATTCAGCCGTCTCTTCTGTTTAGCAGTTACATTAATTAAAAATGAGAGTTCAGGGAACAGGTTTCCCTGCTTTGTTTGAGATCTTTGTGTGTGTATGTGTGTGTGTGTGTGTTAAAAATACCAGCAATAATAAGCTTTGGATGATGAGGTTCCACTGCAGATGTAAATGTGAAGGACTTCTAGTTGGTGTTACTAATTGTGTAGAACAGTAATACAGTCATCCAGAATATTTTAATTCAGTCTCCCTGATCTTTGATTTCTTATATTAAATTACAAGACTGTGCTGTTCCAGCACTAAGGCCATTAATCATTGATATTCTGATGTCCCCCAAAGTAACTGGACAAAATTAGACAAGGAAAGCACAAGACTTGAAAGATGACTAAATTCTTATCAGAAATTACATGTATTTTTTTTTTATCTTCCTAGTTCTCCTTGATAGAATATTGCAATCTCTTTCAACACTTAAATATAGTATTTAAGAATACTATAATCATACTATTATTATACAGGTAGTCCTTGACTTATAATAGTTCATTTAGTGACTGTTCAAAGTGACAACATCATTGAAAAAAGTGACTTACGACAATTTTTCACACTTACAACCGTGGCAGCATCCCCATGGTCATGTGATCAAAATCTGGATGCTTGGCAACTGACTCATATTTATGACAGTTGCAGTGTCTTGGGGGGTTATGTGATCCCCTTTTGTGACCTTCTGACAATCAAAGTCAATGGGGGAAGCCAAATTAATTTTAATAACTGTGCTTCTAATTTAACAGCTGCATTGATTCACTTAACTGTGACAAGAAAGTTTGTAAAATGGAGCAAAATTCACTAGCGTCCCCTAGCAATATAAATTCTGGCAGAGGTGGTATTCAGCAGGTTCTGACCAGTTCTGGAGAACTGGTAGCAGAAATTTTGAGTAGTTTGGAGAACTGGCAAATACCACCTCTGACTGGAGATTTTTACAGTATCCTTCCCCTGCCACGCCCACCAAGCCAAACCCACAGAACTGGTAGTAAAAAAAAATGAATCCCACCACTGAATTCTGGGCTCAATTGTGGCCATAATTCAATGATTACCTTCTAAATACTATTACTATTTCTCTGTAATCTTGCAGGTCACAGGTCACTTGTCTTTATCACAGACAAATGAGATGACATGTTTTTAAGAGCCTTTTTAAAGAAGATTATTTTCAAGAAAGTGGTAGAACTGTAATAAAAGAATCACCTGACCAGTTGATCTTAGATGCAACAGACCTCTCTGATGAAAAGGCAAAAAACAAAACAATTTGATTCAGTATTTTTTTTAAAAAATATACTACTATTGTTAAATTACTACATAATCAAGGATCTGTGGGGGAATATGAAATATGTTTATTTTTCATGTGGTATCCTCCTTATTCAAAAGTGCATGGGTATGGGGTGCATTAAAATGAGTAAAATAGCAGATGTGGAATTGTGACCTAATCCTCTTCTTTTGCATATGAACGTGTCACCATTGTACACACACGTAAAGGGAGAGGAACTTGCATCATTATGTTACACTCATCATTTTACAGATTTTGCTGTCCCCTGAATGTATCCAGAGATATACACTTGGTAAACCCCCTTTCCCCCTTTTGCTTTTAAAGATAAGTGAAAACACTCCTGAGATACTGGTCAAAGAGATGCTGCCGATGGAAAGGTGGGATAAGGGAGCGCATAACCCACAACTGCATAATGGGTGGAGCAATAGTCTTGGAAGGGAAGGAATCAATTATCTCTAATTAATCTGGCTTAAAAGCGATGGAAGGAGTTCTATACTTTCAGATTTGCAAGATTCTGTTAATGTAGATTTACAGTAAAGTAGAATTAGCTTATCTGGCCATACTTCTTGCCTGGTCTACCTGGTAAAATAGGCACACCTAAAGAAGAAATAGAAAAGCAATACATAGAATCTCAGTCAGGCAAATGTAGAAAAGACTGATCTACATGATATTCGTCATCTTCTTTCAAATAATGTGTAAGGTAATCTTAAAGAATCAACAACCCAGCAAAGACTGGTTATACTGGAGATTATATGAAAAATGTTGTATTCTTTGATATTGGACTTAGGAGTGAAGATTGGTGGCCTCCTGTAAAGAAAGGATATAATATCTCTTTCAATATTTTCTTTTCTCTGTTTAAGTGCAGTCACTCTCTCAGACAACACATCTGTCCCATGTGTCAAGTACCTATTTTTCATGCCTCACCTTCCAGGGTGATAGAATGTGTGCAGAGGCATCAGCGCCACGTTGGGAGCTAGGCAAAGTCAGCCTCAGATAACAGTCCTTGAAGGATGGCAACACATAAATCATTGATGTAACTTTTATCATATCAGAGGGCAGATTGAAAAAACAACAAAAGTTTAAATCTGACAATGGAAACGATTTCTTAGAAACATTGGAGAATCCCTTGCCCAAGATGCTCAAAATTATTATTATTTTTCTCCCCAAGTTAATTGTTTTACTCAAGGGTGGCGTTCTACCAGTTCGGACTGGTTCTATAGAACTGGTTGTTATGATTCTGTGCAGTTCAGAGAACTGGCAAATCATGCCCCTGGCTGGTCCTGCACCTCTCTGTCCTCCCCCCCAGTCATTTCTTATTGCACATGCGTGACATTGAGCACACGGCCACTACCTCTGACTGCGTTCTTCCCTGCCCAGTCACTCCTTAAGGTATTTCTTTTTCCTTCCAATAATCAGCTGTTCAAAGATCAGCTGTGCCAGGATCCCTTTCGCTATCTCACTGCTTCACCCAGGAGGCTTCCCTGAGGTCCAGGAGGTAAAAAAGGGTGCAGGGGAGGGTGCTGCACCCTCCCCCCCGGTGCTCCTTTTTTGCCTTCTTCGGCCTCAGGGAAGCCTTCTGGGAGCAAAAATGCCCACCCAGTCACATGGCCATGCTCATCTAGTCACACCCACAGAACCAATTGTTAAAAAAATTGAATCCCACCCCTGGTTTTACTGCATCATAAAATGCAAAGGGTACATGATAGAATAACTGAGTATAATGGCATTTATACAATAGAAATTAGACATTTTTTAAAACTATAATGATTTAGATTACTTAAACTTTTAAAGTTGTATCAGTGTTTGGTATGATTTCTAAAATTTAATGAACCTATAGTTGATTAAGTATGGCATTGCTAATACCAGTTGCAAAATATATTTTGTACTGTTTATTGTGATTTATAAATGAAAGGAAAAAAGGAAAAAGGAAAAAGGAAAAAGAAGGATTTGATTGGAAAAAATAGATAGGTATTTAATTGTTTTTTTTTAATTGTGAGAAAGGTTTTGTTTGAACTTAATATTAAATGCTGGACTGTTTATTTATTGTGATTTATAAATGAAAGGAAAAAGAAGGAATTGCTTGGAAAAAAAGAGATAGGTATTTAATTTCTAACTTTCCCCTTCTTTACATTCTGATGTGCAGTGTTTATAAACATTTAGACCCCTTAAAAACCAGAATGTAAGTATTTGCTTTTTCCTTGCTATGTAATACAGTATATTATGTATAAGGAACCATTCTTGTTTGAATTTGATTTAAATTTCTGTTGTGGATAGATGCTGTTAGTTTTGCCATTGTTGCATGTTCTTAAATCCTTAAGTTACCAATCAAATATTGTCATTGTTCTATCTATATTTCAAAGTTGGGTAATGGTTATTTTCAAAACCATGACCATATATCTCCAAAAAAATGTGTTTCTTGTTAATATAGTCTGGAGTTATACCTAGGAAAAAAAACCACACATCTGTGATTTCATTTCAAATTTGATTTCTAAATTCTTAAACTGAGCAGAGGTTAGATCTGATGAATGTCTGCTTCTGTAGGAGCTGTGGTGGCACAGTGGTTAGAATGCAGTATTGCAGGCTGATTTTGCCCACAGCACGGAGTTCAATTCTGACTGGCTCAAGGTGAACTCAGTCTTCCACTCTTCCCAGGTCGGTATAATGAAGAGCCAGATTATTGGGGGCAATATGCTGACTGTGTAAACCACTTAAAGAGGGCTGTAAAACACTATGGGAGGGGGTCTATTGCTACTGCTATTCTTACTCTAATTCTGGTATACAAAATTTGGATTAAAGCATTCACTGTCTGTATCTTTTTATATTTATTCTTCTTTATTTAAACAATAATGCTTTGCTCTTGCAATTTAATAGGCATTAATTAGAGTAGGCATCATCAGAGAAGCCATAGAGATTGAAAAAAGACCTGACAGCATGAATAGAAGAGATGATTCCACCAGACTGTCAATCATTTGGAAGCCTGCACTCTCAAATAGAAAGATCTCCATGCCACAAGCAAGGCAAACACCTGGGCAAAAACAGACTCCCTCTGATAGCTCCAACCTAACCCCCCCACCAGGCACCCAGGTGAAACCCAGCTTGCTAATGAAGAGCAGCCGTCCCTTCACACGGAGCCAAGCTGCACTAAAAGCCTCCAACACAAGAGCAGACTGTTGCCAGCCAATCAAAGCCACAAAACAGACAGAAGAAACCAGGAATACCAATCAATCAAACTCCAAGTCCAATGAAATAGGTCCAGGCTCCCAACCAATCAGAATGGACCAGCCTCAAATTTAAAACCAGGAGCTGTAAGACCCATATCCATACAGAAGCCTGAAGATGGCAGATGAGATTCTGCTGAAACGTTGCAATAACTTTAACAGAACTACAATGACGTGGGATAATACCCGAAGGAAGCTAAACAGCACACATGTAAGTACCCGCGAAAACCTAAGAAAACACACACATATATATATATATATATACATATATATATATATATATATATATATATATATATATATACATTCTTAAGTTTTCGCGGGTACTTACATGTCTGGTATTCAGCTTTGTTCGGGTATTTTCCCACATCATTATAGTTGTGCTTTTAAAGTTGTAGCAATGTTTTGGCAAAATCTCATCTGCCATCATCAGGCTTCTGTACTGTGTTAGTCTGTGAGTCAGACTTTTACAGTTGTTTCAGTTTTAAATTTGGGGCTAGGCTACTGCTGTGCCAGAATGTTTTTTTTTTTTTTCATCCTGATTGGTTGGGAGTCTTTGTCTGTGTTTATTGGTCTTGGAGTTTCTTCATGCTTCCCCCCACTATTCTACCTGACTGGGTCACTTATCTTACTTAGATCTTGATGATCAGTGGAGCTGTCTCCTCTTCAGCCTCTCTGCTGCAGTTTCATCTTGAGCAAGCAAGGTCCCCATTCACAATGGCAAAGGGCTTTCCTCAAGGCCTTTACCACCATAAACAGAAGCCTGGAGGGATGTGTGTGCCCCTCCTGGGCTCCATTCTCAGCAGCAAAGACCTTGAGAAAAGCCCTTTGCCACTGTAAAAGGAGGCCTGGAGGGATATGTCCTTTGATGCTGTATTGGAGGCCCTGAGAGATGCACGTTCACCTCCTGGCCTCCACTCTCAGCAGCAAAGGCTGTGAGGAAAGGCCTTTGTCACTGTAGACAGAGGCCCTGAAGCCTCCATTCACTAAAGATCTGAAAGACCAAAAGAGGCTAAGAAACTGAAGGCTCTTCACAAAGTGAGTCTCCCCAGTCCCAGTCTTTGTGGCCACCTTGTGGGAGGGTTGTGTGGAAATAGGCAGGGTGAACGTTGCAGTGCACTGGTGCTATTTTATCGGTTCAGCCCTGTTCTGGCATACTGGTAGCGCCAAAGATCAGCTGAGACCAAACCAGTTATCTCTGACGAGCTGCTGTTGGGCCTACCTACCTGCCTGGGTTCCCATACTGACCTTTATTCCCTGCTTTTAAAATGCAGCTGCTTTGTGTAGTGTTCTGAATAAATAATAGTAGACTCCAAATACTTCATTCCGATTGGTTAACAAAACCTAAAAGGGGATTGGTTCAATAGGGACCAATCCACGAAGCCGCCCAAGGGCGGCAAAACCAAATGCTTGTCATTGGCTACAAGCTGTCAGACAGAAACATATAAAAGGGCTGTCGCGGCTTGAGCCAATGTTCCGTTTTGCAACTATAATTGAAATAAAGACTTTGTTGTTGGAACCTGGTCTACCTCGCATTTTTCCGGACGGAACACTGGCGACGAAGGTGGGATTGTCCTAAACGTGGGACGGAGCATGCGGTGACAGACAAACCAGACAAAGAGAAATGGCCGGAAACAATGCGCCGCCCGCACCCTTCAACCCCAATGAAGAAGATTGGGAATCTTACGTAGACCATTTCCAGATGTACCTAGAGAGCAATGAGATGGAGGAAATCTCAGACCAACGAAAAAGAGCCATTTTCTTGACATACTGTGGGCCCGCGATTTTTAAAATGGCCAAGGTTTTGTCAAAGCCCCAAGATGTCAAACAACTGACATGGACCTAGCTCCAAAGAACATTAAGGGCCCATTATGCACCAGTGGTGTCAAACTTGATAAAGCAGCACGAGTTTTATCGGAGAGACCAGAAAGAAGGCAAAACCATCACTGATATTGTAGCTGCACTATGCCAAATAGGGGGAGCGTGCGAGTTTCTTAACTTAGATGAAGCCACGCGGGATCGAGTAATATTGGGGTTAAGAGACTCAACCATACAGAGCAAGCTACTGAACAAACCCAACATATCAGTAGCCAAAGCTATTGCAGAAGCCTCGGCTGCTGAAGCTGCCAAAAAATCGGCAGATAAGATGAAACAAATGAATGCAAGCAACAATGAAAAAAGCCCAGCCAGAGGAAAAAAACAACCTCCCACAACCACTCATTACGATGACATCGAGGAAACGTCAGAATCCAGGGAGGAAGACAATGAAATCCACTGCCTATACGCTAACAAGAAAGGGCGCGAAAATAGAAATCGGTGGGAATGTGCTGGCTGCGGGGGAAACCATCCCCGAGCCGATTGCAGATTCCTCGATGCCATTTGCAGAGCATGCAAGAAAAGGAGGCATATCGAGAAACAAAAAGAATTACAGCCCAAAGAGACGAAACGACTCTCCAGCAAAACCTGAGCCAAGACTCTCCGAGAGAAAGTGGCAGCGAAACAGGCAAGCCACTAACCGGGAGAAAGCATACCAAACTTTCACTATCGGAAGCGCTCAGACGGAAAGCGGGAAGAAAGTAAAAATAGTTGTAAAAATAGAAGACAGCCCCTGCGAGATGGAAGTTGATTCTGGATCGTTCCTATCCATGGTGTCGTGGGACACCCTCAAAAAACTAATTCCTGACATCAAAATTAAGGAACTACAGAGACAAAAACTAATCCTCAAATATTATCAGGGAAACCGAATTCCTGTAATCGGCCTGGGACATTTTCGAATTGCTTACAGGCAACATGTCGCAGTACTACCATTAACAATAGTCGACCGAGATCGACCAAGCCTCCTGGGTATCGAATGGTTCGCACCATTGGACATCGGGATGACCGGAGTAGACCGGGTGGCCGCAACTGACTGGGAAGAAGACCTGATCCGAGAATTCCAGGACGTCTTCGATGGCTCCCTAGGCAGGTATTGCTGAACCCCCATTTCATTTAGTCTAGACCCACAGATAACCCCTAAAAGACTAAAGGCCAGATGGGTTCCTTTTGCTTTAAAAGAAAAAATAGAGGAACAACTAAATAAATTGATAGATCAAGGGGTTTTAGAACCGGTCAACCACACTAAATGGGAAACACCAATTGTGACACCAATAAAGCCAGACGGGTCGGTTCAAATCTGTGGCGACTACAAGGCTACCCTGAACCACGCGTTGCAACAGACCGCGTACCTGGTGCCAGTTGTGCAACACCTACTGCACTCTCTTGAGGGAGGAAAGGTTTTCGCCAAACTAGACCTGACACAGGCGTACCAACAGCTCCCAGTAGACCCCTTAACGGCAGATGCACAAACAATAGTGACTCACAAAGGGGCATTCAAATGTAATAGACTCCAATTTGGAGTAAGCGTAGCCCCAGGCGTTTTCCAGAGCCTCATGGAACGCTTGTTAAATGGCATAAGAGGGGTCGTGCCATACTTTGACGACGTCCTAATTTCAGCCAAAGATGCAACACAACTAAAGAAAAGACTCAAAGAGGTCCTAAATAAATTCAGAGAATCTGGCCTTAAAGTAAAGAAAGAAAAGTGCTGCCTAATGACTGATCGCGTCGAGTTCTTAGGATATTTCATTGATGGAGACGGCATACACCCCACCGAAAAAAAAGTAAGAGCTATAAAAGATGCACCAGAACCAAAGAATAAAACTGAACTGCAGGCATTTTGGGGACTGATAAACTTTTACAATGTGTTTCTACCCCAAAAAGCCACAATAGCAGAACCATTGCATCGATTACTGGACAAGAAAACAATTTGGACATGGGGGCTTAGAGAAAAAAAAGCTTTCCAAGGAATAAAAGACTTATTAACATCAAACACCGTTCTTATCCACTTTAGCAATACACTGCCATTGACGGTGACCTGCGACGCCTCGCCATTTGGAGTCGGTGCCATCCTGACACACCAATTGCCTGATGGGAGAGAGGCACCCGTCGCATACTATTCTAAGACCCTGTCCAAAGCCGAGCGTAATTACAGCCAGTTGGACAGAGAAGCTCTAGCAATTGTCGCCGGAGTGAAATGCTTCCATGAGTACCTATATGGAAGAACTTTTCAAATCGTAACAGATCACAAACCGCTACTAGGAATTATGGCGGGAAACAAACCTACACCGAATATTCTGTCCCCACGAATGACTAGATGGTCAGAGTTCCTGGCAGCCTATTCCTATACTCTGACACATCGCCCAGGGAAACAGATTTCCCATGCAGACGCTTTGAGCAGAGCACCATTGCCATCAACAGAGGAAGACCCGGCACCAATGATGACAGCATTACAAATAGAGACTTGCCCCGATCTACCCATATCTGTGAATGATGTCGCCAGAGCCACCGCAAAAGACCCATTGACTGCCTGCGTACTTAACTGGGTAGGTAAAGGCTGGCCGGAAAACCAAAAAACTGAGAACTTTAAACCTTTCCGGACCAGACAAACTGAACTCTCAATCCAAAAAGGTTGTTTATTGTGGGGTGATCGGGTAATTATTCCTAACAAATTACAAACCAAGGTACTGGGTATGCTTCATGAAGGCCACCCAGGAATAGTTAAAATGAAAAGCCTTGCTAGAAGCTATGTTTGGTGGCCGGGTATAGATAGGGACATCGAATACTGGGTAAACTCGTGCAATAAATGCCAAAGAATCAGGCCGTCCCCGCCAAAAGCACCCATAAGAGACTGGGAAACCCCAAGAGGCCCCTGGTCACGAATCCACATCGATTTTGTGGGTCCTACCAAGGGGCATACGTTTCTGATTGTCGTGGATGCATACTCTAATTGGCTGGAGGTAAAAATTATGCCATCTACAACAACAGAAACCGTTATAAAACAACTTGACAAACTCTTTGCAACCCATGGCCTACCGGACGTCCTAGTGTCCGATAACAGGCCACAATTAACCAGTCTCCAATTCGAGCAATACCTAGCCTCCCTAGGTATAAGACATGCCCTAACCGCGCCGGCCCACCAGGCTGCAAACGGTAGGGCAGAGAGAATGGTCAGGTTTACCAAGGAGGGTTTAGAAAAAATGGACACTGGGGATGTCCAAAATAAAATAAATCGATTACTCACCCTCCAACATATCACACCCAGTACTATAACCAACAAAACCCCAGCAGAATTACTGATGGGAAGGAAACTAAGGTCGCATCTAGATAGATTGCACCCAAATTTCACACCAGAAAACCCCCCCGACTCCTCCACCCGATGCAGGACCTTTGCAATAGGCGACTTAGTTTATACTAAACATTTTACTGGGGACCCATTATGGCTACCCGGACAAATTACACAAATAACAGGCCCCAAATCCTACCAACTAACGGTAGACGACGGCAGGGAATGGAAGTGGCACATAGACCAGCTTCGCTCCCAAAACATAGAATGAAATGCAAACACACAACCACACCTAGAAAAACACGACGAAATTCAAACCAAAGAGGGGGGGGAAATGCGAGAAATCAATAAAGAACCGTTTAAATTAAACTCCGAAAACAAAAAAAATCAAAAAGAGCAAATAAAAGACTCACTGTTTGAAGAAAGTTGCGAGAAGAGTCCATTCGAATGGGCCAGCCAGGCCAGCTCGACCTGCCCGGAGGAAACGGGAGGGAGCGGCAAAACCGCCGGCCTAAGAAACTCAGGCGGCAGTAAAATGGCTGACTCACCCTTCCAGACGGTTCCATGGAGAAAGACTGGAGAAACAGTAACCCCATCTGAACCGGTCGAAGTCTCCGACAGAAATGAACCGCGCAAGTCCAGTCGAATCAAAAGAAGCCCCACCTACCTGCGCGACTACGTCACTACATAGGACTGAAGTAAGAGGGGAGGGGTGTTCTGTATAAATAATAGTAAACTCCAAATACTTCATTCCGATTGGTTAACAAACCTAAAAGGGGATTGGTTCAATAGGGACCAATCCACGAAGCCGCCCAAGGGCGGCAAAACCAAATGCTTGTCATTGGCTACAAGCTGGCAGACAGAAACATATAAAAGGGCTGTCGCGGCTTGAGCCAATGTTCCATTTTGCAACTATAATTGAAATAAAGACTTTGTTGTTGGAACCCGGTCTACCTCGCGTTTTTCCGGACGGAACATGTAGCACAGCAGATTGCCGCACATCAGCTGCTGAATCTACAGGGAGAGTTCAGGATTGCAGGAGGTGAGTAGGAAAGCCTCTGCGTGTGCACAAAATGAGCGTTTGGCACATACGCACACAAAATGTGTTTACCTGCAAAGAGTGCCCTCCAAGGCACACCCACTGAACTGGTAGTAAACCACTTTGAAACTCACCACTGTTGCAGCGCCTCTGTGATTGTTCTTAAGAGTGAACGACTGCCATGGTCCTGCAACATTTGTCATTTCAGAATTCTTGCAAGTGCTGGGGGGGTTATGTTGTAAGTTCAAATGGTCACTAAGTGAACTATTGTAACTCTAGAATTACCTATAATGAGGGATCAGGTGCAAGTAGCACATTCAAAACCAGTTAGAACATTAGAATACTTGGTGCAGTCATGCTTACATAGGATTTATAACATATACTTTAGACTGACTGATGCAGCTTGGTGTTTTGATCTGGAATTAAATATTTGGAAAGGTGCTTGACATAATTACAATCACAGAAAAGAGGACTCATTGTCACTGGGATACTATTTTTTTTTTGGGGGGGGGAAATAGATGTTATGTATCACAGTGGCTATCTTTGTAATGGTTTAATGAAACTGTTGGATTTATTTTTTGATTCAGATCTGACTTCATTTGAGGCAATTGTCAATATATATATGCCTTTACTTCCAAGCCTACTTCATTTTAGTAAGCTTCACCATGTCTATCCCTTTCTGTTACTGTATTATTCATATAACTATTTATATAAGCTAATTTATAGGGGAGATAAACAGCATAAAAATTTAATAAATAAATAAATTATTTTGGTTTTTAGATTTTTTTGTGTGTGTGGGGGTCTGGTTTTATTGGCTGTTTTATTTATTGTTGTGTCCCAACGGTTCTTTGGGGGAAGATGCCCAGCTACTGATAAAAAAATAAATTTACAAAAAGTAAATTTCATAAAAACAAACTAGACAAACTATCTCATTATTTCTTGTATAGAAAAAAATGCAAATAATTATTCCATATTGATAAAATAATTAAGGAATCAGGCTTAGTTTGAATTGGGCCTGGCTGAGTTCTAGAAATTAATGCCTGGGAAATTCAAGTTGTTGACAGCATCAAGTCCATAGTGGCGCAGTTAAACAGCTGAGGGCCCACTGGCTTTCTGATTTGTCCATAAAAGACCACAGTAGAAGCAAATGAAGATTGCAGAAACTGTGAAGTGCCCAAGCAATCTTTTCTATATTTTTGTTTTATTATATTTAAAAAAAAAACTTAATGAACTTACAGCAGTAGTGAACTTCCTAACCAATAGTATCAACACTTTTAATTGTGCCCATGTCAGCGGTGAGATGGTTGCAAACCAGGAAACTTTGAAATCAAAAGTTAAGATCACATCTGGATGTACTATATTAATACTTAATATTGTATACTCAGAAAAAAAAGTTTGATCAAAATTATAAAGAGGAGATTAAGAATAGCCCCTTTTTAAACGTTGCTTTAAAAAGTTATGCTTTAAAACAGAATATTCAAGTTGAACTTTCCTTTGATGATTTTATGGACATGTCCATATATTTTGCAATAAGTAAGTGGTATTGACATTGCCTTCTTCTAGGATACGTTTCAACTTTTCAATGTACACTATAGTAATAGTATGTACCCTGGAAGTCTCCAATCCAGGTATGAACCAGACCTGACCTTAGCTACTGAACATTCTGCCATGAGTACCTTGCTTGTACATCTTGCACTTTTATCAATCTAAAATTCTAGTACCCCCTCGAGTTGATTGTGTTATGAATATCTATAGAATACTTGCAGCATAAGAAATATCAATTCTAATAAGTTCCCTAACCTCAGAGTATGAGATAAACTGTACACTTAGTTCATCCTCTTAACAGGGATGTCAAACTGGTGGCCCATGGGCTGGATGCATCACATGTAGGACATGCCTATCCCAGGTCTGCGAATGGGAAAAACGTACGAAACATCACATGATGGCAACGTGATGCAGTGAGTTTGACACCCATGCTCTATAAGGTATCTGATTCTAGGGATGTGAAGATAATAGGATAGAGAGAAACAAATATTGTAAAATAATTTGATACTAAACCATACAATTATTTGGTGGAAAGCTTTGGACTTCCACCTCCCCCTTGCCATTGTACAACTTGAATTGTGTATATTCTCTTTGCATACACCTGGTGGCTTACTGAGTCAAGGTTCTGCATGACTGAAGTGTAGATGAGTTTTTATTTTCCTTTGGTAAGGTAATTTTTGAATATGAAAAGCAGGATAGAGATTGGCATGCTAAAGTGTTCAATAGTGACTCCCTGACATATTCAATAATTAATGGTAAGATACGTAATAACAACACTCTACTAAAATTCCATTAACCCACATCATGGATTGTGCATAATTATGGCCATAATTGCTCCAATTTTGTGCACAGGGGCTTTGAATCTTTGTTTGCTGGGTGCCTTGTTTGCTTTGTTTTGCTGGAAAGTTACTATAGGATGATCATCTGTAATCTAAGTAGAAGGATCTACAAAATTTTCACCCATTTCATTGTCACTCTTACTGGCATAGTAAAAAGAGTATGTGTAAGGTACATGGCAGCTGCAAAAAATAAAATCCTATCATTTTGTATGTGTACATTTTTGCATAAATGGTAATGAAGGGATGAGACCTTCCTATGGAAGTGCCCAAATAGTTATCCCTTTCATCTGCATTTTGTTAGATGAGTACCTTGCTTGTAAATGGAGTGAGCATTTGAGTGACAGGTAGATCTATGAATTGCCATAGCCCACGGAGAATGCATACTTCTTGGATAACCAATTTTTAAAAATTATTCTATATAATGGAGCAAAAAAGAAAATGTTGCCAGAAAAATGAATAGATTAGATCTGCTTGAAACTTACTCTCTGCCTGCCTGATCTTTTTCTAAAATTAAATATGTAAATATATTAAAAATAAATAAATAAGACAGTGCCTTGATTAAGATCAATTTTGATGATAGGAGAGTGAAGGGATTAGTTCTGTTTATTCTCCTGGATGAGAAAAGCGAGTCTCATTTATTAAACAAAACATAATCTAGATTTAATATCATAACTATTGTTTACAGTAATTTAAAATCCCCCCTTAAATTGCTGCCTTTTTATTAAAATGACATTGATAATAACAATGGGACAAAACAACAAAATGGGATTCAGCAAGCAAAAGAAAATGTGGCAGAATATACATATGCGATCACAAAGATAAACACCAATATTTCAAATAAGCGTGCTCAGGTTTACTTCCCAGAATATTTTTCCCTTTTTAAAAAAAATACAAAATTTAACTTGCTTTTTCTCTCTTAAAAAGTATTGCCAAAGCAGCGTTCTATGGATGAAGTTAATCTAGAAGAGCCGTGGTGGCGCAGTGGTTAGAGTGCAGTACTGCAGGCTACTTCTGATGACTCCTGATTGCCAGCAGTTCAAGTCCCACTGGCTCAAAGTTAACTCAGCCTTTCATCCTTCCAAGGTCAGTAAAATGAGGACCCAGATTGTTGCGGGCAATATGCTTTGTAAACCACTTAGAGAGGGCTGTAAAAGCACTGTGAAGGAGAATATAAATCTAAGTGCTATTGCTATTGGAAATATAGTAATGAAATAGTGTTTGGAATAAGATTTGAATAAAAGTCTTTGCTGAGTTTAAGTCCCAAATCATCCTTGCAGATAAGCTAATGCATTGCTATGGGCTACAGAACTATTTAAACTTTTATATCTTGCAGGGGCGGGATTTCATTGGTTTAGATATGCAAAAGAGCTTCAGTATTTATGGTATTAGAAGCTGGTCTTTTAGTCTCCTGAAGCCATGTCATAGTAGAGGTACATAGTGCCTTAAGGGGAAACAAAACCAGTCCTCTACAAGGCAAACTCTGCACTTAAACTCCAGAACATGGAAAGAATCACGACGTGGGTTCAATACAATGATGGGGTTCAAATTTTTTTACTACTGGTTCTGTGGGCATGGCTTGGTAGGAATGGAAGGGGAAGGATACTGTAAAATCTCCAGTCAGAGGAGGTATTTGCTGGTTCTCTGAACTACTCAAAATTTTCACTACCAGTCCTCCAGAACTGGTCAGAACCTGCTGAATACCACCTCTGGTTCAATAGGAGCTTTTATGCAATTTCTCAGATCAAAAGCAAACACAACTTTCTCCACAATTGCAATAGGGGGAAACTACAAAGTCCCAGAAAAAGAAACCACTGCTTTAAGGCATTTCAGAGGAGGCTAGGTTTTCTTCCTGCATACCCTGAAGTAGGGAGTTGTCACCTTTGTTGTAAACTGTGGTAATTTTCAGTATTTTTGCTGCTGAAATTAGCACAGAGAAGGTGATTTGGGGATTGTGATGACCATATGCCTGGTAGTTAAGTTTGGGAAGTCCTCTCAGAAAAATATGGTGACCCCTAGAAATATGGAGTGAACCTCCTGGAGAATCATTGACCTTCAGCATCTGTTCCTTTAAATCTAAACTGAGCAGGATTTAAAGCATCCAAGCAGGGGTGTCAAACTGGTGGCCTACGGCTGGATGCATCATGCACAGGCCACACCCACCCCAGTTCCACAAAGGCCAAAAATATCACAATATGTCACAATGTGTGATATGACACGATCGATTTTGACACCATGTTCTATAGTATAAAAGAGAAAAGGAAAGTTTGTAATGCACGTGGCCTCTATTTACTTTTCCTAAGTTTGTGTGTGTGATTGTGCTTTTCCTACAGTGTTTTGATTTGGAACCTGCCACTTCAATTCAATTTGATATTGCAATTCCTGAACTTGTACTAAATAGATAAGCCCCACCCTATTTAGTTTTCTAAATGCTTAATATTTAAGGATGTTCCTACAGAGAAGAATAGAAATCTGGGATATCTATTTTTTTTTCAGTAAGTTCTCAACTTAGTTGTTAAAAATCATTGTTACTTGGCTGGCTTGTGTGATGACTGGAATGATAGGTAGTGATTTTTGGTTTAAAATCAGGCATAATTTGTTCTATATGTAAATTGGGAGACTCCAAATCTGCAAACCTGATTGGTCAAATAAACTAAGCATTGGATTGGTTCACTAGGAACCAATCCAAAGAGCTGCTGAAAGGCAGCAAATTTAAGCAACTGCCATTGGCTACAAGCAGGCAAGCCAGCCTGTATAAAAGGCTGGCCTCGGCTTCAGCCAAGTGTTCCTATTTACTGACTAGTTAAAGAATAAAGCATTTGTTGTTGGAACCCGGTCTACCTCGTGTGTTTTCTGAACAAAACACTGGCGACGAGGATGGTATCATCCTGAACAAAAAAAACCTGCACGCGGTGATAAGAAGTCCAGATGACAACCAAGATGCCTGGAAACAACGCACCGCCCGCACCCTTCAATCCCAACGAAGAGGATTGGGATTCCGATGCAGACCGCTTCCAGATATATTTGGAGAGCAATGAAATGGAAGACATTTCAGAGCAACGCAAGAGAGCTGTGTTCCTGACTTACTGCAGGCCAATGGTTTTCAAGATGGCAAAGGCCCTTGCGAAGCCCCGAGATGTTAAACAACTAACGTGGCCAGAATTGCAAAGAATTCTCAAAGCACACTACGCTCCGATGGTGTCAAACTTAAAAAAGCGACACGAATTTTACCGCAGAGACCAGAGAGAGGGAGAGACCGTCGCCGATTTCATTGCTGCCCTTAGACAAATAGGGGGTGAGTGTGATTTCCTGAACATTGACGAAGCGATGAGGGATCGCGTGGTGTTGGGTCTGAGAGACTCGACCGCACAGAGTAAATTACTCAACAAGCCCAACATCACCGTGACCGAAGCCATCGCGGAAGCCACAGCCGCTGAAGCCGCGAAAAAATCGGCTGTCACAATGAAAAAGATGAACACACACAACGAAGAAACAAACCCAACCAAAGACAGAAAGCAGCCTGCCACCACAACCCACTACGAAGAGTCTGGTGAAACATTTGAATCGAGCGAAGAAGACGACGAGGTCCACCGTTTGCTCACGAACAGAAAAGAGCGCGAAAGAAGGAATTGGCGGAAGTGCGCTGACTGCGGAGGAAACCATTCCCGAGCCAAATGCAGATTTCTCGATGCCATCTGCAGGCATTGCAAGAAACGAGGGCACATCGAGAAAGTCTGCAGGAACAAAAAAAAGCTACAGCCCAACGAAATGCAGAAATTCCCCAACACGAGCTGAGCCTAAACGAGCTGAGAGAAAGTGGCAACAAGAGAAGCGAGCCAATACACACCAAACTGTCACTATAAAGAGCGCTCAGACGGAAAGCGGGAAGAAAGTTAAAGTCATTGTAAAAATCGAAGGAAAACACTGCAAGATGGAAGTGGACTCGGGGTCCTTCCTCTCCATGGTATCGTGGGACACAATAAAACAGCTAGTCCCAGATACCAAACCCAAAGAATTACAGAAGCAGCACCTAACTCTCAAGGACTACCAGGGAAACCAAATCCCTGTAGTCGGCATGGGACATTTCCGAGTTGCCTACAAACACACGTCAAGGTGCTACCACTGACCATAGTCGACCGAGACAGATCAAGCCTCCTGGGTATCGAATGGTTCGCGCCATTGGGCATCGGGATGACCGGGATCGATCGAGTGACTACAACCGGCTGGGAAGATGACCTCATCCGAGAATTCCACGACGTTTTTGATGGCTCACTTAGCAAGTATCGGGGAAATCCCATTTCTTTCAGTCTAAACCCCCAAATAGCCCCACGAAGAATAAAAGCCAGGCGAGTTCCTTTTGTACTAAAGACAAAAATAGAGGAACAGCTGGACAAATTAATAGCCCAAGGGGTGTTAGAACCTGTGGACCATGCCAAGTGGGAAACACCTATAGTCACACCTGTCAAGCCCGACGGGTCCATTAGAATCTGTGGTGACTATAAGGCTACCCTGAACCACGCATTACAACTAAGCGCATACCCGGTGCCTGTAGTCCAGCATTTGCTTCACTCCCTGGGAAAAGGAAAAGTTTTTGCTAAACTTGACCTAGCACAAGCCTATCAACAGCTCCCAGTGGACCCAGAAACTGCTGAAGCACAGACTATAGTCACACATAAGGGCGCATTCAAGTGTCACCGACTCCAATTTGGAGTGAGTATGGCCCCAGGTATTTTCCAGAGTCTAATGGAACACCTCCTAAATGGCATACAAGGAGTCGTACCATTTTTAGACGATGTCCTGATCTCAGCCAAAGATGAAACCCAATTTAAAAAAAGACTCAAAGAAGTACTAACTAAGTTCAGAGAATCTGGCCTCAAAGTGAAAAGAGAAAAGTGTTGCCTAATTAAGAATAGCGTCGAATTCCTGGGCTATTTAATAGACGGAGAGGGTATACACCCTACAGACAAAAAGATTAAAGCGATTAAAAACGCACCAGAACCAAAAAACAAGACCGATTTACAAGCCTTTTTAGGACTAATTAACTTCTATAATGTATTCCTGCCAAATAAGGCCACTATAGCAGAACCATTGCACCGTCTTTTAGACAAGAAAGCAATTTGGACTTGGGGTTACAGAGAAAAGCAAGCCTTCCAAAAAATTAAAAGCTTGCTAACATCATCAAACGTTCTCATTCAATTTCGCAACACACTGCCCTTAAGAGTGACCTGCGACGCCTCCCCTTTAGGAGTAGGTGCCATCCTAAGCCACCAACTACCTGATGGCAGAGAAGTGCCCGTCGCATATTATTCAAGGACTTTATCCAAAACTGAGCGGAATTACAGCCAATTGGACAGAGAGGCACTAGCAATTGTCACAGGAGTGAAACGTTTCCACGCGTACCTATACGGGCGGACTTTTCAAATTATAACAGACCACAAACCGCTAATAGGAATTTTGGTGGGAAACAAACTGACACCAAATATCCTCTCCCCAAGAATGACTGGATGGTCAGAGTTCCTAGCAGCCTACTCATACACTCTGACACACCAACCGGGGAAACAGATTTCACATGCGGACGCTTTAAGCAGAGCACCCTTGCCAGTGACTGAAGAAGACCCGGCACCAGCGATGACAGCATTACAAATAGAGACTTGCCCCGATCTACCCATATCAGCTTATGATGTCGCCAGAGCCACTGCAAAAGACTCTTTGACTGCCCATGTTCTTAACTGGGTAGGTAAAGGCTGGCCGGAAAATCAAAAAGCTGAAAACTTTAAACCTTTCCGGACCAGACAAACCGAACTTTCTATTCAAAAAGGTTGTTTACTGTGGGGTGATCGGGTGGTTATTCCTAACAAACTACAACCTAGGGTACTTAGTATGTTACACGAAGGTCACCCGGGGATTGTAAAAATGAAAAGCCTTGTTAGAAGTTATGTCTGGTGGCCGGGTATTGATAGGGACATAGAATACTGGGTAACCTCGTGTAACAAATGTCAAGCAATTAGACCATCCCCACCCAAAGCACCCATTAGAGATTGGGAAATCCCACGGGGCCCCTGGTCACGAATCCACATCGATTTTGCTGGTCCAACTGAAGGACATACCTTTCTGATTGTTGTGGACGCCTATTCTAACTGGTTAGAAGTAAAAATTATGCCATCAACAACAACTGAATTAGTCATAAAACAACTGGACAGCCTTTTTGCCACCCATGGCATTCCGGACGTCCTCGTGTCCGATAATGAACCACAACTGACCAGCCTACACTTTGAACAATACCTAGCCTCCCTAGGTATTATACATGCTCTAACCGCACCGGCCCATCCGGCTGCAAACAGTAGGGCAGAGAGAATGGTCCGATTTACAAAGGAAGGGTTAGAAAAAATGGACACTGGAGATGTACAGCAAAAAATTAACCGATTGCTCACACTCCAGCACATAACACCCAGTACCACAACCAACAAGTCCCCAGCAGAGCTACTCATGGGGAGAAAACTAAAGTCACACCTTGATAGATTGCACCCAGAATTCACGCCAGAAAATCCCCCCGACTCCTCTACACGGTTTAGAAAATTTGGAATTGGCGATTTAGTCTACGCCAAAAACTTCACTGGGGACTCAGTATGGCTATCAGGACAAATTACCCAAATAACAGGCCCCAAATCCTACCGGTTAACAGTAGATGATGGCAGGGAATGGAAGCGGCACACAGACCAGCTTCGATCCCGAAATATAGAAAGAACCACAGACATACAACCATTCGTCGAAAAAACCGACGAATTGCCAACTAAGGTGGGGGGGGAAATGTGAGAATTAAATAAAGAACCGTTAAAAAATAAAACATATGAAACATATGAACAAAAAGAGCAAATAAAAGACTCACTGTTTGGAGAGACTTGCGTGAAGAGCCCATCGGAAGGGGCCAGCCAGGCCAGCTCAACCTGCCCAGAGGAAACGGGAGGGAGTGGCAAAACCGCCAGCCTAAGAAACTCAGGCGGCAGTAAAATGGCTGACTCACCCTTCCAGATGGTTCCAGGGAGAAGAACGGATGACACAGCAGCCCCATCCGAACCGGTCGAAGTCTTCACTAAGAATGAACCGCGCAAGTCAAGTCGAGTCCGGAAAAGCCCCACCTACCTGCAAGACTATGTCACCACGTAGGACTGAACTAAGAGGGGAGGGGTGTTCTATATGTAAATTGGGAGACTCCAAATCTGCAAACCTGATTGGTCAAATAAACTAAGTATTGGATTGGTTCACTAGGAACCAATCCAAAGAGCTGCTGAAAGGCGGCAAATTTAAGCAACTGCCATTGGCTACAAGCAGGCAAGCCAGCCTGTATAAAAGGCTGGCCTCGGCTTCAGCCAAGTGTTCCTATTTACTGACTAGTTAAAGAATAAAGCATTTGTTGTTGGAACCCGGTCTACCTCGTGTGTTTTCTGAACAAAACATAATTGGTATCAAGAAAAGCAGAACACTTTATTTTGAAACTCACATAACACTACATAACTAGAATTGTCGGAATTTACCCTAACATCATACAATATACGGGCAATGAACTTTTAGAGCTCTTATAAAATGATTTAAAAAGGAATTTACATCTAATATATTTACTAGTCCTGTTAATTAAGTCAAGCAGCAAAATAATGATAGCTTATGTAAATTTTGTGCTTTTAAAGAAATTGTTAAGTTATTTTAATCTTAAACCTGCTACCCTGAATCACAAGGATTTTTTCTGAATGTTTTGATTGCTCAGTGTTGTATCATGCAGACTATTTCTGCCTGATGATCCATGTGGAGCAAAAATCAAGGTGCTATAAATTGAAACATTCAAAATCAGTTTTCAATTTCCTTCCCTTTTTAGAGGCTCCAGGCATGTCTCTGGAATGGATGATCAAGAGCACAAAATGAAGAGAATGTTAAAAACCTTATTCTTGTTCACGGATTAAAATTTATTCATAGAATAAGCAATGTGTGCATGGTCACATGTTTGTCTTTAACAATTGCTTTCAGGGGCTGTCACAGAGAAGGAGTCAACTTATTCTCCAAAGTGTCAGAGCTCAGGACAAGAAGTAACAGATAGAAACTTATCAAACCAATCCAGAATTAAGGAGAAATTTCTTGTCAGCGAGAAGAATTAGTCAGTGGAATGACTTGCCTCCAGAAATTGTGGATGCTCCAACCCCAGAGGATTTAAGAGGAGATTTGTATGGAATAGAGATGTATTGCCATGGGAAGGGGGGTGGGGTAGAAGACCTCCAAGGTCCCATCTAACCCTATTATTCTATGTTCTATGATCTCCAGTAAAAGCAGAGTGCAGTAAACAATTGCAGAACTGTTATCTCTGGGCAGTACTACAGTCATGTCTGTCTGTCCATCCATCTGTCCGTCCATCTGTCTGTCCATTTATCCATTTATTTATTGAATTTATTTGCTGTCCATCTTGCCACAAAGTGACTCTTGTGCTTTTCTTTTCAGCTCACTTCTGGAAGCAGAAGTGATTCTATGGATGAAACTGGCCGGAGCAAGTAACCAGAGGGAAGTAAGATGCAGCAGGATCCTTTTGGTATAGTACTTTTACTGTTAAATAAGACCCATCTGAATGAACATGGGACAGTCTTCTTATATCCATTTATCTGCTTTGCTCTCAAAAGTGCTTCTGGATAAGCAAGGCAGGATTTAGTTTCTATTCAGGAAGAGGGTAAAGGAGTGCTAGAAGCACCAATGGAGTGAAAACACCTGTTTGCCTTTTTATTTATTTATTTAGAAAATTTAATAGCTGCCCATTTTACCTCAGATAAATTGTGGGTAGCTAATAATAATAACAATGCTTGCTACTTCTGAAGAAAGTCCTAAAACATAGCAAAAGAGGGGAATCCCAGTTTGTTTTTATCTTCTCGTCTGTATTTCTAAAGTCAACTATATGGGTCAACTCCATAATGTTGTGATGAACTATATTATTTTAAGAGAGAATTCACCATATATGTCACTCTTACATTTAAAAAAATTACTTCAAACATTCCAGTTTGGCTGTTCCTGCTTTTCTAAAATAGAAGTTTCCAAGCAGAATTTTAAAAGCCATTAAAAAACTGCAACCCTATTAGCACTCACAACCTATTTTATTAATGGATATAACCGCATAATTTGAATAAGAATACCTATGTCTATATAGGACAGTGTAAGAGGGTAGAAGAATAATTTCCTTTATAAATTAGCAAAAGGAAAAGAAATAAGGCTATAATACCAAGGAAAAGCAGCTTAAAACATTTTTAAAAAGAATTCATTTACATGCAGATAGTCCTTGATTTACAGTCATTCATTTAGAGACTGTTCAAAGTTACAATGACATTGAAAAAAAAAGAACTTATAACCATTTTCACACTTATGACCATTGCAGAATCCTCAGGATTGTGTGATCAAAATTCAGATGCTTGGCAACTGACTCATATTTATGATGCTTGCTGTCTCCTAGGGCAGAAGTCTCCAACCTTGGCAACTCTAAGTCTGGAGGACTTCAACTCCCAGAATTCCTGGGAATTCTGAGAGTTGAAGTCTTCCAGGTTTAAAGTTGCCAAGGTTGGAGACCCCGGTCCCAGGATCTTGTCATCCATCACCTTTTGTGACCTTCCCAGCTAGCTTCTGACAAGCAAATTCAGTGGGGGAAACTAGATTTACTTACCAAATGCACAATTCTCTTAACAACCGCAGTGGTTTCTTTAACAACTGCAGCAAAAAATGTCATTAAATGGGGCACACATCACTTAACAACTGCCTCGCTTAACCATGGAAATTTTGGACTGAGTTGTCGTGGTAAGTCAAGGACTATTGGTGATCATGCATTTCTTCAGAAATCAATCTGACTAGAAAAGGATGCATGATTCAAATTTTACTGTTATTTGCCGGTCAGCCATTTCATAATCCAAGAGACTCTTTTTCATTTGGAAGATGGATTTATGTGTCTGTGGGCAAATAATTCTGGGTCATCATTTCAAGTTAGGCCTGGTCACTACAAAAAGATGGCAGAATTTGAAACAGGTAAACACTGACTGCACCATATATCCCCCCAAAATAGAAAATAAACATAATGGGCTTGGCTGCTCACTCCAAAACACTCTCATGCATGACATTTTGAAAAAAAAGGAAAAAAGAAAGGAATCTCTAAATTCAATTTACAAAGCTGTGTACTAATTTACTTCAGTATTACCCAAAATTCATAGGGTTCATTTCTCCCTGTTGGGGTTTATTGTTTTGCTGATATTCCTTGTAGTACTGATGTTTCTCTCAAGCTGAATTTAAGGGGGCATCTGCATTAGAACCCTAGCTATTAGAAGGTGATTGAACTTCTTCCTCTTGAAAAATAAAAGTAAACTAAAAATTATACCAAAGCAAAAAGCCAAATGACTCAGGGTGTTTTACAAAATAAAAAGTCAGAACAGAATGATGTTCCTGGAAAGATAACATATAATAAAACAAAATTATGACAAACTAAATCACATAAACCACCTACCCACGATTGAAGGAAATAGCCCTATGTGCAATGCCTATCATTCATCAGCAGGGTGGAATGTTATTGAATTAATGTCTACACCAGGGGTCTCTAACTTTGGCAATTTTAAGCCCATGTCACACTGAACCAACGGATGCAAAGAGGATGTAAAACGGACAAAAAACCTTGCCATCCGTTGGTTAACGCGATGTATCCGTTCTGTACTCACTGCCTCTGTTTTACTTCCTCTCTATCTGTCCAGTATCCGTTTATGGACGTTTCATCCACTCCAAAAGTTTTGGGCTGCCTAAAACTTTTGCGCAGAAAATGTATCCAGTCCATCCGTTCTGCATCTGCTACGCATCTGCTACGCATCCGTTACGCATCCATTACGCATCTGCTATATCCGCTATGCATCCGTTCCGCATCCGCGCAACTCGCATCCGCCCGGACGCAGGGAGGAAGCAGAACGGATGCGGAATGGATGCAGAACGGATGCCTAGCGGATGCAGAACAGAAACAAAGCATTTAAAATGGAAAAAAAGTTCGCAGAGGGGACCTATCTTGGATATTAAGGATGTCTAGAGGATGCCTAGAGGATGCCTAGCGGAAAACCTATACTGCCTATAAAAAGGGGGAGCAACTTGCCTGCATCTCACTTTCAGAACAGCAGCCCAGCAGTGCAGACCTCTGCAGCCTTCATCTGCCTCTTCCTCTTCCACAGCATCCAGTCATGTCCACCGTGGATTGTGACAAAGTCCATTCAGCAGCCACCATCCTTCTGCAACAGTGCGAAACCATCTACAGGCTCTGTGAACTCTACTACGGGAAGAAAAGGAGGTACCCAAAAAAAGTCTGGGTCCAAAGATGGTTCACCAGAAGAGCAGAGGATGGACTGTACAACAAGCTGATGGTGGAGCTCAGGAGCGAAGACACTCAGGCGTTCCAGAACTTCATGAGGATGCCTCCAGCCATGTTTGATGAAGTTGTGCAGCGCCTGACACCCAGGTTGAGCAAGACAAACACCAACTTCCTGCCCAGCCTGGAACCTGGGCTCAAGGTGGCACTCACTCTGCGCCACCTGGCCTCATGGACCACTTACAGGAGCATGCAGTACGGCTGGAGGGTGCCACCCAGCACCATCAGCTTTGTGGTCAGAGAAGTGGTGCAGGCCATCATTGAAGAGTACATGGAGGAGCTCCTCCAGTGCCTCTCCACTGAAGAAGGCTGGAAGAAAGTTTCAGAGCAGTGGTATCAGAAGTGGAACTTCCCCCACACCGTTGGAGCCATAGATGGCAAGCACGTGGCCTGCAAAGCGCCAGCCAAGTCGGGGTCCACTTATCACAACTACAAGGGCTTCTTCAGCATCATCCTCTTCACCATGGTCAATGCTGACTACAAGTTCATGTACATCGATGCTTCAGGCAATGGTTCATCTTCAGATGCCCAGGTATACAACACCAGTCACCTCAAGGAGGGCCTGGAAAGCAACCTCATCGTGGGCTTCCCAGATCCAGACCCGCTGCCCAACGACACACAAGATGTGCCCTACTTCATCATGGGGGATGACTCCTTCTCCCTCACAACCTACTTCATGAAGCCCTACACCTCCAAATACCTCACCCGTGAAGAGAGGATCTTCAACTACAGGCTGTTCAGGGCAAGACAGGTGGTGGAGAACACCTTTGGCATCCTGGCCAACAGGTTCCAGGTACTTCTCACCAACATGCAGCATAGCCCAGAGATCATGAGGAGGATCGTGGAAGTTGCTGCATCCTGCACAATCTCATGCGCACCCGCTACCCAGTCTTGCAGAACAGGCTTGTGGACCATGAACAAGGCAATGGGGACATGGAGGCTGGGAAATGGAGGCAAGGGCAAAACCTGATTGACACTGAGGATGTGCAAGGCCCCAACAGAGCTTCACATGAGGCGAAGAAGCAGCACAACCTCCTGAAACATTGCTGCAACTCCCCAGCTGGAGCAGTGGAGTGGCAAGACAGGATGGTAAATGCTTAATGGTTGCTTCCTTCAGCCTGTCTCATCACACAGATGAGATTGGGCCATGTATGTTGAGTGGCCCTACAATGAACAGGGCATTTAATAAAGAGTTGTGTTTATGTTGACATGTGCGGATGATTGATTATATTGTTATTGATAATAAAGGGCCATAGGTGTGGCACCTGGGAGGGTGGGCCATACAGTCCCACTATGCTTGCACTGGAGGTTTATCTATCCCACAGCTATTACCCATCCCAAAGGTATCCCTGCCCATCTCACAGGTATTACCCATCCCAAAGACATCCCTGCCCATCCCACTGCTATCCTTACCCATTCCAAAGGTATCTCTGCCCACCCCACAGCTATCTCAACCCATCCCACAGCTATCTTAACCCATCCCACAAGCATGCAAAGGCTTAAACCATTTCTAAAAGTTTCCACCAAGACTTTCTTAAAAAAAGGAAATGAAGCAAGTGTGTGAATCATAAATAGACTTTATTAACAACAAGCTATAAGACAAAAATGTGTCTCTGGCACTCCTCTTGGTCGCTCAGTCCCAAGGGTGAAGGGTGCAGGTGCTGTGGAGGTGGCTGGTGCTGGAGTGCTTGTCATCAGCTCCTCCAGAAGCAGAAGCAGCAGAAGCCCCAGCCCCAGAAGAGCGAGCACGTGTTGCAGAAGCCCCAGCAGAACCAGAGTGAGGGCCAGGGGGCAGGATGATAGCCCTGTCCCTCTTGCCAGGGCTGGCAGCAGATGGCTGAGGCTTGCTGTGCTTCTGCATGGTTGTGGGGTTGCTGCCTGGCAGGGAGGCTGGCAGGAACCAAGGCTGGCAGCAAGGCTGGCAGGGAGGCAGGCACCAAGGCAGACAGAAAGGCTGGCAGGAAGGCTGGCAGCAAGGCTGGCAGGCAGACATGCAGGCAGGGCAGGCAAGGCAGTCGATGTGTCCGGCAGCAGGTCTTTCCTCTGAATGGCGACCTGCTTCCGAGCTGCTTCTGTTATATCCACGGGGCTGACGCAATGCATCCTCCCCGCATGCGCAATTAACGCCAGGCATCCGCTAGGCTTCCGCTGTGCATCCGCTGTGCATCCGCTGTGCATCCGCTGTGCATCCACTTTATCCGTTCGGCGTCTGCTCTGCATCCGCTGTATCCATTCCACCTCCGCTTTGCTGAGGCCCCCCGGAAGCCCTGCGGATGCGCCATCCACTCCCATCTGCTTCCAGCCGCTGGGCTTCCGTTCCGCATCCGCTTTGCATCCGCCCTGCGTCCTCCCCCCGTCCGTGTTATCCGGTCCGGTTATGCAAATTTTTGCCCCTTTTGAGAGCGGATAACATCGGATGGAACATTTAGCTCGTCCGCTGTGTCCTTTTTGCATCCGTTGGCCAGTGTGACATGGGCTTTAAGACTTGTGAATTTCAACTCCCAGAATTTCCCAGCTGGCATTGAAATGTTCTTAAAGTATGGCATCACATTTATAAGACAATTGATCTTCTATTTGTTGGCATCAATTATTTTCTTACATACAGATCAACCACCTCCACAAATAGGATGAGATAAACAAAGAGCTTTACATCCCTTTCCTTCTTCCTTTAAAAAGGAGCTGTGCTGGGACAGTGGTTAGAACCTCTTCCTACAACCTGGAATTTGATCCTGACAGTCAATGTTGACTCAGCCTTCCCTCCTTCCAAGGTAGGTAAAATGAAGAGCCAGATTGTTGGGGGCAATGTGCTGATTCCATAAACCTCATAGAGAGAGCTGTAAAGCATTGTGAAGCGGTATGTAAGTTTAAGTGCTATTGCTATTACTTTAAGAACATAAAATAGAAGTAGAGGAAACAGAGGTAAAACAAGAAGTGGGGAAGCTGTACCCAAAAAAACAAAAAACAAAACCCTGAAGCAAACCCAAACCCAAAGGGAAACAAGGACCTTCTTTTGCCAGTGAATGTTTCTAAAATTCTGAATATAGATAAAGGACTATTCACATGATTTATATGAACATGTTTGTGCTGTCCCCAATTCAGATCTGAGGCTGGTGCTGAAGCGAATGATGAACGCCAGACATGAGGTGCAGGTTTTCTAATTGCTTTTTATTGGAGTACTCCAAGGAAAAGAGCTCCTGGTCAAAATGCCAAGAGCCCAGAACAAAGGGTTAAGTAAATTTTATACATTTTTCACTAAAGGAGAAGGTGGGACAAAGCACCATAATAAGAAATATCATCTAATAAACATTTTAGTAATAATTCTACAATTTATTCTTTTGGTCTCTAACTGTCCCTATTCCTCGGTCTTGACTAATGAAATCCCTAGGAGTTATCTAATATTCATTTGATTTGCTGCAGTGCATTCTCTAGTTTTAACTTTTAGCTAAGGTATGCAAGTTGGCTAACTCGTATTACTTTTATCAACTTTCCAATTAGCCAAGATTGTTATAAGAGTTACATCTGCATATCTTCTGTGGATAAGGATTCTTTGTTCTTGTCAGGCAGTCTTCACAATTACAGGATTCCTGATTTACTTTGAAGTGTGTGTCATGACCTGGCTTTATTTTAGTAGATGGCCCATCATTTGTACATGTTATTTAAAAAGTTATATTATGACAAATTCACTGAACATCTAGATAATAAATACAACAATAAACACTGTCTAAACCCACAGAAAATAAAAAGCTATACTATACAGGCATCTAGGCTACATGATCTAAAACACTTAGAAGGCTTGAATAAAAAAAAAGTTAATTCTCTTTTCCTCCTGGAAGACTCTCCCGTAATTGAAGTGCCACGGCCACTAATGTTCACTTTGTTTTACCTCATTTAACGAAGAAGTGCTTAAGCTCATGATAGATTTACACAGGAGAAAGTGTTTAAATCCCAGATTTAGTTACTTTCATTTAATAATCTTGTGGTTCTAATTAAATTGACTACAATTTCTGAATTGTTTTTATAGGCACAACACATAGTAATGTTAGAACTTCTAGTTTCTGAAAAAGGTTAAGAAAAAAAATATGAACCTCTAAAAAATAGTGATTATATTCTATTTAATCTGTGCCCTTTTATGGAAATCTGAACCCAAAATATCTTGTCTAACTTGTCTTCCAAATACAGCTTCTATCCTCCTGAATTATATTTCAATGATAGGAAAATATCTATATGCTTACTATAGGAAACAAGCCTACAAATCATCACTAATATATAACTATAATAAAAGCAGGGAAACTCTTGTATTCAGAACTTGTGAAAAAGAAATAATAGCCTACATATACATTTACATAATTAGTTATGTTCTAATAAGAACAATTATTCTGTATTCTTGGTATTCAGCAACTCAATGCAGAAAGGCATGCTGTACACTGTTGTAACTATGTATCATTCATGTGTTTGCAACTGTGTATCATTGCAACTATGTATCGTTCAGGCATTTGCAACATTGTATCATTCACGTGTAGTCATTGAGCTTCTGTCTCTTCAGTGACGTTTGCAGGGCACGTACAAGGGACAAGGAGCTAAACATCTGTAGATAAAGCTTATTTACATTGTGAGTAGTTTGTCTGGTATGCAGCTTTGTAAAGCAGGAATATCCTGATCGAATTGTAAATCTTGCAATCCTGTTTGACCTGGTATCTTGTCTGACCTGAGCTATTGTAAATCTTGCATATCCTGTCTGACCTGGGCTTAACCTAGGCTCTGAAAAAACAATCACCCCCTTGTGAAGGAGCATAATAAAAGAGCGTGTACCCAGACATTCTGGGCACACTCATCCCGAGGAACTTCGTCTCCTGTCGTTTCTTTCTCCTTTCGCTCCCTATCATGAGACGCCCATCTGATGCGGGATAGCAGATACCGCAGTACACATGGCTCAGTTTATTCTATTAACTGACTAGGGATTTACTGATTTAAGAGTGTTCATGCTTTCTGAACTTTAGGCATGGTGTTTTCCTAGAATGACAAGATGAATTGTTTGAGGTGAAAGGTGATTTGGGAATATTCACCGAGAAAGCAGTTTTCCAATGCCTTAAGATTTGAGTCGGTAATACAGTACAATAGACTTTAAAGTCGCTGGGCAAAATTGATCTTTCTCTTAATAATATATATGATAGTTTGGAAAAAAAATAGCATTTTATGTTAATCTTCTGGTACATCAATGGATTTATCAAATTAGATAAGACAAAACTGACACCAATAATTTATGTGCAATAACATTGTCTTACTGGGGGGGGGGGAGGAAATCTCAGTAAAAGCATGGTTTTATTATTTGCAATTTCTTTATTTATTTAGCGTGTGGCTTTTATTTGCAAATAGTGTCAGGTCCTACAGTTTCCTCCAATTATTTTGTATCTGTGTCTTTCTTAGACTGTATTTAACTCAGAATCTGATTGATGCGATTAATTTTTCAGTCTAATATGTCTTTTTGTGATCATATCTAATGATAATTTTTAAAGATATCTTTACTTCTTTCATAATATGTTACATGGTAACTAAAGGATTGTCCCTAATTTAACAACCTTTGTAAAACCATGCTTCTGAATAAAACTGGAAAATACATTTAATTTATCTAACCAGTAAAATTTCTGCACAATTAAGATTGTGAACCATCTGGAAGCTGATTAATTATTCTACCTTCTAATTCATGTTTCAATTTACTTATTAAAGTCTGCCTTCCCCAGTCTGAGACCATCCAGATAGGTAGGGACTAGAACACCCTGAATTGCCTGCCAGCATGAGGGGGAAAAATTAATTAATTGAGATTCTGGGAAAAGACAAAATGCCACATTAGGAAAGGGATTAAAAGTGAAACTGCCAATATTGCAGTACAATCTGCATTTAAGTCAGTGTTGACTCCTGGCAGCTTTCTTGGCAAGGCTTTTTTCAGAAGTGGCTTGCTACTGCTTCTTTCCTAGGGCAGGGAGAGAGCTTTGTGCCCAAGGTGGGATTAGAACTCACACTCTCTTAGTTTCTAGCCAGATGCCTTAAACACTAGATCAGGGGTGTCAAACTCAAGGCCCGTGGGCCAAATCTGGCCTGAGTGTTACTTAGATCTGGCCTGCGGGAAAACAGCAAAAGACTAATCTGTGGTGCTTCTGCTAGCAAAAATGGACCTTGGGAGGGCTTCATGTGGTCTATGGAGCTCCGTTTTTGGCCATGATGGCCTCCTGCACCCTCTGCCAGTGAAAATGGAGCTCGGGGACGCATGTGTGCAGCCTGTCTGGGCTTTGTTTTCACTGACAGAGAGCTAGAAAAACAAACTAAAAACAAAACAAAAGGATAAATGTTTCTCCTTTTGCATTTGAGCATGCAAGAAGGGACAGGAAAGGATAAAGGGAAACGGGAAAAAAAGAAGGAAAGATGGAAAAAGAGCAAGGAAGAAAAATTAAGGAAAGAGGGGAAGGAAAAAAAGGAGAATGAAGAGGGAAGGAAAAAGAAGAGAAGGAAGGAAGGAGATTATAATGAGAGTGAGAGAGGGTCTGAGGGAGGTCCTTGTTCCATATTAACATACTTCAAATAGGCTATTCCTATTGGACAATAAATACCCGAAGCTGATTGGCTACTTTTCTCGGTGCTGATTGGCCAATAATAGCAGGGCTATGATTGGCCAATACAAGCAGTGGGAAAAACAAGTAGCCGTCATTGGACACTAGCTGCGAGCAGCTCTAATAAAAAGAGCTGCCACGGCTCCTGGTTACATCAGACTAAAAAAAGAGCTGAACTTACGCTGATCTCTGAGTCTCATTCCCACGAACTGAACAGTCCTACTTGAGCACTTGACCACCACAGGCGACCCCAACATGAGTGATGTTGAGCTGGCCACACACACCCCAGCCACACACACCCTGCCCCCCCCTGAGGTCAAACACAACCCTGATGTGGCCCTCAATGAAATCAAGTTTGACATCCCTGCACTAGACCAACCTGGCTCTCACTTCTTTCTACATTCAAAAAAAGACTGAATTAGAGCTGGAAAATGTGCAGAAGAGGACAACCAAAATGATCAGGACTCATGAGAAAATCTTAAACCATTGATCAGTCTTTAGCTTTGGGGGGGGAGAGTAAAGGAGGGATATGATCATGGTACAAAACATGATTGGCAAAGAGAATTCCTCAAATCAGCAAAAAGCATCCAGTGAAGGGGATAGAAAAGAGATTAATTAGAGACAAAGAAAGCACACCATGCAAAGATAGTCTACAGAATTCCTTCCCACGAAGTATGATAGTGGTGTGTCTTTTTAAAAAAGGATATTAGATGAATTCATAGAGGACAGTTCAGTTGAAACTCAACATCTTTTTCCGTGCCAGTGACAAGGGGAAAATAGTGAAAGAGGAATTAATATGTTTCCAATTCCTGCATGCCAGCACCCCAGAGGCATCTGATTAGCAGGATTAGAAACAATATGTTGTACTAAGATGAGCCCTGGTATGATCCAGCACTTTGATCCAGCCTTACATTATTTATTTGTTGTATTTATTCATCAAATTTAGATGAATTAGATGAGCCCATCTCAATCACATATGATTATCTTTTACAAATATGGCCAATCAGCTCTTAACTGCACATTTTAACATTAATTGTTTAAAATATACATTTATGTTAGAAAAATGCAAGGGACATTACATTGGAAGAAAGCTAAGGATTATCGATACAGTAGTCTCGTGGCAGATAGTTCTCTGAGGCAGTAGAGGCTTTTTAAAAACTGAGTCATTGATACCCAAATTAATCTCATGGTTCAATTTAACCTAGATTAAATAAAATATAAATTAGATGCTATTTTGATGTGGGTGGGACATAGCAAAATAACATAATTAGGTAGCTCTTTCCCCTCTTTTAAGAAAGTTACCTTTACATAAAAAAAAATCAATCTGAATATTTGTTTTTCATTTTTGCAAGATGCATTTTGTTTTCAAAATCCCTTTAGGAATTTTCTATAGTTCTCAAAGCAGTATTCAGATATACAAACAATGTGTATATGGTCATACTGTCTATGCATAAATTACTTTGCCCAAATCTTGAAGATCAGTCGTGTCAATGCATATGCTTGATAATCTGATTTGAGTCTCAACTCAAAAAGAGTTCCCCAACAAAAAGTGAGTCAATCTAATCTTTATTGAAATGTTCTCTTCTTCTAGATAAGAAGGTTGCCCTACCTTGGTTTTTTCTTTGTTCTTGTTAAATGTGTGGTTTGTATAAGCCAAAGTCCATTCCAAAGTTCATGTAGTTTACTGGAAACAGCAATGACCCTATGAATGAAATGAGATAGTAATTCAGTGAATATCAGATGCTAAAAGAGTCACCTTTAACAAAGTATTTGCTAAATTGCTTCTTGTTACTCATTTTAAAAGGATCTTCAATTATAATCATGACAAATGCTTTCTTAATATTAGAATTGCAATCATTGATCTACTGCAGAATTATATCCAACAGATATTTGCAGATGGTCCTTCTTCCAATCAATTTAGAAGACTAGATTGTTTTTCTCTGAGCAGTAAAATTGTACCACATGACTTGGACCAGAGAGCTAAAGTTTAGCAACCAACTATACTTTGTGTTTGTCCCATTGCCAGCTCTCTAGAATAAGACAATGGTTTTAGGGTAGACAATTTTCAGAGTTTTGAAATAAAGTTGAGATCACTGTTTGGAAAAAACAAAATCTAGTGAATGTATGTCTTAAGAGGTGGGGGGAATTCTATTATCCTGAGGGCCAAACAGAGGAACTTCCAGTTATGAATAGACCAGAAGTCAAAATGGCATAAATGCACCAACCAATGCTTTTAAGCAGAGAAAAAGGCTGTGCTTTTCTTGGGAAAGTGGAAGAAAATGTCTTTTTGTACTGCTAGGTGTCATGTCTTACTGGGTTATGCTTTGAATTTGTGATGTATTTCATTTGTCCTCACAACAAATCCATGTGAGTATTAAATAATATGTAAGTGAGAAAGAAAACCATACACTGAGTCCAGAGTGGAGTTCAGAGCATTAAGATCACATTTTGTGGTTGGTGCTATGGTGAACCAATACATATATTGATTTGATTTGTGGCAAAGTAAAATATTTCAAATGTGTACAAGGAAGTGAAAGAGATGATTCTCTATTGCTGCTATTTTTCCACTATTAGATAGCTTCTCCTTTCATGCAGAACAAAGGTAAGATGTAACCGACTCAGTTAGACATCTATGTAAAGTAAATTTCAGGGCAATCTAGCATGTTCTAGAATCCTCTGCTACATACAAAGGATTCAATTATGAAAAGAGCTTTTTCAACCATTTGGGTAATATGGGAAGAATTGCCAAAGAGTGAAAATTTGAAATTGCCTAAAATTTAGACCATTCTTTTGCTAGAAATATATGTAGTCACTATATCAGTATGAGGACTTACCCAAGGGCCCATAATATGGTTGCTTATAACTGAATCATGAACTGTGAAAAACACATTCTCTTTGTGAATTTCAGCAATGTTAACTTCAGCTGTCAATGTGTGGCCTAAATTACTCAAAAATATCTATACACGTCTTTCTTTTGTGATAAATAACACTTCTAGTTATTGGCATTTTGCAGAATTGTGTACTGTATTAATTCTCTGAAGCAATATTATTCCATTTTTTTCTCCCAGAAATATTATGAGAAGAAGGTATAAGAAAAACTGAAAGCTCCTCTTGGCCCTTTGACTTCTAGAACAAAACATGCACAAAAAGTTGTATCTGAATATAAAATCTGTCAGCAGGTGTGAGAGAGCAATCAATTCTCCTAGTTCAAAAGCTGGTACCTTGCCAACCTGAGATGGCTTCACCTGCAAAGTGGAAGAAGATGAATCAATAAATGAAAGAAATCTATCATATATAAAATAAAATCTAACAGAAATACAGGCTAACCCGCTCAGTCCTGAAAGACTGAAATTTGAAAATCAGTCATGTCTTTCTGCTCTTAATGGTTAGTGTACTTGTAAAAAATATATGTGTTGATTTTGAAAAGAAATGTTCCAATATTTAAAAGAAAAATAACTCAATACATCACATTCATTACCATCCTGTGGCTTCTTGGACACCAGAAATAGCTTGCTAGATATACAAGCACAAAAACCAACACCACATAGTTCTGTCTCTTTTCTTTTTAGAATAGTTTTAGTTGTACCACATCTTGGAAGCTATCGATATTTGCTAGATGAGAACCCAAGTTTACATTGCAAACTGATCATTTTTACACTAAAGAAAATCCCACTTTGATCAATGGGGGGTGACATCCAAGAAAGAATGGATAAATCTGTTACCTTGGAATTGGAACAAAGTAAAATTGTTTAGTAACAGTGGCAATATTTCCACAAAGTCAACACAACCCTCACAATTATTGGAAGAAAAGAATCTGTTGGTTCCCAGGTGGTCTCTGAGCCTAGTGGTTTTCTTGCAGATGTTTCATTACCCAACTAAGTAACATCATCAGTCAGCACTGATGAGATTACCTAGTTGGATGATGAAATGTCTACAAGAAAATCACTAAGCTCAGAGAGCACCAAGGATCCCACAGTTCAACCCTGAGCTACAAATATTCTCGTCTGTCAGAAAAGCATCTGTTTTCATTGATTGACTGTATTTCTTGCTTACCTGGGCATTATGTAACAGTCTTCTAGTTTGCTGTCCAGTATGTTCAGATCCCTGAAACAGTGAGACAGAACATTCAGTGTGACAGATGTCAACCTAACCAAGCCCACATCAATAAACACAGCTGAATCAACAGAGAAAATGCATGTTTGAGAGACTAGTCAAGAAAGTTAGCATGCAACTCCAGCTGCAAAAAATCTAAAATGGGCTTACAAATTGAACAGCCACCAGCTTTTCTCATCAAAAAAGTAAACCAATTACACTGACAAAAAGCCACTGGAAATAAAAAAATTGCATTTAAGATTGCCTATGATAAAATTCCTTTTTGTCATAGAAATGTAGGTTATATATTCATTGTTAGCAAGAGTTGCATTACTATTATTGTTAATTTTAGTTCTGTTTATTGCCTCAAGGGTTATATATTGTAACATAATTTTGTTGCCACTAGTTAATGTTAATTAGCTGTTTTAATAGCCTATAATACCTATTTGTTAAGTTTTGGCAGGTTTACTTTTTTAACTATCAGTAACTTAATCACTTGGAATATTTAACATTGCTGTTGCATACTCAAAATTACAGTTACTATTATTGTTACCTGTTTAACGTTTAGTCATCCTTTGAGTCCTGCGACATATTTCGTTAATAATCATCAGCCATCAAGTCTGATATTCTCAAAAGAAATAACAGCCCTCTATAAACTGCCTTCAAGGGAGGTGATAATTAGCACTGAAAATTACAAATAGAGTTTTTGAAGTTGAATAGCAACAACTGGGCAGTGACACTGATGATTGGACTGTCAAGACAAGTTATTAGAGAACTCCGCAAATGCAGCCGACACACTCCTCAGAGTGAAAACAAGAAGGTGAGTCTATGCAATGCTTACATGTTGAATGGGATATTTAATGTATGGGGAAACTCAGCGGTTGAAGATCTAGCATTTAGACAGTCTAACACTGGTAAGCAATAATCTTACCTCTTTAAACTCCATTACATTCTCACGAGAGACAGGCTAATACAAACGAATCAATCAGAGTGTGTGTTTAGCAAGATCAAACTTAAGAGGAGAGTTTAAAAATCCATTTATTCTTCTAAAGCCACGACTTTTTTCCCCATTAACATGTTATATACATTAGTGTCTTCTAATCATGAGTCATGTCACAGTTTAGTTGGTTAGCTTTTAAATTATTTAACAACCATAAGTTATTAATACAATTTTTTTAAAGTCTTGCACATCGTCTTAAAACAAACTTGGGTTCATTTATATATAGATTTTGTTTTTGTAAAAGAAAGGGTTTATATAAAAAACATATTTAGGCATCTCTTGAAGAAGAAATCAAGCAGGCATTTAAAGCTAAACACACGTAATTCCAAATTTAGTTTGTTACAAAAGTTTTCAGCTTTATTGACAAGTTATGGCAAACATATTTGACAAAATTATGTTTCCTATTTAGAGAAGCTTACACATGGAACTTTATGTGATTTTAAAAATAATAATAAAAAACAAAACAAATACAGATTAAAACACTGGACAATTTCAGTTAGCTACATCCATACAGTAGCAGCTTGTTGTCAACCCCGTTAAAACAGCATTTAAAATGAAATTTACAAACTTAATATTAAGCATTTTAAATCTAACTGACATATATTAAAAGACAGGTTAAAACAGCTTATCTACATCTCGATTATCATCTGCTTCAAAAAAGGTCATATTACATTTTTGTTAGCAACCCTAAATAAAAACTCAACCTTAGTGTGGGGACAGGGTGTAATAGATGCAGCTTCATGCTTCTTTTTTTGTGTTTTGTTTTTTTCCCTGTTTTGCTTTAAAATTACACACAACAGTGAGGAGGAAAAACCAAGACAACATCATCTTGCTGAAAGGTTTAGTCAACAACTGCCAACAGTCTTTTAAAGTCCATGTCCTAAAAATAATACTAATGCCGGTTTCACTCCATTCTGGAAACATAAGTAGTATACAGGTAATCATAAGCAGTAATTCCTAGGATAGAAAAAAAATGGGCTATTACTTGTCTTGTTGCCATTTATGTGGAGACCACGGGTTCTTAATTGTCTCTAAGTTGAGGTCACAGATGTGGAGAATATCTTTCAATATCTACCATAGGGATGTTCCCTGTAACTCCCCCTGGTTGACCTGGGAGTTGGAGCTTTTAGGCTGGGACGACTTATGGTCCATTCTTCTTGAGCTGAAACAGACAAAATGAAGAAGAAATTGCTTTATTTTGGTATACATGGACATGGGGATCTGATCAAGCTAATAATGCATCAAGTATTAGAATATGAAGCCAGCAGTACTGTTTCAGATCCAACTGCTAAAAAAAGAAAGCTCTCAGTGAGGACAGAAAACTCTCTTCCAATTTGCAGCACATATAAACAATGTTTCAGCAAAATCAGCCCTGGGAGAAAAGAAAAACCCACCACTCTTCAATTTTTGCCTGCTGCAAACTTATTTCATGCCTGAATTTCTAATATGGTCTGAATAACTGGATCAGGAATTGAGACAGAAGGGAGGAAGTGAAAGATGAATGATGATCTGTTTTTCCTTTTAACTTAAAAAGCACGGTGGAAATGATGGGAAACTTAGATAATATTAAAGTGGGCTTTCCAATGCAAGTAGGTAATTCTGGGGACACACAAAAGTCTATTAAGAGAGAGGGAGGGAGGGAGGGAGGGAGGGGGAGAGAGAGAGATATTGCTATAGGTTATACTACAATGACAATAGACTGGTTCTTTGCATTAGCTCTGAGTGATGTTACTGTTGTGATTTTACTAGCGCCCATTTTTCTCTATCTTATCATATACAGACAATCAACAATTTATAACCATTTGTTTACAGATTGGTTGAAGTTACAATGGCACTGAAAAAGCTGATTCATGACTGTTACATTTAACACCTGTTGCAGCATTCCATTGGTCACAAATTGATCAAAATTTGGACGGTTGGCAACTGGCATGCATTTACGATGGTCTCAGTGCCTGGTGTGTGTGTGTGTGTGTGTGTGTCATGTGATCCCATTTTGTGACTTTGTGACAAGCAGAGTGAATGGAGAAGCCAGATTCACTTCACAACCATGTGACTAACTTAAGAACTGCAGGTGGCAAGAAAGATAGTAAAATGGGGCAAAACTTACTTAGCAACTTAGTAGCTGAATGATTTCCAAGCAGTATTGGTTCAATAAATATGCCTCTTCTACACTTGCATAACATTGTTAAATCACTGTGAGGAGTAAAATAACAACTAATTTCATCCTAGAAATACATTAAATACATTAATAGGGGACAGTACAGACCTAATTTATGGCTCTGCATAGAAAAGATAGTGTTTAGATAAACTATATTCAATTAAACATAATAATCTGAAATATTAATTTATGCTGAACGTAATTTCTCAACAGAGAATAACAATGTTCTGTGATATTGCTTGCAATAATTTTTAATTTTTCTTTCTTAAATAGTTTTATTAAAAAGAAGTAGAGCATGGACATCTAATTTTCTTTTATTTTAAAAACAGCTACTTAAAAATACTATTATTATTATTATTACTATTACTATTATTATTATTACTATTATCATCATCATAATCATCAACATCCTGATTTACTATGGCCTCTCATGCTGAAAAATTATTGGTGGCTTACAACATCCACATATACAATTAAAACAATTTAAAATGAAGTGTTTTAGAAACTGCATAGGAAAGCAAGGCTTTTATATTAATGGACCATTTGTTTGTTGAGAAAAATCTGCAATCCATCATCTCTGTCAGATTGTATGGGCTATACCCTGACACTATTCCTTGCCTAGTTATGACTGATTGTAATAGGATATGCTTCTGATTAAACATACTTAGCACTATGCTTGAATGGCTATTGCTATTCATAGAATTTGCAGTGTAATTTTATATACAGAAGTAACTCCCCTGAATAAAGTAAGATTTTCTGGCAGGTAAATGCAAGGGACTACAGTCTTAATTACTTATATAGCAGTTCTGTTGATTAAAAAACATTAAGAATATGGTAGGCTTAGCTGAGTTTTTCTAGAGGCCAGTTTTAAACTACTGAAAGGATTTGTGATTGTTTTTCATCCCTTTCCTCCATCCCATTCCTAAGCTTTGTATTTGAAGCTAGAATTCCAAGTACCTTGAAATATACTTCAAATATACATTGTTGCCTAATTTATATCTTGACCCTACTTGCTTCCTAGTTCATTTACACAGGTACACAACTTAGATTACTGCTTTGATTCTTATGAGAATGAAGTTAAATAGGCAAAGATGCATCATTTACCATTTTAGCTTCCTAATCAAAATCTGTTCTACTTATATCATGCTGTTTATTTATTAGATTTTTATCCTGCCTTTATTATTTTTATAAATCACTGACAATGGCAAACATGCCTAACACTTTTTCCTCCTCCTATTTTTCCTCCACAACAACATCCCTTGAGAGGTAAGTTGGGCTGAGAGAGAGTGGCTTGCCCAAAGTCACCCAGCTGGCTTTCATGTCATGTGACTGGGAATTCTGGGAGTTGAAGTCCACAAGTCTTAAATTTGCCAAGTTTGAAAACCCTTGAAGTAGAGGATGGCCACATTTGCTTTCTTTCCAATAGCCAAATTGCATCATTCCTAGCAGCATCCAAGACTTCTACCGAAGGGATGACCTTACAATGTATGTATTGTAAATATAGGGTGGAACTGATGTTGTAATATCATGGTGCCTCTTTTATCATTTGGGAGTCTCATCATGGTTGATGATGCCTCTGATCAGCACTGTTTCTAGTTTTTAGCACTTCTTGGACAGACCATGGGATTTGCAGGAAAGTAAACGCAGGCGCAAAGAGCCCTACGTTGTTGTGAGGTGGACTATAATTTTGCTGTAAAAAGACAAAACCAAGAATCGAGAAGCTTTATTCAATCTCAAAATTAAAAACAATGAAATGCATTGGTCAGTTTATGTCTGGATAGTTTATTAAATAATCCAGACACAAATCTGTCAGGAAAGAGTTCTGCCTTGCAAAGAGAACCTTAAATTGGATTGGATTTAATTTCTCTGCATATCCTTTTTTCCCTTTACAGAAAGTTTCTTTTCTTCAGGCGACTGCTCTTTCAAAGGAGATCACAACTTTCTTTGTCACAGAAAATATATGACAGGAAGATGTTTTGGGGGAGTAGGAGTTGCTTCTTTTGAAGAACTTCCTATGCAGAACTTGAAATGTGTGAGGTGTGTTGAAGTGTTATTTTGAATAAATTATTTTTTCTAGTATTGCTTGGGATCTGTTTGACCTGAACATTCATTTCTCCCCCTTCGTCTGATTCCAAATGCAAAAGATTAGACTTGTCATATGCCCAGAGTTACCGACAGGATGTGAAAGATGACAAGCTCTGTTGTAGGAGGATGAAAGCATAATGTGTTCTATTCCTCAATGCTGGGGTAATTTTGGAGAAAAAGGAAAAGATACATGCTTTAAAAGCTGAAATCCAATATACACACTTCTCCCCTTTCGTGCAATTATTTTTCTGATTACATTTCTTTATATAACTTTAAAAAGTGAAGAAAATGGCAACCAATGTTAACAAGGAATTGGACCAATTCCTCTACAGGAAAGATTTTAACTTGGGAATAATATCGATAAAGAGAAAGGCAACAGAACCAGGGTATTCTGGACCCTAATGTGAAGCTGTCAAAGATTCAGGACAGATGAATAAGAGAATAACAGAGTTGGAAGCAGTGGTGGGCTGCTACTGGTTCAGACTGCCTCGTCTGTATTGGTAGTTACGACCACTGGTTGGACCCGCCCACCCGGCCCAGTGCTATCCCGTCCTAGTGCTATCCCATCCTATATATCTCAAATTTTTGCTTGCTCATGCAATCCAGCTGATTTCTGCACCTCACCTGCTCTAATCATCATGGCTGCTTCGTGCAGGAAATCCCTATGTTTTTGCAGATGTGTGCAAGCACGGATAGTGCGTGCGCACATGCTCACATTTTCAGTTCTGCACTAGGCGAACTGGTTGTTATATTATGTGCAGCCAACCTCTGATTGGAAGGGATCTTGGAGGTCTTCTAGTCCAACCCTCTGCTTAAGCAGGAGACCCTATATAATTCCAGACAAATAGTTGTCCAATCTCTTCTTAAGTATGGTACTTTCAGTGAGGGAATACCCACAACTTCTGACAGTGGATTAATTCCACTGAGTAATTGTTCTGTCAGGAAAGTTCTCTTTAGTTCTAGGTTGGGTCTCTCCTTGATAAGTTTCTATCCATTGCTTCTTGTTCTGCCTTCAGGTGCTTTGGAGAGCAGGTGAAAGGAACTACAGGTTAACTTCACTTAGTGATCTTAGTGAGGACAACCTGTAGTTCCTTTCATCTACTCTCCAAAGCACCTGAAGGCACTATTATAACTTAGTGAACAGTTTGAGGGATGATTCAGCTCTCTGAGCACATTGCCTTTTTGTACTGTTTCTTTGCAAGCATATTATAATGCTGCCCATATATACAATCCATGCTGCTCTTTTCTGTAACAAACTGCCATTTCCTTTAAACTTCTTTCCCTCCTTTCCTCTGATCATGAGATTTCCTCTGTTTCTACTTGGCTTTACCACAGTTTGATCCTTTTTGTCTTATCAGGCATCTTTACTGATGAAAAAAATGTCATTTGGTTATTTTTGTCACAAATTTCTAATGAAAGGGGGCAAGAATGGGAAATCCTGCAGACACTGCCAAACCATAATTCCTAGCAGCCCCTCAGCATGATCATTGCTGAAGCAGGTTGGCAGAATCTCCTGCATGGATTAGATCCCCCCAAAATTGACTCACCATTGAAGAGAACCTTAGAAGAGAAAGGTTGCTCTGTCTCTTCTGGTAAGCTATATAATAGTTATTGGTGCTTATTGCTTTGAATAAAACTCCAAAGTGTATTGTGATGCTGTCTTCTGAAATCTTGTTTCCTATCCCAATTAACTAATAGGATGTAATTGAACATAAATCCAAAAATGAGATTTTTGGACACAGAAATAACACCTTTGGTTGGAACTACTTGGATTAACTGAAACAATGTTTTACCCTATGTTGTACAGTTGGTATATTTTTAACTACTATTGGGTTTAAATACAGAAAATGTATTTGCAAAGGATCAAATCTTGCTACTATTATAGTAGTCTAGCCCTATACTGTCCACATTAGACAGAGGTTATTCTGGATGTTGTGACTTTATAACATTTAGAAGGTTGTACTGCAGGCTCCTCAATCCTGTCAGAATTGCTGCTCATTTTCCCTTTAAGCAACATAATTTATCTGTCCTATTTGGTGTTTAGCAGCCGATTCACAACTGCATTCTGCTGGAAGGATTTCGTGAAAAACATTTTAGTCCTGTACTAGTAGAACTTGTAGAATTCTATCTGCAAAACTCCATCTTGTTCAATCTCGATCAGAAGTCCTGGAGCAAAGGGCCAGGGTGTAGCTTGAGGTGTCCAAGGAATCCATGATTAACTATCAGGCTAGTACCCATGCCAGAAGAAATTCAGTAAAGATGACCATGTCCTATTGGTGCCTTAAATCCATTTTTCCTTCCCAGAAAAAGATACCAGAGTTAGGAGTGAATGAAAGACAGGATGGGCTGCCAGCTAAAAGAAGTATCGATATGACATGGGAAGACTTTGCTCTGGAGTGGGGATGCTTAGAGATTAGAGGTTGTATGGAAGGGCCCTCTCTGTCTTGAATTGGAAGAATGGTGCAAAATATTTGGAAGAGAAATGATACAATCAAGGTGAATACAAAAGGAGGAAAAAGAAGACCCCCCCCCCCAAACCTAATCATGTCTATAAGTTTAATAAAAAAATGATTTAAAATAATGGGAATTGTTTTAAAAGCACATGCATTAAATGCATGAGCAGAAACCCTTTACAAATGTGGATATTTCCAGTATTCTGTGTTTTCAGTGAATCAATACAGCAACCCACTATTAAGAATTCCCTCTCTTAAGGATGTACATCTGGTGGGACCTTGTCTGTGGTGACTCCCTCCCTTTGGAACATCATCCCTATGGAGATTAGACTGGCCTCCATTGTCACACTTTTTTGCAAGGCCCTGAAGACCTGGTTTTGCCAACAGGCCTGGGAAACTAGGAGCTGGATGGAGCCCATCAAATGGCTTGTTTGATTGCTTGTTGTCACCAAGGTGAGTGGGAGGTTGTTGTTTTTACTCTTTGTATATTGGGTGTTTTATTATTTGTGAATCACGCAGAGTCACTAAAAATGAGTGGGTGGCCATATAAATTCATGAAATAAAATAACACAATGGGAAGTAGGAAGTTAATTGCCATCACTGTTGGCTGCTAGCCTTGGTTTGTCATCAGTTGAGAGTTACCAATTCTGACTTCATACTTAAAATTCGCACTGGCTCTTTTCCATTATTTTTTCTAGGCTCTGGGGAAACTTCCTACATGTACTAGAAGCATTGCCTTATCATGCATATATAGAACACATATTGAAAGACTACATAGAGGTCATACAATAATATAATAATAGATATATATCTGTTCTAGGTCCATGCATTGATAACCAGATGGAAATGCTACATGTTGCTTTTTAAATTTTTATAAAAAGGACTTCAATATTTTAAGATATTAATTAGGAGGAACAAAGACACCAAATATAGGGTGCTTGACAAGCTGAAGTCTGAAGATCATGACTGGCTCTGATTGCCAAAATAATGTGCTTTTCTCGCATTCTATTTCATTTCCAAAGAGTGTGGTCCTTGATGTGAAGCCAAGGATATTCCATATGCTCCTGCATAAGATTTCCTGCAATCCAACTCAAAACCTGGAGTCTGGAATAGAGTATCCTTCCAGTGGTCATGTTGCCACCCAAATGACTTTGCCCTTGACCTCCATGCTACAGAGGATGTTTAACATGTCCTGTTGTCTTGTAATTTCTACCTGAACCTGAATGAAGCATTGATCCAGCCCCTCATAAAGGAATCTTAGGGAGAAATGATCAATGATATGTTATAGAAGAGAATATCTATGGCTCAGGATTGAACTGTGAGGTCCTTGAAGCTCTCTGAGTTTGGTAGTTTTCTTGCAGACATTTCATTACCAAACTAGGTAACATCATCATTGCTAGAAGGGAGTGGGGTTACTATATACTAATAGCTTTCTCTGTCAATGTTTTCTCCTATGTCAGTGTCTCCTATCTTTAGCAGATCATAAAAACACTATCACTTATCATGTTGCCAAATTCTGCTTCACTGCTACAAGACTGAGGCAACAAATATTGTCCAACACAATTGCATTTCTTCAATATGTTTAAAATTCTTTCTTTTCTTTCTTCCTTCCTTTCCTCCTCTTTAATTCATAAAACTTACTTTAGTTGCCATTTTAATGGACTGTGTATATTTCACATATATGTTGGTCAAAGATTGTAATAAAGATTAAAGCCCATGTCACACTGCAACAACAGATGCAAAGAGAATGTAAAACGGACAAAAAAGCTTGCCATCCGTTGGTTAACGTGATGTACTCACTGCCTCCGTTTTGCTTCCTCTCTATCCGTCCAGCATCCGTTTATTGACGTTTCATCCGCTCAGAAAGTTTTGGGCTGCCTAAAACTTTTGCACGGAAAATGTATCCAATGCATCCGTTCTGAATCTTCTAGGCATACGGGAGACATTGGTTCTGCATCCATTACGCATCTGCTATATCCGCTAGGCATCCGCTGTGCATCCGCACAACTAAAATCCGTTCCAGCGGTAAACGGACGCAGGGAGGAAGCAGAACAGACGCGCAGCATTAGTAGCACGGATGGAGAAAGGATGAAAGCGGATGCAGCTCATCCGCTCTGCATCCGCTCTGCATCCGCTCTGCATCCTCTACGCATCTGCTCTGCATCCTCTACGCATCCTCTATGCATCTGCTCTGCATCCACTCTGCATCCTCTACGCATCCTCTATACATCCTCTCTGCATCCTCTATACATCCACTCTGCGTCCTCCCCACGTCCATTCCTTTCTGTGTTATCCGCTCTGCTTATGCAAATTTCTGCCCCTTTTGAGAGCGGATAACAACGGATGGAACATTTTGCTTGTCCGTTGTGTCCTTTTTGCATCCGTTGGGCAGTGTGACATGGGCTTAAGCTACTTATCCTTCCCAATTGCTGTGACACAAGAATAAAAGCCATTTTGACGAAAAGGCAGAGGGGAGAATTCCCCCACACTTGTATTGTGCTTTAAAGATATTTGCAGGGGTAACATTAGGAATGGCTGAATTTTCTTGCATATTTTGAAAACTATGGGTTTAGTCATAGCTATATGATTGGGATAATAAATGTGGCAATAAGGATTCTGGTATTTTTGTTCTTATTCCATATAGCTATTTTTTCTGAATATTATGAAAATGATGGCTATTTAATATAGAACACATGCATTATCATTTCTCATTGGTATTGAGAGCAATTAAACATCAATTTGTCACTTTCATAAAGACCTGGAAGATCAAAAGCAAAACCAAGCAAAATCCATACACAGTGGCTAAATTCACAACACATGTTTAATGGGGTAAGTGTGTTATGCAAATACTGCCACTCTATTAACACTAAAGCAGAAGAGGACAGTTTTTAATTCCAGAAATCTCTCCATTCATTTGTTAAACTGCTTTCATCTGATCAGTTGTGTTGTATGAAGACCATAAACCAAAACAATGACAATTGAAAAGCTGCATTTATTTCAGCAGTCCTCCAAAAAGAAGCAATGGAGAGGAAAAACCACTGGAAAAGCATGAATGTTCTTGCAGAATTTGGGTCCGGCAAATAGTGAAACTTTCCCAGAGTTCTCTTGACCCAAGAGCTCATTGAATCCAAGGATTTTCCTAGAGGACATGTGTATAAACAACTGTACCTTCATAAATGATGGTTTCAGATTCAGCAAGAGTGATGCATGCTGGCAGAGCCACTAGTAAGTTCACAGTCTGGTGGCTTACAAATACTCCTCCTCCTCCCATCTTAAAATCTTCCAAGTTCTATTAACACTGGACAATGATAGATTCCTATCTTTAGAAGAAGATGATTCTTGGGAGAAGTTTCTTATGCTCTTACAATCTAAAATTCTTTGTTAAAGGAGATTTACTGAAGTATTTCATAAATTATAGTTATATTTTTGAAAAACAGAAAGGAACTATACTGTGATTGGCCGAGATGCACAACGGTGATTGATTAGTGGACGAACCAATCACGGGAGATTCAGAAAGCTGTCATTAGGTAAGAGCCGCCAGCTAGCTCTATAAGAAGAGCTGCCGCAGCTCGCTAAAGGCTACACAGATCTATACCTTGAATAAAGAGCTGAAGTTACACTGGTCTCCTGTCTCCTGATTTCCCACACTTCTACACTGGCGACGGGATTCTGAGATAAAGAGACCAGTCAGGCACGTGGTAACCGAGCTGAACAACCAACAAGATGGCCGGCAGCAACTCGTCACCCACACCATTCGACCAGCAACCGAGGACTGGGAATCTTACATCGATAGATTCCTCATGTTCCTCGAGAGCAACAATCTCAAGGATGCAAATGACCACCGAAAGAGAGCTGTGTTCCTGACCCATTGCGGACCAGCCGTATTTAAGATGGCCGAAGCGTTGGCCAAGCCAGAGGACGTGAAGGAGATGACTTGGCCAGATCTAGATCGATTACCTCAGAACCACTATGCCCCAGCTGTGCCAAACCTGATCCAGCGACATGAATTCTACCGTCGGGATCAAAAGGATGGAGAGAGCATCGGGGATTTCGTGGCAGCATTGAGGAACATCGGAGGTGCATGTGGCTTTTCAGACATGGATGAGGCTCTGAGGGACTGCGTGGTTCTTGATCTCAGAGACACCGTGCTCCAGAGCAGGCTAATGGCTCGGGCAGACATTACAGTTACCGAAGCCATTGCTGAAGCGACTGCAGCCGAAGCCATGAAGAAATCAGCAGCCAAGATGCAACAAATGAACGCAAGGGACTGGCCAACAACATCGGAGACCAACACATCCCCCGAAAAATGAACTGAAACTGGTCACAAAGCAACAACAGCGCACCATGAGGACGTCGATCTATCACCCAACACCGATGATGTGGAAGAGGAGATCCAAAGATTGCAAGCGGAGCAAGACCAGTGGAGAAGTTGTAAGTTGGGCTTCCAGTGTGCCGGTTGCGGCGGTGACCACCCCCGTTCTGAGTGCCGGTTTTTAGACGCCATTTGCCGGTAATGTGAAAATATCACCAGGGTCTGCTGAAACAAATGGAACTCCAGCCCAAGATGACACGACAACACACCTCCCAGAAACTGAGACAGATTCACAGAGAACCGATGGAACCACGAAAACTGAAGCAAGCAGCTCAGCGAGACCAGATGATGGGAAGAAACCCATCAAACAATCACAATCGGCCATTCAGACAACTCAGACACAAGAAAAGTACACGTGCAGGTCAGCATCGAAGGCAGGCCATGCAGAATGGAGATGGACTCTGGATCATACCTCTCCATGGTGTCCTGGGACACAATTAAGGGGTTAGTGCCCAGCTTACAGAAACAAGAGCTGGAGAACCAGAGACTAACCATTAAAGACTATCAGGGGAACAGAATCCCCGTAATAGGAATTGGACACTTCCATGTAACCTTCAAAAGGCATGGAAAAGTACTTCCATTCACTATTGTCGATAGAAACCGCCCAAGCCTGCTGGGTCTGGAATGGTTCCCGCCGTTAGGGATCAAGGTGATGGGCATCAACCATGTCAAGGAAACAGACTGGGAAGAGGAGCTGATGAAGGAATTCCAAGAAGTGTTCGACGGACAATTAGGTAAGTACCAGGGGTCCCCAATATCATTTAGCTTGAACCCCAATACTGCCCCAATCTGGCTCAAACCAAGACGAGTTCCATTTGCCCTCAAACCAAAAATAGACAAACAATTAGATAAGCTCATCGCACAAGGGGTCCTGGAACCAATAGATCATGCATGCTGGGAGACCCCAATAGTCACCCCAATCAAACCAGACAGGTCCGTGAGAATTTGTGGGGACTATAAAGTGACACTTAACAACGCACTGCAACAAAGTGCATACCCAGTCCCGGTGGTACAGTACCTCCTACACTCACTCGGGGGAAGAAAAGTCTTTGCGAAACTCAACTTGGCACAAGCATATCAACAGCTGCTCATCGATGCCAAGACTGCAGAAGTGCAAACTATCGTGACCCACAGGGGGGTTTTCTGGTGCAAAAGGCTCCAATTCAGAGTCAGTGTGGCACCAGGGGTGTTCCAGAGTCTAATGGAATGGTTACTCCAAGGAATTAAGGGAGTCATGCCATATTTTGATGATGTGTTGGTAGCGGCCAAAGATAAAAGACAATTGAGAAGCCGACTCAGAGAAGTCCCAGGAACATTTAAAAATGCAGGACTTAAAATTAAAAAAGAAAAGTGCCAGTTATGCACTGAAAAGGTTGAGTTCCTGGGATATCTGATGGACAAAGATGGAATCCACCTACCCACAAAAAAATAAAAGCAATAAAGGAAGCCCCAAGACCTCAAAATAAGGCAAAATTACAACCCTTTCTGGGACTAATCAATTTCTACAATGTCTTTTTGCCACAGAAGGCAACAACAGTGGAACCTCTGCATAGGTTGCTCAACAAGATGTCCGTTTGGTCCTGGGGCAAGCAGGAAGAGGCTGCCTTCCGGAACATAAAAGACCTCACATCACAATCAGTCCTCATCCAGTACGGCGAGACCCTACCACTAACAGTAACTTGTGACACCTCTCCATTCGGCATCGGAGCTATACTAAGTTATACCCTGCCAGACGGGAGAGAAGCACCGATTGCTTACTTCTTGAAAACACTATCAAAGGCAGAAGGAAATTATAGCCAGGTTGACAAAGAGGCGCTTGCAGCGGTTACCGGCGTGAAGCGGTTTCACGAATACTTATACGGTAGGGACTTCACCCTCATCACCAACCATAAACCACTGCTGGGAATCCTGGCGGGAAACAAGGTCACCTCCAACATACTGTTTCCCCGGATGACAAGGTGGTCTGAGTTCCTTGCCGCCTATACCTACCATACCAACTAATACATCGCCCAGGGAAATGCATCTCGCATGCCGACGCACAAAGCCGTTGCCCCTTAACAGATTACAAAGATGACCCTGCACCCACCACATCCACCCTGCAAATAGAGACATTGCCCAACCTACCAACAACCGCATCAGACATTGCAAGAGAGATGAGCAAAGACGGCAAACTGGCGCGAGTTTTGAACTGGGTGATAAAAGGGTGGCCGGAAACAGAAAGCAGTGATCAGTTTAAACCCTTCCGAAACTGGCAAACTGAATTATCCTCCCAAAAGGGATCTATACTATGGGGCGATTGAGTGGTAGTTCCAGACAGCTTACAAAAAAAAATATTACACATGTTGCATGAGGGACACCCGGGCATTGTGAAAATGAAATCCCTAGTCAGAAGCTATGCATGATGGCCAGGGATAGACAGAACCATTGAAACCTGGGTGGCTACATGTGCCAAATGTCAGCAATCCAGACCAAACCCACCTGAAGCACCAACCCTCCAGTGGGAAACACCAAGGGGACCATGGTCGAGGGTCCATATAGACTTTGCAGGACCCACAAAAGGGCACATTTTCTTGATTGCAATAGATGCTTACTCCAACTGGTTGGAGGTAAGCCTAATGCGATCTACCATGACGGAGGCGGTTACAAAACAACTAAACAGACTTTTCGCCACCCACGGCCTACCTGACTTGATAGTATCTGACAATGGGCCACAATTTACGGCATTGACATTCGAGCAATTCCTCGCAGAATGGGGAATCCGACATGCATTGACAGTGCCCCGTTCATCTGGCGGCGAATGGAGAGGCAGAACGAATGGTCAGATACACCAAAGACACTTTAGAAAAGATGGACACTGGTCACATACACAACAAAATAAATAAACTATTAACAATACAGCACATGACACCAAGTGCCAAAACCAATAAAAGCCTGGCAGAACTCCTGATGGGAAGAAAACTCCGATGCCATCTAGACAGACTTCACCCAACTTACAATCCAGAAAAACCACCAGACTCATCCAGCCGGTACCGGGCATTTAATCCGGGAGACACAATCTATGCTAAAAAATTTTCAGGGGACCCACTATGGGTACCCGCTACAAGAACCCAAGTAACAGGCCCCCGGTCGTACCAGCTGGAAACAGAGGACGGAAGAAACTGGAAACGGCATGTCAACCAAATACGATCAAGAATTATTTTAAACAGCACCGAAAACCCACAAAACTCGCAAACAGACTCTAATAAAAAACTAGAGGGGGTGGGAAACCCCAAACAATCATCAAAAAGAAAGAGAAAATATGACTACAAGACAATGACAAACCAAACGGGCCCAACCAACGCAAACCGAATCAGAAATACAAACACCGCTAAATAAAAGAAGAAACCAACAATACTCACCAGAAAATGAAGGCAGCCGAAGGGTACCAGAGGAGGACGACCCCTCAGAACCTCTCCTGGAAGGAACAGTCAAGCCAGCTCAACCAGCCCAGAAAGACCGGCCAGGAACAAAGAAGCCGACAACTCGACTGAACCCAGTAGACTGGGTGGGAGTTGCAGCGAAAGACCTGACTCACCCTTCCAAGTAGTTCCATGGAGAAGAGCCGGAGCAATGAAGATTCCTTCCAAACTGGCTGAAGATCACGCAGCAACTGAACTGCACAGGTCAAGTAGGAAAGTAAAAAGCCCTGCCTACCTATGCGACTATGTCACATAGGATGGACCATACCAAGAGGGGAGGGGTGTTACATATTAACATTTTTGTAGTACCCTAACCTGATTGGCTGAAACGAACTACACTGTGATTGGCTGAGACGCACAACGGTGATTGGTTAGTGAGGAATCTCCCATGATTGGACGAACCAATCACGGGAGATTCAGAAAGCTGTCATTAGGTAAGAGCCGCCGGCTAGCTCTATAAGAAGAGCTGCCGCGGCTCGCTAAAGGCTACACAGATCTATACCTTGAATAAAGAGCTGAAGTTACGCTGGTCTCCTGTCTCCTGATTTCCTGCGCTTCTACAATTACTCCTTGTAAATTTAGGAATAGTGCACATTCTTGGTATATCAGCCCTTGAAGATCTAGCAGAAAATGTATCTAATAGTATATGTTAGGCAGCTCATTTACATTTATGGATTTGAATCCCACATCCTTTTCTTTTTTCTTTTGCTTAAATAATCATCATTATTGGGTGGCATAAGGAATGATATTTGAACAAGAAATATTAGCCTATTATGAAGAACTAATTGAGAAGCAACTATTTTAGTTAGATTACCAGATTGAATCTATGTTTTTAATAAGCAGAGGTCAGCTTTCTAGATTTACCAGACTTGGATACTGAAGTGATGAATGCTAAAACTACTTTTATTACAGGGTTATAGTTCAAGAAAGTTGAAAAAACTGAATGTGCTTCCTTCTTGCCTTTATCCTAACCAGAATTAGCAATGTCAAGTCTGAGATGTTCTTTCACATTACAGTTTTGCTTTCACTAGGATTTCTTATATCAGATTTCTCTTGTCTTGTTTGAGACTCTTCCTCCTGTTCTTCAAGATTATTCTCATAACCCATGACCGATATATGGGACTATCACAAGCCAAAGAAGATATAGCTCTTTGGAAGATTCTTTTCATATTTAGACACAGATAAGAAAGAGACTAACAAAAATAAGTATTTAGGAAATGTGTATTTCCTGCAAAATTTGCAAGTGGTGCTGATGTTTGCTGTAAAGATCATTGTAGACATGGAACAGATTCAAATTCTGAATGTTGTACAACTATGAAGAAATATAGAAAAGGGAACTGAAGATATCTTAGACATTATTAAACAAGGTACCTCAGATGTATGCCATGTGAAGTTACTGAGTTACAATTGATCAAAGAATTAAATATGTTTCTGGGGCAAGCATGGACAAAATTGCTATTTTTCAATTATTATTGATCCTACTGATGCAAAAGTATATGCAGTATCACACAACAGCTCTGGGAGAAAGGGGATTAGACACAGCCCATTTATTTATTTAATAAATTAATATGGCTGACCATCTCATATACATAATTGTGGTGGCTAATAATTACAAAAAATAAAAAATAAAGATTAAAACCAAACCAAACATTAAAAACATAAATAACATAAACTGGCAGCTGAAAACAATCACAACATCCTACTATCAACATCAGAAGTGATATTCAGCAGGTTCTGACCAGTTCTGGAGAATCAGTAGCAGAAATTTTGAGTAGTTCAGAGAACCGGCAAATACCACCTCTGACTGGAGATTTTACAGTATCTTTCCACTGCTATGCCCACCAAGCCATACCCACAGAACTGGTAGTAAAAATTTTTGAATCCCATTACTGTATCAACATATCCAAGTAATGCTCTCATCCACACTACCAGGGCCCAAGGCTTGATGGCAGAGTCTAGTTTTCAAGGCTTTGTGAAGATCCAGCAATGACATGGTTTTTCAGACAGGGAGAGAGATTCCAAAGAGAGGTTTCCAGGGCAGAAAAGGCCAGATGCAAAATCAAAACACTTTTATTTGTGGATGTTGAGGCTGCACACCTGACCAGCCACAGATTGCACACCACCACATCTGCTTAGTTACTGAAATGGACCTCAGTTGTATACAAGGGAAAGGAAGACAAGGACTGGTGGATAAACTGAACCAAATTAGACAGAGGGCATCACAAGAAATGGAGAACTGGAAATTGGAAAGAGTTCATGAAAGAAAGCACAATGACCAGTGGATTCAGGTGTTCAATTACAGTTCATTGTCATTGTCTTGTGGCTTTACTGATTCATTTGATATTTACATGTGGAAGAAATGCCATTTTATATTTGCAGGTATTGTTGTTAACATTGATCTATTAGGAAATCACAATTTTAAGTCAAGCGTAAGAGAAATAAAACCTTACATAAGATACATATACACTCAACACTCCAATAAATGTAATTATTTTTGAAACTGTCAACCTACAGGAATATGTGAGCATCATTTGCCTTGTTCTGTTTATTTTCACAGGTGCTTTCCTGGAGTCACTTGCAATATTTTAAGAAGATTTTTGTTCCAATAGAACGAAACCAAAAGTATTCCCCCTGGCTCTTTAACAAAAATTATATGGACAAAATATTATTACATAGTGATGCAGTGTTAGCTAAAATTAAAGTAATTTACAGCTTCTAAAGCATAGGAAATATTTTGAAGTCAAATATTATCTAGATGCAAATGCATTTTCACTGATAATATATTACATGGATTTTTCCCCCCAAACTCAGAAAGACACAAACTATTCAAAGTACAGAACTTTAAAGTGTCAATAATCCTGTCGCAGTTGGGAAAGCAGGAGTAGCTGTACATCTTCCCTTCTGAGATTGGAGAAAAATCTCAAACCCAGAGAGGATGAAATTATCTCAGAAACCTACTCCTAAGGGTTTTTCACTTTTTCCTTCCCTCCCGCAGCAAAACTCTGCTTTCATAGTAGTAGAAATTATTAATTATTAATTTCTAGTAGAAATTATCAATTTCTACTACTATGAAAGCAGAGTTTTGCTGCGGAAGGGAAGGAAAAAGTGACAATGTTGGAATTACTTTAGACCAGGACTGTCAAACTCGTGGCCTGTGGGCCAGATGTGTCATGCACTGGCTACACTCATGCCTAGTTTAGCGAAGGGGAAAAAAGTCACGATACATAACGTGAAGATACTGTGATGACATGAGTTTACACCCCTGCTTTAGATTATCTTGAAGTGATAGTTCAAGGGAAGAATTAAGCACATGCTTAAATCTTTTTTAAAGAAATCAATTAAATTTAAAATATTTAACCTCAGCAAGACTGAACTTCTCTCAGATTGTTATCAATTCTAAAGAATGAACAGCTTTGTAGCATTGGGAAACCAATGAGCCAATTTATCTGAAGTGTATAGCTAAAGCAAGATCTTGCTCAAATGGAAAGTAGTCCATGAAATCTTGCTTCCTATAGAGAACAGGAATATGAGATAGCTGGTGCGTATAAAGTTGTTACATCTTTGACACCACTAAATCTGATGCTTGTCACCATGCAATAGATTTGCATATTAATCAGCATTTTCGTCGTTGCTTTTGAAAACTGACCCTACCCCTGTGATTAATGTCATTGCAAACCTCTGAACAAAACGGATTTGTTTGGTTTTGTGACCTCAATTCCACAAGTTACATTTTACTTCAGAATGAGATAAATCAGTTTAGCCTGCCCTCTGGGAAAGCAGGAAGAGAGAATGTACAAGTAATTTTGGGTTGTCACTGAATGATTGCTTTTCTGATTTCACACATTTACCAAAAATAGATCAAGCCTTACCATAGCTGTCATAGGCATCTTCACTTGTTCCATGACCATAGTCATAATATTCAGGCAGACTGCAATAGATTTAGACAGCGAGTAAAAAGTTATTGCAAAGGGAAAATGGCTCAATTGAAACAAAACATTAACTAAACTTGTTATTTTTCTCCCTCACTCCTTTTATAAAAGCTATGATGGTGAATCATTAACTATATTCTGAGAGAGAAAACTGAATTTTAAAAATGTAAGTGAACACAAAACACAGCCTGTTCCATTGTCCCTCTTTGTCTCTTAAATAAAAACAAATCTTATAGCAGTGGTGCTTTGAAGATTTCAAGGGAAACAGGTGGAGTACTCATTTTGTACCTTCACTTTCAGTTTGCCAGGACATTATTTATGTAATCAGTTTTTTTTTTCATTCTCCATTACCCTGAACTGAAAAAATCAATTGCAGATTTGAACAACTCAGTTACAATATCTAGAGGTGTGCATCTTTCTGGTATAAAATATGACCTTGAAGATCTTGGAACATTTGCATGCTACAAGTGATTTTTTTTTTCAGGCACCATGGGGAAAAAGTCACATTAGATTCCAAGCTGTAAAAGACTGGAAGGATTTAAAATTCATTGCCATCATCATCCTATAACTTCCTAATAAATTTTTCCCAATAAAAATTGTAGAAGAAATCTGAGCACCACGACATGGCAAATGTGTTAGCAGCACAAAGGACAATTTGGGAATACAAATCTTACATTTTAAGATGTAATGAATAAATGTTGGAAAGATTGTAAGCATCACTAAAGAGAATCAAAAATAGCAGAAAAAACAGTTTTCACAGTAGGATCCCTTATCTCTAGTAAGATGCTGTCATTCTTCCTTTCTATTATGTAGTATTCATGAATTTGCGAGGCCTGCCTTTTACACAAGCTCATGTTTGTAACAGAAACTATAATAAGCAAAGTTTAATGTTCATTACATTAGATTATATTTTATTTTCTGAAACAAATGCCCAATCTATCTGGCTTTATTTGTATGCAAAGCTTCCAGAATCACTATTATTTACTGAGTAATTACAATCAAAATAAAATGCTACAATTGTAATTGTATAGTATTTTGAGTCTTGTTGCTATTCTTTGCTTTGATTGGGAAAACAGACATTGCTGTCCATACATATACACTGCAAATGTTTTGTGTTCTGAAAAAAAACCCAGTCTGATTAACATATCTCAGCAAGATAGCATAACTCAGTAACTCATAACATGTAACTTTTCATAACTACTCATAGGGATTTCTTTATAGAAACACCATGAAATCATAATCACTTTTTATGTAGTTGATAATAGGTTAATTCAAGTTACATATGTTGAACTACTTTCATACTAGAAGAAATGGCTTGAAAGGGTGACTCTGTTTTAGATTAGATTTAGAATTATTTTAAAACCAGTGGCCCCCATCATTAACCTGATGGAAAATACGTGGCTCTAGTATATGATTCAAACCCCAACATGGATTTAAATTACCTTCAACTTATATGAATGTGTGTGAGAAAAATGCTAGCAATACCAGAGTCAGTTTGGTGTAACAGTGAAGGTGTTGGCGTAGAAACCAGGTGACAATGACTTCTAGGCCTTCCTTAGGCAATGAAACCAGCTGTGTGACTATGGGTTCATCTTTCTCTCTCTGTGAGACAGTGACTGGTCCAAAGTCCAACAGTTGGCTTTGTATCTAATGCAAAACTAGAATTCACAGCCTCCTAGTTTCTGGTTCTTAATCATTATGACTTAGTGATATCTGTTATTTTCTTTCTAGTTGCATTTATTATTTTATAGTTTCAAGATATGCATGGATTGTTTGATTTCAGAAAAACACTGACTTCCATTCCCCCCCCCCCCCATTGTCATATGGAAGACTGTGACTTGGAATGTAAGAATAGTACATTATAAGAGCTTGAATTACACATTAAATGACTGGATGAAAGAAAAAGATATGTTGCCTGTTTGTGAAATTAAAAGTTAGAATACAATAGATCTGAATGAAAGTGGTCTGATCTTGTGGAGTGGAGTTCATTAATATATGTAAGAAATTGAATGGTATTGTGAGATGTGAAAGGCCAGGACCACATGTGAAGTTCTGATTAAACTCATTTATTATTACTTATACTTATGCATAGGAATCTACTCAATTAATGGTTGGCTCCATTTTGACATTCAATAAGGGTCAACGGAATTCAAAAGGGGTTGAACATAGTCTGCTTATGGCTATTTAGAGACTCTAGGCTGATTCCTCTTTTGACTCCGCCCTCAGTTCTGCCACCCTGTTTCCTACCAGTATGGATTTAATTAGAAGAAAGGATTAAATATATTCCAGAAAGTGTAAATTGGAGTCAAGATTGTTGGGAGTGTGTAGTAGAATAACTATTCATAGCTGGTGATTGTTACATGTTAAGGTCCAGTGAACAGTATTAATGAAAGAACTGAAGATGAATTTTTGAGAAAAAAAAAGGGAGAACATTTTAAATAAATATGATCTGGGGACAAAAGTTATTCTGCTTAGTGACAGGAAGGGATGGATAATGATGAGACAAGAGAGAACAAAAATATGACTGGTCATTTGAAGACACGAGAATAAATAATAATGGTGAATGTTAAGTCAGTACCTAATTAGAAAAGTTGTTTGTTTGTTTTTAAAGTAAGAATGGTGACTGTTTAGTGAATATCTACTTAGAAAAAGAGTTTATTAAATACATAGTCTAAGCATAAATCTATTCATTGATACACATAATTGACTTGATATTTATGATAAAAGATTGAAAGATTCAATAAATGCACCGGGATGATGAGAGGTTGTGAATATGGAATACAACTTTTGGATTTTTGTCAAGTGTGGGCACTGAAAAAATGGGTATGAAAGAAAAAGGAATAAAAGAAAGAAATGAGACAGAATGTAAAAAAACTGCAAAAGAAAACATGCATTTTCCATGAAATGACAACATTTAAGAATATGGAAATGACAGGAGCAAAAACAGAAAAGTGTAGAGACACAAAGTGAATGGTGTTGGTGTAAGTTGGATTTGGTTAGGTTTCTTTTCTTTTTCTTTCTTTTTCATGGTTCCCACTTTCATTTCTTTGTTCCAACCCTGGAGGCATTTAAGAGGAGACAGGACAGCCATTTGTTTAAAATGGTCTAAGGTCTCCCACTTGAGCAGAGAGTTAGAGGGCTAGAAGGATAGGGCTATAAGACCTCTTCTTTATAGCCCTATTAAGCTCCCTTCCAACTCTGTTATTCTGCTTTTTTGTTTACCCCATCTTACTCTTTTTCTGAGGTTCACATATATTGCATAGCCAAGATGTGAACAGCATAAGGAATATATATGAACATATCGTATGTCAAATTTTTATTAAAATATGTCATCTGAAAGAAAGGTTTTGCACAATAATTATGTATGATGGTACTAATCTCCTTGGCTAACCTTTGTTGAGGAGTCTCATTTTAACAAGAATGATGGTGGATTGCCTTATTATTTTCTGTTTGATAATTTGATTAATTCATATTATCACAGCAGTGGTGGTATTTGACTGGTTCTGCCTGGTTCTGGAGAGCTGGTAGGAGCAATGAGCAGCAGAGACCGAACCAGTTCTCTTCGCTGCTCTAACTCTGCTGTTGGGCCCACCCACCTGCCCGGGCTCCCATACTTACCTTTATCTGCTGAATTGAAAGCACAGCTGCTTTGTGAGACACAGAATAGCACCACGTGGCAGCTGCTGAAGTGACTGGGATTGGGCAGACTCGCAGGAGGCAAGTTAGAATGCTTCTGCACCTGCACAAACGCCTTTGCGCATGCACAAAGTGCACATTTGGTGCGCATGTGCATGCAAAGTGTGTGCACACATGCAAAGCACACCCACCAAGCCATGCCCACCAAACTGGTGGCAACAATATTTGAATTCCACCACTGATATGGACCTCGTGTATCAGTGAATAAATGTAGCCCATGATTTCTACTCTGTCAAAGCAATGCAGGTGTAAATGATCTTTCACTCACCAATGGATAACCATAACCAATCCTTTAGAATTATAAAGTAAAGCTGTGTAATGTTCAGATTCAATAGATAGACACTTCAGAATAAAAATTACAGACAACTGCTCTGTTTGTATCTCTGCACACTGCCAAGCACTTTTCTCTAGCACATGTCCAAATTCTTTTAGAAAGATGCCAATATAATCCCTTTATATTAATCAATGCTGCACCTGGAATATTGTGTGAAGTTTTGGCCACCATACCTAAAAACGGATATAATTAGAATGAACTAGAGAAGATTAAGAACAGGGCAACTAAGAAGATGTTGGAACAGTTTCTTTCTGAGGAAAGCTGGTTGCAATGGGGGCTTATTTTAGTTTAGAAAAACTGAATTAAATGTCTTCCTTCATTCACCTCCTTTCCAAACCAGGAATCTCCAAACTTGGTAACTTTAAGACTTATGGATTTTAACTCCCAGAATTCCTCAGTCAGCCAAGACCACAACTCTTAAAATTGCCAAGCTTGGAGTTCCCTGGTTTAGAAATGAGGTGAATGAGGAGGGGACATATTTAAGACATACAAAATTATTCTTGGTATGGATAAAGTGCACAAGGAACTTATGTTCTCCTTCCTAGACTGCAAGAAATACACTCTATGAAACTGATACTGAGACAAAAAGCAAACAAAAGGAAATATGGCTTGGAATTCCCTGCCATGAGTTATGGTACTGGCTTTGGATGGCTTCAAAAAAGGGCTGGATCAATTCATGAACATCATGGGAATCAACATCTGGATGGCAGTGTGACTACCTTTGAAGGTCATCTGTTGGGAGATTTGTAGATGTCCTTGTGTTGGTTGGTTGACCACTATGAGACAGACTGCTGTACTGGATAGCCAGGGATGTAATCTAGAAGATTATATTGTTCTAAATAGTGTTTATATTCTTAGGTTAAGCCCATGTCACACTGGCCAATGGATGCAAAATGGACACAATGGCCGAGAAAAATGTTCCATCCATTGTTATCCGCTCTCAAAAGGGGCAAAAATTTGCATAACCGGAGCGGATAACAGGGACGCGGGGAGGACGCAGGGCGGATGCAAAGCGGATGCGGAACGGAAGCACAGCGGATGGAAGCGGATAGGAGCGGGTGGGAGTGGGTGGCACATCCACAGGGCTTCCGGGGGGCCTCAGCAAAGCGGACGCGGAACGGAAAGAGCGGATGCAGAGCGGATGCCGAACGGATAAAGCGGATGCACAGCAGATGCACAGCGGATGCACAGCGGATGCACAGCAGAAGCCTAATGGATGCCTGGCGTTCACTGCGCATGCAGGGAGGATGCATTGCGTCAGCCCCGCGGATATAACGGAAGCAGCTCGGAAGCAGGTCGCCATTCAGAGGAAAGACTGCTGCCGGACACATCGGCTGCCTTGCCTGCCCTGCCTGCATGTCTGCCTGCCAGTCTTGCTGTCTGCCTTGCTATCAGCCTTGCTGCCAGCCTTGCTGCCAGCCTTCCTGCCAGCCTTGCTGCCAGCCGGTCTAACTGCACCACTTCTTTGACCACAATGCTGATGATGTTGGATGGCACCCTCCAGATGTTCTGCATGCTCCTGTAGGAGGTCCCTGAGGCCAGGTGGCGCAGAGTGAGTGCCACCTTGAGCCCAGGTTCCAGGCTTGGCCGGAAGCTGGTGTTTGCCTTGGTCAACCTGGGTGTCAGGCGCTGCACAACTTCGTCAAACATGGCTGGCGGCATCCTCATGAAGTTCTGGAACGCCTGAGTGTCTTCGCTCCTGAGCTCCACCATCAGCTTGTTGTACAGTCCGTCCTCTGCTCTACTGGCGAACCATCTTTGGACCCAGACTCTTTTTGGGTGGCTCCTTTTCTTCTCGCAGTAGTGTTCACAGAGCCTGCAGATGGCTTCGCACTGTTGCAGAGCGATGGTGGCTGCCGAAAGGACTTTGTTACAATCCACAGTGGACATGACTGGATGCTGTGGAAGAGGAAGAGCCAGATGAAAGCTGCAGAGGTCTGCACCGCTGGGCTGCTGTTCTGAAAGTGCGATGCAGGCGAGCTGCTCCCCCTTTTTATAGGCGAGCTGCTCCCCCTTTTTATAGGCAGTATAGGTTTTCCGCTAGGCATCCTCTAGGCATCCTCTAGGCATCCTCTAGACATCCTTAATATCTGAGATAGGTCCCCTCTGCGAACGTTTTTTCCGCTTTAAACGCTTTGTTTCCGCTAGGCATCCGTTCTGCATCCGTTCTGCATCCATTCCACGTCCGTTCCGCTTCCTCCCTTCGTCCAGGCGGATGCGCGTTGCGCGGATGCGTCGCGGACGCCAAGCGGATATAGCGGATGCGTAATGGATGTGTAATGGATGCGTAGCAGATGCATAGCGGATTGAGAATGGACAAACTGGATACATTTTCCACTCAAAAGTTTTAGGCAGCCCAAAACTTTTGGAGCAGATGAAACGTCCATAAACGGATACTGGACGGATAGAGAGGAAGCCAAACGGAGGCAGTGAGTACAGATCAGATACATCGCGTTAACCAACGGATGGCAAGGTTTTTTGTCCGTTTTACATCCTCTTTGCATCCATTGGTTCAGTGTGACATGGGCTTTAAGGAATGACTTCTACTTCATCAGGTGTGATCCCTGTGGGCAAATGGGTAATTGCATTGAAAATCTACTATTATTTACCCAAAGAGAGAAAAAAAAGCAGACTATTGTTTCGTAGATTTGGGGCTAAGCTTACATCACTGTTCTAATGTGTAAAAAAAAAGCACATAACAAAACTGTTAATGTCTGCTTTTCCCCCCCTTTCCATCTGCTTTTCCCCCCCTTTCATTGGTTAAGTATTTCTCTCTTATTTTTCCAGAGCAGCTAATTATGTTCTTAGATATTACAAAAATGATAAGTAGGAACAATTACTCTATTATTACTATTTCTATTATTATTAGAACTAAGGAGAAATTTCCTGACAGTGAGAACAATTAATCAGTGGAATGACTCACCTCCAAGAAGTTGCGGTTGCTACATCACTGGACATTTTTAAGAAGAGATTGGACAGCCATTTGTCTGAAATGATATAGGGTTTCCTGCTTGAGCAGGGGGTTGGACTAGAAGACCTCCAAGGTCCCTTCCAAGTCTGGTATTCTGTTCAGTTACTACTATGATATACGATCATCATCATGACCATCCATGACTTTATTTTACTAGATGAATGTTTTCTTAACAAAGGAAGTCTACTAATTCCTGTGCGTGTCTCCTATACTGTCTAGCAGCATTTGCTTTTCCTGCCATTTTCTTTTTCTTTAAGGATAGAAGAAGTAAAGGTCTGTGCTATTCTATCTCAGATCCACTCATGTAGCAAAATGGATTCAATACAAGATGAGATAGAAACAGACATGTAGCAAAAGCAACACTGAAGTTTTTTTAAAAAAAATATTTTTTTTGACAGGGGAGTAGAATGAATGAAAATGGGGGTAGAAGATGAAAGAGATGAAAGCCAGAAGACAGACTGTACATAAAAACTAAAAGTCAGGGAAAGAGACAGTTAAGAAAGGATAAATAAAAAAAGAAAAGGAAAGGGTTTACCTAAGGAAGAGTGAAGGGCCGCAGGATAAATCTAAGTTTCCATCTCTCTCACTCTCACCCACCAAAATACCTGTCTAAACATTAATTCTAGCAGAAGGATGAAAAACAAACTACAGTCCCTGAAATAGACAAACATAGGCAGTCCTCGACTTGCAGACACAACCGAGTCCAAAATTTAAATGAATTTTGCCCTATTTTACAACTTTTCTCACCACATTTGTTAAGCGAATCAGTTCAGCTGTTATTTTAGTAACATGGTTGTTTAGTGAATCTGGCTACCCCATTGACTTTACTTGGCAGAAAGTCATAAAAGGGGATCATATGATCCCCCAGGACATGTTGTGGTTTGTTGACTGACAGAGGAGGTTCCTGGGTTATCATTGGGGCCTGGGGAAGGCTCCGAGGAGCAGGAAGTCTCAGAGCCAGATTCAAAGCAGGGTCCATGTACTCACTCTCAGGCAGAGAGACATCTGTTTTTAGGGTCTGAGCTGAGCAAGGGGGAGGAACAGCGGGGGCCTGTCCCAGATGCGCATATGCGCAGAGGAGTGCAGAGAGGAGACAACACAGGAGTGGACCAGCTATCCAGGAAAAGAAGGTGACGTCAACAAGCCCCTCTCTGGCTGGGATATAAGGAGGAATGGTGTCAGAGACAACCATTCATGATCGAGAAGAGTTCCCTCCAGCAGATTCCTTGTCAGGATTTTTTTGCCACTACCCAGGTTGATCAGGACTCCTTGTGTTGGGATTGAAGAGCTAATTGAGGTTCCCTGTGGGGAACTCAGAGACTGCTACAGCTTGTGAATCACCTAAGGATGTGTGACCTGGAGCGTTATGTATTCCTTCCTTTCTAAATAAAAAGGGGTTTCTCTTCACAAGTAGACTGTTGAGTGAGGCTCATGAACAGGACATATGTCATAAATATGAATCAGTTGCCAAGCTTCTGAATTTTGATCCCGTGACCATGGGAATGCTGCAATGGTCAGAAGTGTGGAAAACAGTCGTATATCATCTTTTTAAGTGCCGTTGTAATTTGAAGTCACTAAATGAACTGTTGTAAGTTGAAGACTACCTGTAGTCAGGATTTGCAGAGACAATGTGGAGGCAGTAAAATTCACTAGCATATTAACATCAAGTAGCTTTTCACTCCTCTTCCTGTTTTTTTTTTAAATATATGGAGAGAAAAGTACACACTGTTCGAGGCTGCAAAGCCAGAAAACAACCAGAAGACCAACTGAATAATTTTTGAAATGCTCCAAAGCAATTCAAAAGCACCAGTTTCACTTTGACACCTCGCCTCAATTTGAAGGGGAGATTCAGTTGAAGCCTCTCCAAATTTAAGCTTCATGCAGACCTAATCTACCATGTGCACTAAATCAAAAAGTGGATATAAATACATGCATATTAAAACCACTTTAAATGGAGATGTGATTAGCCCATCTGTATATAAAAAGCCTAAAGTGGAGACGTGGAAGAACTGTATAGAACCTGAGACACTCTATTATTGAGGCTATCATATAAAATATTGGAGATCTATAATGGAAAGAAATCTTCCATGACATAGGGGAAAGAAACTTTAATTTCTTCAGAGATAGCATACTTTCTTGTAGTTCTGTTCATCAAATTTAAATATATATATAAATTTTTATATGGCACTTCAAAAGAATTTTGGATGATGAACACCATACATGAATCTCTCCGAAACCTGCCAGCTTTTTAAGCTTGCTAATTTGAATCATTCAATAGCCTCAGAAGAAAATATTATAGAAATCTTAGACAAATGTCAATATGAACCCCAAAATGAAATATAACAATGCATAAATCAATTCCATGCTCCACATGGAATAAAAAGGAGGCAAAATAAGTAGCAGCCATACTATATTATCAAAATTGTGTTGATGATGCCATCTGTTATCTGTATAAAATACTGCTATCTTGCATAAGATGCTGAAAACTAATGTCAATGAAATCTATCTGCTAATATTTGCATGAGCAACTAGGCGTTGTCCTTGCAGCAAAGACTACTACTGTATATGCTCAAAAATGGAAAAACTTAACAATATTCTCAACATGGTTGGTGAAGATGATGAAACTTGTGGAGATAGCAAAATTAATTTCTTTGGGGAAAAAACAGTATCTACCTTTATGACTAGACTAGAAACTTTTTGTAGATTTTTGCATAAAATTGAAAAACATATCCTTACAATTTGTGTTTTTGATAATTATAAAAAAAAGGATGATAGAAAAGAGTGAGCATTATTTTGTTATCATGGAGTAAGAAGTAACATAATTTTACTTGTATGCTGCACAAGAAATTGGAAGGTTCTTTGCATTTGTATTCTTTCTTTCTTTCTGCAATTTTTGTCTTCCTTTTCTTTTCCTCTCTTACCTGCTTTTACTTTGTATTATTTTATGTTAATTTTTATTCTGTGTGTATGTCTGTGAGTCCTGTTCACACACACAAATTTATTTAGCGTATGGCATGTTGTACATGGAATTGCAGCATATATTAACATTTTGCCTGAATTAAAAAACACTCCCACGAAAATACAGACACATAAACAAACAGCCAGGTATAACCCTATACTGGTTCAAAATCTTGAAATTAATGGCCTGCTAAAAATGTCTTTTGTATTTTTTCCCCTCTCCCTCTCAGCTGGATTGAAAAAGGTATGGTTTTGTCTATGAGTATCCTACGCTTCATTACACAAAGCCCTTCCCAAAACCATCTCCATCCCACTACCACCCCCAAGTTCACATGCTTCAGCTAAAATCCAAGATATTACATCTTAAAGGAACTCCTCCCATTCAGACATTTGGGATCAGGAATTGCAAGAAAGTGAGGAGGCTGCCACATGATGGGAAGAGTCGGAGCACAATAAGTCAAATCAGCAGCCTTCACCCCTTCAAATGTTACTATCCATTTCCCAGCAATATCCTCTTTGTTGGAGTGAGGAGGAGGGCAGCAAAAGCAATAGATTAATGGTTGTGGGGTTGTGAGAGCACTTACAATGGGTTCTGACACCTTACAGATGGCATGGCAGGGTTAAAGAGCATGCACAGTGCTTGTAGTAATGGATACACAGCTTCCAGATGGTGGAGAAAAAAGCAATTTCTCTCCATCCCATGCCACTCTTGGAATTACTGTCTTTTGTTCTAGATGTCAGATTTGATCAATGTGCTAATATTTGATATGTGTTCAGAGGATCTCTAGAAAAAAGCAGCACTGGTGGATGCTGGTTGTCATTAGCAATTTACTATTGGGAAAGGCACCTTTGTCACTCCATACCATGTAGGGCCCTGGAAAAAAAATGGCTGTCCCTTAAGCTTCTCTTAAGCCTACTTTCTATTTTAAGTCTTTCCTTCCAGGATGGTTGTATTATTTGCTTCTCTGAACACAAGGATGAAATGTGGTGTCCAAAATGTCCAAATATTTCAGATATGGTATGATGACTATGGAATGGAGAAGATTGATTCTTTCCCACTAATTTGCACATTATGCTTCTAGTGCTACAGCTTAATGAACTTTATTTTTTTGAGCAACTGCATGGCATTACTGGCACAGATATGAAGACTATTCTTTTAAAACTGTTATGTGCATGCAAATAGCTCTGAAGGCAAATCTCAAAATACTACATCTGTGCTCTCCATATTAATAACTAATTTTAAGCCTTTGATGAAGTTCATCTTGGAAGTTTTAACCCAAATTTCTCAGTTTCCAATTGTGATTTTGTCCTCTCTGGCGTCAGTGAACTTTTATAACTTCATGCCAACTAAAACCTGACAGACCCCCTCTCTATGCTGTACCATGCTAAAAAATAAATAAATTTCTATTTGTTATGGTGGTCATTCATTGAATCAATTTGTCTCCCTACAATAATCAGTAACAAAGACTATAACATACCTCCACAACTCTTCCATTATTTTGACATTTTTAATATTGAAAGATTTGGCTAAAGTTTAACTAATTCATGAAATTAATTTATGGAATAAGTATAACCATGGTATTAGCAGCCGTTGCATAGTTCATAGAACATCTCTAATCTCCTTGACTTAATGCTTCAGAATTACACACATGGACATGATGTTTGTTGCTATTGAAGTGATTCTATGGAGTCCTCTAAGAGAAGTAGTAGCAGGTTTTCACAGGTTGATCCTGGAGAGACATTTGGATCAACCATAGAGCAACTGTATAAAATATACTATTTTGGGAAGTGGGAGTGCTTTGGTTTGACCTAACTCTTCTGAGCCCTTTTCTTTCTGGTGATTGTATGAAGAATTACTGTAGCTCTAAAACAGGACTACAGGAAATGAGATAAAGAACATACTCACATCTTGAAAACATTTACGTCCCACATGCTAGTCTGTCCAATGCTATCATTGGATAGAATCAGGTCCTCTATTTGAGAAAGAAATCTGATCGAACCAAATTTGAGTGATCCTTGGTTGTTTTCTTGCAGACAGTTCATTACCCAAACTAGGTAACATCATCAGTGCTACAGTACATAATCATGATATTATCTAGTTTGGGTAATGACACATCTGCAAGAAAACAATCAAGCTCAGAGAGTACAGAGACCCCTTATTTCAGCCCTTAGCTAAAATATTCACCTTGATCAGTACCAAACCTGAAGACATCCATTAGTTGATTTAAGCCCATGTCATAGTGCCCAACGGATGCAAAAAGGACACAGCGGACGAGCAAAATGTTCCATTGTTGTTATCCACTCTTAAAAGGGGCAAAAATTTGCATAACCGGAGAGGATAACACGGACGCGGGGAGGACACAGGGTGGATGCAAAGCGGATGCGGAATGGAAGCCCAGTGGATGGAAGCGGATGAGAGCGGATGGTGCATCCGCTAGGCTTCCGGGGGGCCACAGCAAAGCGGACACGGAACGGAAAGAGCGGATGCAGAGCGGACGCCGAACGGATGAAGCGGATGCACAGCGGAAGCCTAGCGGATGCACAGCGGAAGCCTAATGGATGCCTGGTGTTAATTGCGCATGCGGGGAGGATGCATTGCGTCAGCCCCGCAGATATAACGGAAGCAGCTCGGAAGCAGGTCGCCATTCAGAGGAAAGACCTGCTGCCGGACGGATTGGCTGCCTTGCCTGCCCTGCCTGCATGTCAGCCTGCCAGCCTCCCTGCCAGCCTTGCTGCCAGCCTCCCTGCCAGCATTGCTGCCAGCCTGCCTGCCAGCATTGCTGCCAGCCTGCCAGCCTGCCTGCAAGCCTTGCTGCCAGCCAGTCTGCCTGCCAGCCTTGCTGCCTGCCTTCCTGCAAGCCTTGGTTCATGTCTGCCTGCCAGCCTTGGTGCCTGCCTGCCTGCCAACCTTCCTGCCAGCCTTGGTGCCTGCCTCCCTGCCAGCCTTGGTGCCTGCCTTGGTGCCAGCCTTCCTGCCAGCCTTGGTGCCTGCCTGCCTGCCTGCCTTCCTGCCAGCCTTCCTGCCAGCCTTGGTGCCTGCCTCCCTGCCAGCCTTGGTGCCTGCCTTGGTGCCGGCCTCCCTGCCAGCCTTGGTTCCTGCCAGCCTCCCTGCCAGCCAGCAACCCCACAACCATGCGGAAGCACAGCAAGCCTCAGCCATCTGCTGCCAGCCCTGGCAAGAAGGACAGGGCTACCATTCCGCCCCCTGGCCCTCACTCTGGTTCTGCTGGGGCTTCTGCAGCACGGGCTCGCTCTTCTGGGGCTGGGGCTTCTGCTGCTCCTGCTTCTGGAGGAGCTGATGACAAGCACTCCAGCACTAGCCACCTCCACAGCACCTGCACCCTTCACCCTTGAGAATGAGCGACCAAGAGGAGTGCCAGAGACTCATTTTTGTCTTATAGCTTGTTGTTAATAAAGTCTATTTATGATTCACACACTTGTTTCATTTCTTTTTTTTTAATAAAGTCTTGCTGGAAACTTTTAGAAATGGCTTAAGCCTTTGCATGCTTGTGGGATGGGTAAGGATAGCTTTGGGATGGGTTAGGATACCTGTGGGATGGGTAAAAGCTGTGGGATGGGTTAGGATAGCAGTGGGATAGATAAACCTCCAGTGCAAGCATAGTGGGACTGTATGGTCCACCCTCCCAGGTGCCACACTTATGGCCCTTTATTATCAATAATAATGTGATAATTATCCACACATGTCAACATAAACACAACTCTTTATTAAATGCCCTGTTCATTGTAGGGCCAACCCAACATACATGGCCCAATCTCATCCGTTTGATGAGACAGGCTGAAGAAAGCATCCATTAAGCATCTACCATCCTGTCTTGCCACTCCACTGCTCCAGCTGGGGAGTTGCACCATTGTCTCAGGAGGTTGCGCTGCTTCTTCGCTTCATTTGAGGCTCTGTTGGGGCCTTGCACATCCTCAGTGTCAATCAGGTTTTGCCCTTGCCTCCATTCACCAGGCTCCATGTCCCCATTGCCTTGCTGGAGGTCCATGAGCCTGTTCTGCAAGACTGGGTAGCGGGTGCACATGAGATTGTGCAGGATGCAGCAAGCTTCCATGACCCTCCTCACGGTCTCTGGGCAATGCTGCATGGTGGTAAGAAGTACCTGGAATCTGTTGGCCAGGATGCCAAAGGCGTTCTCCACCACCCGCCTTGCCCTGGACAGCCTGTAGTTGAAGATCCTCTCTTCATGGGTGAGGAGTTTGGAAGTGTAGGGATTCATGAGGTAGGTTGTGAGGAAGAAGGCGTCATCCCCCATGATGAAGTAGGGCACATCTTGTGTGCCATTGGGCAGGGGTTCTGGATCTGGGAAGCCCACGATGAGGTTGCCTTCCAGCTTCTCCTTGAAGTGACTGGCGTTGTATACCTGGGCATCTGAAAATGAGCATCGATGTACATGAACTTGTAGTCAGCATCGACCATGGCGAAGAGGATGATGCTGAAGAAGCCCTTGGAGTTGAAATAAGTGGACCCCGACTTGGCTGGAGCTTTGCAGGCCACGTGCTTGCCATCTATGGCTCCAACGGTGTGGGGGAAGTTCCACTTCTGAAACCACTGCTCTGCAACTTTCTTCCATCCTTCTTCAGTGGAGGGGTACTGGAGGAGCTCCTCCTTGTATTCTTCGATGATGGCCTGCACCACTTCTCTGACCACAATGCTGATGGTGTTGGATGGCACCCTCCAGCCGTACTGCATGCTCCTGTAGGAGGTGCCTGAGGCCAGGTGGCGCAGAGTGAGAGCCACCTTGAGCCCAGGTTCCAGGCTGGGCTGGAAGCTGGTGTTTGCCTTGGTCAACCTGGGTGTCAGCCGCTGCACAACTTCGTCAAACATGGCTGGAGGCATCCTCATGAAGTTCTGGAACGCCCGAGTGTCTTTTCTCCTCAGCTCCACCATCAGCTTGTTGTATAGTCTGTCCTCTGCTCTTTTGGCGAACCATCTTTGGATCCAGACTCTTTTTGGGTGGCTCCTTTTCTTCTCACAGTAGAGTTCACAGAGCCTGCAGATGGCTTTGCACTGTTGCAGAACGATGGTGGCTGCCGAAAGGACTTTGTTACAATCCACGGTGGACATGACTGGATGTTGTGGAAGAGGAAGAGCCAGATGAAGGCTGCAGAGGTCTGCACCTCTGGGCTGCTGTTCTGAAAGTGAAATGCAGGCGAGTTGCTCCCCCTTTTTATAGGCAGTATAGGTTTTCCGCTAGGCATCCTCTAGGCATCCTCTAGACATCCTTAATATCCGAGATAGGTCCACTCTGCGAATGTTTTTTCTGTTTTAAACGCTTTGTTTCCGTGCTGCATCCATTCTGCATCCATTCTACGTCTGTTCCACTTCCTCCCTGCATCCGGGCCGATGGAGTTCCGCGGATGCATAGCGGACGCCTAGCGGATATAGCGGATGCCTAATGGATGTGTAACGGATGCGTAGAGGATGCGTAGCGGATGCAGAACAGATGAACTGGATACATTTTCCGCGCAAAAGTTTTGGGCAGCCCAAAACTTTTGGAGCGGATGAAACGTCCATAAACGGATGCTGGACGGATAGAGAGGAAGCCAAACGGTGGCAGTGAGTACATTGCGTTTTCGAACGGATGGCAAGGTTTTTTGTCCATTTTACATCCTCTTTGCATCCGTTGGTTCAGTGTGACATGGGCTTTAAGTATGGCATGGTCATCATATGAACTCACTTTATTAAATGATATTGTGGGTGTTTATTATAAACCAGATTTTATATCATCCAGCCACTCTGATGCTTTTTGCCTTGAGGTTGCTGATGAATGCAAGAAATTAACAAGCCTCTCTGGAGTCCTACCAAAGGCCAATTAGTTATGTGTTTCATACACAGCTGTTCACAAGACAAATGCATTGAAACCAATAGAAAGACAGCTAAAATTCTGAAGCAAAAAATCAATAAATTAAAAATTACTTAGAATTTTAACTTCGTGAGAGATCTCATCACCTCCATAATGCATATTGACTTCCTCTCATACGAGACAATACTTGACAACAAAGATTGAGAAAAATAAAAAGCGTTGATTTTGTATATCAAGCCAGGTCCTTTTTTGTTTTAATGCTTAGCATTCTAGGCAGAATTCCATTATCCTTTTTTGTATGCAACAAAGTAGATGGGATGTAATCTGTCACAGTGAAACACGGGAGCATTGCTCCTAGAATGAAAGCTCACAGGAAGATACAGTCTTCATCTAGACTATAAATCTCAGAGACCACCTTGGCATGTTTTACAGCATGTAAGAGAATTACATTAAAAAATTAAAGGAAAAAATGAAGACAAAATCAATTTCTGGTTTACAATTTGGGTTGGAGATATTTCTATGTACAAAAATGCACTGTGTTAGGACTCCAATAAATCCATCCCAATTGGTGGTCCCACAGCAATCCCTGTCTCTTCCCCTGTTTTCACCTCCCTACCATATTTCTGTCCATCAGTAAAAATTGAAAGCCAAATGAACCCTGGTATATAACAATGTGACCTTCTAATGCAGGGCTGTCCAATCTTGGCAATTTTAAGACTTGTGGACTTCAACTCCCAGCATGGATGGCTGGGGAATTCTGGGAGTTGAAGTCCACAAGTCTTAAAGTTGCCAAGGTTGGACAGTCCTTGTTCTAATGAATACTCTTGGTTGCCTGTGTAATGCTTCTGAAAAAGGGTAAAGGCAGATCTCTTTTAGCAACTGCCATGTTTAGCAACTGTCTGCAATTATGGCAGTGAAAAAAAAAGTAACTTTATGATCAACCCTCACATTTTTGTAGGTCTGTAAAGCAAAGGAAAGCTGAAGTAATATTTTGTGTACTGCCACAGTTTCACTTAGTGACTGTTTTCCTTAACAACTGAGTTGCCAATCTCAATTGTTGTCACTAAACAAAAACTACCAGTAATTATAAATCTCAATTGGAACTGAATCCATCCATCCATCATGGGGAAGGCCGTTCTCTAGCTAATCATAACTTGGAAGAGCATTCATTTTTGACTCACTTGTAATTTTCATCTGCATTAGCATCTATCTCTTACTTTTTCCCTAATCCTACAAGCCATTTCCCTTTGCACCTCAATTTAAATCTTACATCAGAATAGCCACTATATGCATCTGATATATAAGCTGCACCCTATAAAAGTTTGTACCCTTTGATTAAATTCATTTGTCTGAAAAATTACACCGGACTCCTATTTTGCCACTATACACTCCTATAATTTCTGTTTACAGATTATCTAGATATCTCCTGACTGTGCTCCAATTATTACTGTGCAACATTTTTTAACTGATTATCTCTCTCTCTTTAAAAAAATAAAAACAAAACAAGGAAGGAAATTTCCAAGGAAATTGAAAACAATGATATAAATATCAAATACATTTTAAAAATGGTGTAGTAGTGCTGGCAGCAAAGGAAAAAGAATCATGCCTACTGAAACTCTACCCACCTACTTTCCTCACACTTAATTTGGTAGCAGAACTGATTCTGTTTCTGATTTGGATGGATGCTAAATGAACAAACTGCGAGGGATTCCTCTTGCCTCAGTGAAGATGTTAAACTTCTTAAGCACTGGAGTTCCTGCAGTGCAACCATCTAACAAACAACACACACGTAATAACAGGATGGAAATAATATAACTGGGGAGGCAAATCCCTCAAACTCAATATCTGATTGTAAATTTAATCTCAATGGTCGGCTGCTGTCTTGTGCCTTCCAATAAAGCTGAATTATTGAATCAATGTGATTCGGTTTTACGGAGAATATTACTGCAAGGATTCTACAGCAAGCTATTACATAGTTATTAATTTGTGATTTCAATAACTGACAATTGTCCTCATGATACTGGGAAACCATCCTACATCTTTTTTTGATGGATAGATATTTTACTTTTAACAAAGCAACAAGTCCCTCTTTATTTCTTTATTCAAAACGATCTCCACTCTGCTTTGCACATGGACATCGCCTAATGTAGTCATTTTTCCTAAATGCTACAAATAGTCAGATTCTCTTGTCTATCAGCTCTTGGCTCCTTTCTTTCATATTATGTGTGAAAATCAGCAGCCAACATTACACCCTTCCAGAAGATTTATGCATTCACGGAGGCAAAATACATTTTGTAGCAGGATTCAGGTCTCACACCGCATCTGTAATTCTTTCTCCAGCCACTCCGGCATCATATTTATGTGAGTTCCTGAGGAGTTGGATAGGAGTTGGCAAAATGCCCATGATGGTGATTATAGAATCTGCTGGCTTCTTTGCTTTGAACTCAGGCCTTTCTGAACAATGGATAATGACTTACATTTGGTATATTTTTGAACACCTGCCTCTGTAAGTCCATTACGATTCATCTTGCTTTGCTTGGAGAAACAAGGATTTCTCATAAGTTTGAAATTTAAAAGAGCTGTGGTGGCGCAGTGGTTAGATTGCAGTATTGCAGGCTGATTCTGCCCAAAGCCAGCAGTTGGATTCTCAACAGTTCAGAGTTGACTCAGCTTCCTATCCTTCTGAGGTTGGTAAAATGAAGACCCAGATTGTTGGGGTGTGTGTGTGTGTCAGCTGACTCTGTAAACCACTTAGAGAGGGCTGTAAAAGCACTGTGAAGTCTAAGTGCTATTGCTATTTATAACTGAATACTTACTTTTAATCTTACTTTTAATCAGTTTTCGAAAAATGTTGGCAGTTAGCAGGCACATTTCAAGCTGGAAGGATGTGGATTCTTCCATAAAATAGCTCCTATTGTGGATACAGATAGTCTTTGACTTACAACCATTCATTTAGTCACCAAAGTTATAACAGCACTGAAAAGTGACTTACGACTGTTTTCCCACTTATGACTGTTGCATCATTCCCATGGTCACATGATCAAAATTCAGACAGTTGGCAACTAGTTCATATTTGTGACAGTTGCAGTGTCCTGGGATCATGGGATCACCTTTTGCGGCCTTCTGACCATCAAAGTCAACAGGGGAGCCAGATTCACATAACAGTTGGGCTACTCATTTAACAACTGCAATGATTCACTTAACAACAATGGCAAGAAACATCATAAAAAGGGGCAAAATTCACATGACAACTGTCTGAATTAGCAATATAAATTTGGGGCTCAATTGTAGTTGTATCTTGAGGACTACTTGTATAGGCTATCATAAAAGGGCCCTAATTTCCTTCATTAGCTGCAGCTGGGAACATGGTGTTTAACAAGGAAAGCTGTGCACAGCAAAGTTGTTGGGAGCAAATCGTGAATTATCTGGTATCATCGAGGTTTATCTGGGTTCCTGGGTTCTTTCCAACCATGTGTGTTTTGCTGGACTTTCAAGGTTGCAATTCCTTCTCCTGCCCTGTCAAGTTTATTACTGTAGCGTGGTTTGTGTGGATTTTTATTTCCAGTTTGTATGTACTTTGTTTTCAGATTGAATTTCCTCCACTTAAAGATTGTTCTTGGGAGAATTTTTTCTCCAGCTGAAGGTAATTTGGACACTGGGGGCAAAATTGGAAGTATTAAAGGGACATTTCTTGCTTATTTGACTGTGTTGCCTTTGTGCCACGCCCTGGGTCATCACAGACCTGCTCTTCCTCTTCCCCTCAGCATGATTCCTACCATTCCAGCATCCAATATTTTTCTAGGCAGATGGGGCAATTCTTCCAAAGTGAAGTCTATCTTAAAGTCATACAGTGTCTTGTCTCCCTACCAATCCAAATCTGTGTGACCCATTTGTGTCAAGGCACTATTTGTTAAGCCTAACATTCCTTAAGGCTTTGGTTGGGAAATGAGGAGAAGCAACAAATACAAACCCTGAATTTTCTACAGGAAAAATAATGTACAAATGTAATAATAAAACAAACATTACCCACAATGAGAGGGATACCAAATAAAAGAATCTGGGTGACTCTTTTATAGTAAGATAAGAGGAAGTAGGATTAATATACTTGTGCTTACAAAGAAAAATAGCAACGTAATCCAACAGTTGGAATAACATTACAACAAGGTGTTCAAAAGATAGTGGCAGGGGTGGGATTCTAACAGTTCACACCTATTCGCTAGAACCGGTTGTTAACATTCTAAGCAGTTTGGAGAACTGGTTGTTAGAAGAAATGACTGGCCTAATCCTGTAAGGAAGGTGGGAAAGAAACATTCTGGAAAGAAACATTATAGAAACTGCCTCTCCATTAATCCTTATTACATTCTTGGCAGAACTAGAGTTCCTGTCTCAGGAACGTCTCTGGAGTTTTTTTCCCCTCCTTTGCCAGTACTTTGCTTGTGTGGAGTGACCATTTAGAGTTACAATGGTGACTTCCGGTGGCAGGCAAGGACAAGTAGAGGTGCAGAAGCCCGTTTGTGGTTTCAGTTAATTTCTTCTTGTGGTTGGTGCGATCTTTAGAAGTGCTTGATTCCCGGAGAGATTCAAGTCAGTGTGAGGGATACTCCAGCTGCAGTGTGGGGAAGGCAACCCCCTGGCAGCAAAGAGGAGCCCTCCAGAGCCTAGCAAGCAAGAGATAGCCTCCTGTCAATGGAGGCTCCGAAGTCCAGACTGTCACTGATGCCAAAAAGCAAGTAAGTGACAGCTTTTGAGATCGTTTGAAAGAAGTGTGGCAAGGGGAACTTAGCGGTGGAGAGGAAGATCAGCAAGTTATAGTCTTCTGAATAAGTGACATTTGGAAGCCTGAAAAGAAAGCGGCTAAAAAGCGGAGGAGAGAAAAGTGTGGGTGAAAAGACCCAGCAGACTGAAGTGAAAGTGTGGATTACAACGAGTGAAAGGGAAATCTATGTGGTTCGGAAATTATTGTTTTAGAAAACTCCAAAGTTGGGGATGATTTGGAATTCCTTATTCGACTGTTGATTAGATAGATTCTTTGGGATAAACTTTATTGAAATGACGACAGGAAGAGGATTGAGGCTGACTGAAAGAAACAGCGCGGCTCCAAATGAGACACTTAGAAATCTTGAAGATACAGCAACAACATATTTAACTTTATTTATTTAATAGACTTTTCAATAGACCCTTGGGAGAATTTTACTTTAACTGAGGAGGTGGTGGTATGTGGAAGAAATCAAAAATTGAACTTAGAAATGTTTAAAAAAAGGAGAGAGGTAGATTGGAAGATTGAGAAGAGTGACTGATTGACTGTAGCTATTATTCAGCACTTTCTACCCACCCCCACTTCCAGTATGTTTGAAGAGAAAAAAATTAATATCAGAGATAAAGAATCAAAGACTGACTTTGAAATCTCTTTTCCTTTTTTCTATAGCTTTTTTTCCTTTTTGTATAAATTTGCCTAATTCTTCTTTTTTCTTCTCTCCCCTCTTCTTACTTATATTTTGGTGTTATCTTTTCCCTCTTTCCTCCTTTCTATAACAATTATAAATTTACTCATTGAGAAAAGAAGTATTGATTATTGTATTAGACTGTTAAAAAATTGATTTGATTAATCTACTAATAATAGGGATAACTACACGTTGACTAGATACATTAAAAAAAATAGTAAGAACATTAAGAATATTATGAATCATTTAATCAATAAGTATAAGACTTAATATTTAATATTCTAATAGTTAAATTTATGGTGTGAATATAATTAAAACTTGAATTTAGTTGGATTAGATATACCATTTATATTATTTATTATATATTTACTATAATTATTATACACATTTATTATATAGACTGTTGTATAACGCTGTATAGTATTGCATAGAAACTGAATATAAAACCCATAAAATTACTTATTTGATTTAGATTTAAGATATGGAAAAATATAGATAGGTAGATTAATTAATTATACATTGGTTAATTCTAATATAGAGGTTATAATATTGAATGGTAATCTGGGATAACATAATTAACATAATCCAACAACAAAAACAAATATTAAAAGAAATGACCTCGACAACTACCACAGCTCTGAAAACTGGAAGAAAGGCTATTCCAACACTAACAACTACACTGGCAACAGCTTCGCCCATGGCTCAAAAAACTGTAGGAGAAACATTACCAATAGAAAAACAAACCAATATTTCAAATGCCAATATTCAATCAATCTTACTAACGCTACAAGAATCGATGCAAAGCTACAAGAAACAATGATTAAAAAACCACAATGAGACAAGAGCAGATATTAATGAATTAAAGGAGGAGATGGGGAAATTGAAATTAGGAATGAAAGCAGACATCTCCAAAGTAGAAGATAAAATTGGAATACTACAACAGGCCTTGGAGAAAAATGAAGCAACAATAAAAGAAGTAGAGAAAAGGACTGAATGAACTGAAAGGAAACTTGAAAGGGTAGACGAGGAATTAAAAAATGTAAGCAAAGAAATGGAAGACTCATTGGTCTATCTAGAGATGGACAAGGCGGCTACATACCTGAGATTTCAGAATGTAGAGGAATCCAAGGAAAAAGACCTAGAACAATTGATGGCAGAAATACTGGCTGGATTATTGGATAAAGACAAAGATTATATTTTAAGAGAGTTCACCGAAGTTTACAGGGTCAGTACCAACTATGTGAGACACCATAAATGCCCTAGAGAAGTCCATATACGTTTTGTGAGAAGGAGTGTTCATGATATTATATTTAGGATGTCCAGGGAAAGAACAATTATGTATAAAGGTGAAGAAATTTTGATTCTTAAACAAATTCCAAGAAGTGTATGAGAAACAAGATGAGATTACAAATTTTTAGCTGCTTACTTAAATAAAAAAAGAATTGTATTCAAATGGTTAATCCCAGAAGGGATGTTAGTTTCATGGAAAGAAAGAAAAATTAAAATAGATACCATGGAAAGAGGCCAAGAATTTTATGCCCAACTAGTAAGTTCGGAAGACCTGAGTAGTAAGGAGGAACTGGAAATAAATCTACAAGAAGACGAAAGCTACTACAGAAACAAAAAAGAAGGAACTTTAAGCCAGCAAGCACAAGGAGAGACTGGAGTTATCATGAGACAAAGAGCGAAACAGAATTAAGCAAATGGAAGAAGAAAAGAAACTTCTATCAATTAACATAAATGGCCTAAATTCGACATTAAAAAGGAAAAGGATATTAACAAAACTAATTAAACAAAATGCTGATATAATATGCCTACAGGAATCCCATATAAGGAAAGAAGACAAAAGATATTTAAATTGCCCGAAACTAGGGAAGCTATTTACTGCACCAGCAGACACAGGAAAAAAGAAAGGGATCGCAATATATGTTAAAGAGGATTTGAAATCAGAATTAGTATGGTCACACCCCGAGGAAAGAACTTTGGTTTTGCAGATCTGGATTAACAACATTTCAATTTTGTTAGTAGTAATTTATGCCCCAAATGAAGATCAGAAAGAATTTTTTAAACACCTATACTGAAAAATAATAGGATTTGATAAAAGGAATATCTATATTATAGGAGATTTTAACTCTATTGCCGATTATCAGAAAGACCATAGTAAGGGGGGAAGAATAAAAAAGGGAAAAGAGAGTTCCCTAAGATATGTAAGGAAATGATGAAAGAATTAAATTTGGTGGATTTATGGAGAAGACTATATCCTGAAAAAAAAACAATTTACATTTTATTCCAATCCGCATCAAATGTGGATACGAATTGATATGGCATGGATGAATGGGGAAATAGCAAATGAGATAAAAGAAATTGATATACTACCAAATGAATGGGCAGACTATAACCCAATTCAGATAATATGGAAAGGCAGGAAGAAACCAAATGAAAGATGGACATTAAATACCCAATTAATAAGAGAAAAAGAATATATTGATAAACTTAAGGAGGAATTAAATTATTTTTTAAAAGAAAATGACAATGGCATAACTACAAAACAAAACAATTGGGATACAATTAAGGCAGTAATAAGAGGTATAACAATTTTTTACAATTCCAAGAAGAATAAAGAAAAATATGCCCAACAAAATAAACTGCAACAACAAATTAAGGAATTAGAAATGCAATTAGACCCCAAAGAACTCAACAATGCAAAATCAGATAATAATAGCTAAACACAAATTGAATTTAATTGAACAAGAGAAAATGATTATAAATTTGAATATGACTAAACAAACCTACTTTGAGAATGCTAATAAGCCAGGAAGATGGTTAGCTTATAAACTTAAAAAAAAGAAAGAAAAGAGACTGATATACCAGTTAATAGATGGGAATGGCGACATACAACAAGAGATAGAACAAAAAAACGAAATTGTACATAAATACTTTGAAGAGTTATATAAAAAGGAAAAAATAAATGAGGACAGAATAAGAAATTATTTAGATGAAATTAAAGATAAAGAAATTGAGGAAGAAATGATAGAATTATTTAACAAAGATATATCTTGGTCTGAACTAAAATTGGCAATAGAGAATCAAAAAAATAATAAAGCCTCGGGCCCAGATGGGATTCTGGGAGAGCTATATAAAATAATTGCAGAACAAATTGGATCTTTTATGATGGAAATTTTCAGTGATGTATTATTGGCAGCCAGGATGCCGGACTCATGGAGGGGAGCACTGATTTCATTGATCCCGAAGGAGGAATCTGAATCCAGATATATCAATAATTATAGATCAATTTCACTGTTAAACACTGACTATAAAATATTTACCTCCATGATAGCTAACAGACTAAAAAGAATTTTAAATCTATATATACATGAAGATCAAAATGGTTTTCTCCCGACCAGACAGATTAGCAATAATTCAAGAACAGTACTAGATATTTTAGAATTTTATGAAGCCCACACCGAGAAACAAATTGCACTTATGTTCTTAGATGCTGAAAAAGGCCTTTGATAATTTAAATTGGCAATTTTTAATTCAAAAAATATATAATATGAAATTAGGCACTAAATTTGAAAATATTATAACAACTATTTATGATACACAACAGGCCAATATTATAGTAAATGGGGAATATACTCGCCCAATAAAAATAGAAAAGGGAGTCAGACAAGGTTGCCCACTTTTGCCCCTGCTCTTCATATTCTCATTAGAAAGATTATGAATACGAATTAGATAGAACTCAGAGATAAAAGGATTAAAGATTAAAACAGAAGAATACAAGTTGCAAGCATTCGCTGATGATATGGTTTTCTTTATTGAGGAACCAATAGAAAGAGGACAAAAATTGATTAATGAATTAGAACAATTTGGAGCGGTAGCAGGACTCAAAATTAATAGGAAGAAAACAAAATTAATGACTAAAAAATTAACAGAAAAACAGAAAAAAGAATTAGAAGAAGTTATGGGAATACAAGTGACAAAGAAAGTTAAATATTTAGGAATATGGTTGACAGCACATTGTAAGGCACTTAAAGAAAATAATTATGATAAGTTGTTGCTACAGGTAAAGAAGGATTTATAATTATGGGGCAGACTGCAACTCTCACTATTGGGTAGAATTGCTACCATTAAAATGAATATTCTCCCAAAATTCTTATATTTATTTCAGATGATTCCAATTAAATAACAAAATTTTTTTTTTGAAGAACTTAACAAAATAACTGCTAAATTTATTTGGCAAGGGAAAAAACCCAGAATAAATTTAAATGCAATGCAGGATATGAGGAGCAGGGGAGGGTTGGCACTTCCAAATTGGGAATTGTATTATATTGCTGCCACTTAGTATGGTTAAAAGATTGGGTGAACTTAAATTATAAGAGAATCTTATTTTTAGAAGACCATCATTTCCAAAGGGGGTGGCATCTCTTTTTATGGGACGTAGGGAAAGTTAACCAGAAATATTTCCATTGACATTTAATTAGAGACTCGTTATTAATTAATTGGAAAAAAATACGCAAAAAACACTTTTAAAAAGTATCGATCTGGCTATCAACAATGGAGGCGATGATCCACCCAAACAATTTGGATATTTCTAAAATGATTAAATACAAAGATTTATTGGACATAAAAGGAAATTTGAAATCATGACAAGAACTTCAAGAGTGGGGATTTAAAATAGATCAATGGGTTTCCCTACAAATTCATAGTAGATATAAACAAGATAGGAAGGAATTTGGAATTAACAATAAACCCCAGCAATTAGACAAAATTTTATTAGGACCAGGTTAAAAAAATATAACTAAATTTATAATTGTTTATTATAAGTAGAACTAGAAGAAGAAACAGTAAAAGAGTATGATAGCCTGGAGTAGGAATGTAGGATGTAACATCACCCGAAGAGAGTGGGAAAAAGTCTGGGGAAGAAATAATAAGATTACAAAATTGGCAGCATACAAAGAAAACGCATATAAAATGTTTTATAGATGGCACCTTCCCCCTTCGAGATTGGTGAGAATGTGCCCTAAAATGAGTCCAAAATGTTGGAAATGTAAAAAAAAAGAGGGAACCTTTTTTCACATGTGGTGGTCCTATATAGAAGCCCAAAAACACTGGAAAAAAATTAGAAATTGGCTGGAAGATATAACAAAAGAACAGATCAAATACAAACCAGAGTCCTTTCTGTTAGGGATTTTTGAAAACAAATATTAAAAAAAATGAAATACATAACAATACACATACTAACAGTGGCCAGATTGGCCTTTGCTCAATGTTGGAAGCATCCCTATATACCTACAGAGGAGATGACTATCCAAAAAATTTCAAACTGCGCAGAAATGGACAGATTAACTTTAGCTTTAAAAAACAAAGATACTTCAATATGTTATAATAGTTGGAATTATTAGTATAAATGGTTAGAACAAAGATGGACTTTATATCATAAGATAGTAAGAATAAGATAAATTTGTATGAGTGATGTACAAATTTTTGTAAAGATAACGTGTGCAGATATGGCAAAATTAAGGGAAGAAAAGATCCTACAAACTGTCAAAAATAAGAATGTTTTTAAATTTTTTCTGTTTCCTTCTGCTTTTTCATATATGTATGTGTTGTCGAGTTGTTGTTTTAGTTGTAAAATTAATAAAATTTGTTTTTTTAAAAAATAAAGTTACAATGGCACTGGAAAAAGTGATTTATGACCATTTTTCACACATACTATTGTTGCAGCATCCCCACAGTCATGAAAGGCCAGGCGAGGAGATGCGTGCCTTGATGTAAGTGATATTGAGTTGGCTATACCCATCCAATAATCACCAAACCATGTCCACCAAGCCACGCTCACTACCTAAGCCACGCCCACAGTTGTTAAAAATTTTGAATCCCACCCCTGGATAGTCGTATATCCAAGTACAGGGGTCTCAAACTCAAGGCCCATGGGCTGGATCCAGCCTATGGGGAGCTTAGATCTGGCATGCAGGGGCGCCCTGAAAACAGTGAAGGTTCTCCGTGGTGCCACTGCCAGAGAAAATAGAGCTTGGGAAAGCTGCAAGCGATCCCTGCAAACTCTGTTCTTGCTGGCAGAGGGTTGCAGGACGCTGTCACAGCTGGAAACAGAGCTCAGGAGCCCATTTTTGCTGGCAGAGCACTTGGGCCATCACAGATAACCCCAGTACAAGTGACAAACTGGCCATGCCCCCCCTGCCCCCTGAGATCAAACAAAATGTTGATGTGGCCTTCAATGAAATTGAGTTAGACATCCCTGCTCTTGGATGACAGGCCATCTCTATAAACCAAAGTGGGATCCTCTACCTCTCTAGAAAGAGAGCTTGAGACATGCAAGACTGATGTCAGCTTTTGAAGCAGTTCAGAGCAGGAAATCAAAGTCTATGAATAGTAAAACTACTTTTCTTGCAAGGCTATTGAATCTTGCAAGTCTGAAAGGTATTTCCCCACTTCCTGACCTGTATGTACCAGAGAACTAAGGGACGATCAATTCTGAGATGCTGTCTCAACTTACATTTCTGTTTGGGCTCCAATTTTGTTTACCAAACTGTTGCCTAGGGTGGGATTCTTCCTCCTGTCTTTCAAGGTTATTCTCACAACCCATTGCAGAACATACAAAACAATGATTTGCCCTTTCAGTGCTAGACACCTTCTAATATACCTTGCCTTGAAAGACTCAGTTATCTTCTTCAGTAGCAAATGTATCACTTTTGTTGAGCCACAAATTCTTTTCTGCTGAATGCCTTATCAGTTCTTGACTTCTGCTTCTTTATACTGTCTTGCATCCCGAGTTTTTGTTCAGAGTCTTTCTTATGCAAGCCATCCCTGAGCCTCTGGTCTTACAAGAGTCCCATGGTGTTACTGAACCTAATTCTGTTCCTGGTTTCCAGTGTGTATAGTTTTCATGGGCTGGGAGTGAAATTTTTTGTACAGTCTTGCATATCTACCATGTCTTAGCCCACCTCTTACATCAATAATTCGTTACAAATTCAAATTTTATTACTTATTTATCTAATTCATATCCTGCCTTTATTCTTTTTACAAATAATTCAAAGTGCTGTGCATATTCAATGCACCTTCCTCTTTCTGGGGAACCACAATAATCCTGTGAGATGGATTGGCTGGGAGAGAAGGACTGGCTCAAGGTCACCCGACTAAGATTGGGATTTCAACTCACGTCTGTCTCTTGCTTTCTAGCCTGGTGCCTTAATGGCTTGACCAAATTGGCTTATTAAAAATTATAAACAACAACAATAAAATATGATTGCCTACTATAATGTTATAGGTTACTTTTGTTTTTGTTTGCGTTGTTCTTCTCATAGCTATATTTGCTGCATTATAGTCACCTATCAGGGAGAGATTTAAGCAAAAATGAGAGACTGCATTTGGGCAGAAATGGTAGCCCATTTACAAGAAGCCTTCTCCTTTGGCTTGGTTTTTGGCAAAAAAACAATTCACTTCCATTTTGACTGTCATTGCACCATGAAATGTAATAATTTTAATATTGTTGAAAAACATATTGTAAGAACTGAGATATGTTAAGATGTTGTTCCAGCAATAACCTGCAATGGAATAAAGAGTTAAAAATTTACAGAAACCCAGGGGCAGTTTGTCATTAAAATTAGTACTTACTTCTGTGTTTGTGTAGTATAGCTGTTATCATAGGCTTCATAACTTGGCTCATCATATTCACCCCCATATCTATCATCGTATCCCTATAAGGGAAATAAAAGATCTAATTTAGAAGGCTGATCCAGTAACAGATTGACACCTGTAACAAAATCTTAATATTTAAGTGTTACATTCATGCAAATTAACATATATTCAAAAATACAGATTTGAATGCTTGTGGTCCTTCTAGTCAAAGCATTCCCTGAGCAGAGTTTTTCTCATGATTTCCAGTCAGAAAAGATACTTACCTTCACTTTTGACTCTGTTTTTGAGACTCATCAGTGCTGTAATGTAGAATTTGGGGAAGTGTTCAAGACTTTGAAAAGCTGGATTATTAATTTTCTACTAGGAGAATTCAGAAACCTCTAATTTGATTCAGTGGCCTAATCCAAAGCATCATAAGCATGCCAATCAGTTTGAAATTACTACAGAAATAGTTTGGTGCCACTGTCTTGACAAGACTGACAAAAATGGAGTTCCCTTGGTCAAAGTATAGCCTATAACAACATGTAATTTGCACTGTTTTTCAACTGCATAAAGGTGAAACAATCAAGTAAGCCATCTCTATGAGGAGGCCAAGCAACTTGAAATTGGGGTCTCAAAAATGCCAGTTAAGTTTGTTGTTTTGGAATACGATAAAACATAAAGTGATGAAGATAAATGGGTTAGCAACCTTTACTACAAAGAATGCCCATCCCAAATTATAAACAGATTGTTTGTGAACTTGGCATTATCTAACAGTATGAAAGAGGTGGGCTGGCAGATAAACTCTAGGCAACACTATAAGAAACACAATATGACTCTGGCAGAGAAAGGAAAATCGATTCCCGGTAGAGAGACAGAGGCTGACACTAGGCAAAATGAGTAAACTTTAATGAAGGGAGCCCAGAACCATATGATAACAAAGGAATATTTGGAATATTTAAGGTTGAAAGTTATATAAATGAAAGAAAGGTAGACATGTTGCAATTAGAGCTGACCTACTATATGGGGTCAGCATGGAATGGACAGTAAACTCACAAAAGTAGACCACTAGTATACACAGCTGGTTACAAAAGACTTCCACAATTATTTTGATTAGGTTATGTACAACAATGGTCTGAAGAGAATCATAGCGGAAAGCTAGGCTGCTGTTTTTTTCTGCCTTAAAATGATCATGACCTCTTAGAAAACCAAGAACTGGCTACCCTATTGGATCTGAGTTTTTTTTTCTGCTGTAGAAAAATGAGGAATGTCTCAAAAGCTGCTTTTCTAAATGGCAACTCTGCTTTCTTGATTATTTTTTCTTTGAAAATGATTTGCTTCTCATCCAAGTAGCATCTTCAACTTCATTGCTGAGAAGCTAAATATTTTCAAAGAAAAAAAATTGGAAAAACATCTTTGGGAAAACTATGTTCAGAATGATTGTGAATCTCCATTAGACAAATCTGAGGAATTCCTTTTCTTCATCTCATCTCCACCCTGTTTCTTGCTTTATAGTTCCTTTACAATTTCTACCAGCATGGTCTATCATCTAATGTTGGCCCTTCAGAAACTGCTGTTGACCTACAGTAGATATGCAAATGATGGCCAGCACACATAGCTTTTCTGATGCAGTGCTGTTATCTCAGTCTTTGGCTGTTAGGTATGCTGCTAGTAAGGTATGCTGCTAGTAAGAGCAATTTATTGTATATCCTAGGAAAATGTTAATGAAGGCTACAATTTTTTCCCCCTGGAGTTTAGCATATAAATGCATTTCTAAATAGTGGTGGGTGAAATAATAGCTTAAAAAATGACTAGATGATTACAAGAATGCATTGCCTCATTATATCACTAAGAAACTTATTAGTGGCATATAAAACATACTTTTCTCTCTGTCTCTGTATCTTTCTTTTCCTTCCTTCCATTTTCGTACAGAGAGAGCCACAAGTAAATGTTGTACCAAATGTGTTCTTAACTTATTTCATGGTTCTAATTTCTTCTGCCCAACTAATAATTGGAAGGATACACTATAAGTGCTTGGATAAAATCACAAAGCCTATCAGTTGATAGGTAGGTCATGCAAATGAGCTGCTTTGGCTTCAATGTTGATTTTAAAAGATAGGGTTGCTTACAAATCACATCTTCTAACAGTATGAAACATTATGAAATAGGTGAACTCATGAATTAGCTAAAAAAAGAGTTTTCCAGTAAAAAAGATTGGGGCCTGAGGAAAATCTCTTCCAAGCTCTTCACCGGTCAAAGCTGCAGCTCAGAAATTCAATCTGATGTTCATGCTTCTGAATCAAACTGACTTTCTGAGTCAAATCAGATTAAACTAGGTTATTTGTTCTAACCCAATTGAAAAACCTACAAATCTGAATGAAACAACTCAACACTCCTATAAATAAAATAGGCATCCACAAAAATTTGAACCCAGGTCTTGCATTGCTCTAACATCCATCCATCATCCATCATCCATCCATCCATCCATCCATCCATCCATCCATCCATCCATCCATCCATCCATCCATCCATC
>BLBF01000007.1:28261896-28314840 GCA_015471245.1 Laticauda colubrina
ATCTATCTATCTATCTATCTATCTATCTATCTATCTATCTATCTATCTATCTATCTTTTATGAAGTTCCAAATATTGCATGTTCAGGAAAGTTCATCTCACAAATAAATGCAGGATTAAAAAAGAGATATCTTTTAAATGAATTAACATTAGGCAAGCTACTTTTCAAAATACATTTAAGAGCTAACTGTTTAACCTCTGTGGGTTTTCTGTTTTCTTTTGTTTTTTTTTTTGGAGTACCTTCTTTACCTTTTTTACTGAGAAGTATTTCATGACATTTGAACAGACAAGAACATTCCATGGTATTTTTCAAAAAGCATTGGAAGAGAAGCACACTCAAAAGGTCAAGAAAATTAAACTCTTTTTCAGAGTGGTTTTGGCACAGAAAGAGAATCTCCTATTACTATTATATATTTAATTTTGAGTACCTACTTCCGCAAGCCACAGTGATTACAGATAAGATTGATGGCTAAAGTCCAACAGCTATGAGAATGCAGTCACTATTCATAGCTTGAGTGCAACCATGAGAATGCACTGCTATGAACAACTCCAAGGAATTGCATCATCACAAATTGGATTTTTTCCTGGTATGTTAATCGCACCAGTATTATCTTCATATTTGGCAACTGACAAAGCAGCAACACTTAAATTTATACTCCTCAACCACTTTTCACTTTATCCAGATTATATTAAAATGGATAATTTTCAAGTGCAAATATCAAAAGCAATATGAATGCATGCTCTGCATCTGAGCACATTCTGGCAAAGGGACTGATCACTAAATGCCTCTTCTGGAACATGCTGCTACTATGGAGTAAATAACTGTAAAACATGCCAGAAGAATTAAAAGCTTAGATAAAATAAAATTTAGAAATCAAAAACAGAAGAACAGTAGGTCAAAAACACAATAATACTGCTTTGCAAAGAAGACTAGCAATTTAAAACTGTAAAGTCAGATGGAAGAAACTGGAATCTTCAGATTATCTTTAGAAAGCTTTCTGGTCTAATGCTATAACTTGTTTTGATTGCAGAAATCAAAACTAGAGGAGTTTTTTAAAATAGCTTGGGAATTTCCTCTTCAGGTTTATATTAGTTGTCTCATGTATATTTGTTAGTTAGAAAATTATGTAGACAGGCAAACATAAAATATGAAACCAAAAAATGATAAATCTACATTTGCTAAACATGCTTCTACCTATTGCTGCTTTTTTAACTATGGTAACTTCCTAATTAGGGCAGATGGTTTTAGAATGGAAGGCAAAAGCAGTTTATTCACTTCACAGATGTTCTTTCATTAAGTGCAATCTGTCTGCTTTCTGTTTTAATCTGCAATTAAAAAGAAAAAAGAAATATCTCTCAATGAATTCCTAAACATTTATTTTGTACATATTTTCTTAGATGTTTATTTTAAAAACAATTTTATACTAATATGTTTTTATCATGGATTTTGAATTGTACATGTATGTTTTGAGATGAGAAGGGCAATTTAAAAACTAGGAAAGATTAAAAATCGTATTTCAGTATGTACTGGGACCATTAATATGGACCAGGTTGGTTTACTCAGAAATAAGGTTCAAATGAAATAGTTCAGCATCCCTAGGTTTTAGTAAACCAGTTGGTACCTCACTTGAAAAGACTTTGTTCTATACTTAACAGCCTCAAAAATTATTAAATACACTACATAGAATTTTGAAGTTTTTGTTCTGATGTTAAGGCCCTGTCACACTGCCCAACAGATGCCAAACGGACACAATGGATGAGAAAAATGTTCCATCCGTTGTTATCCGCTCTCAGAAGAGGCAAAAATTTGCATAACCAGAGTGGATAACACGGACGTGGGGAGGACGCAGGGCGGATGGAAAGCGGATGTGGAACGGAAGCCCAGCGGATGAAAGTGGATGGGAGCAGATGGCACATCCGCTAGGCTTCCGGGGGGCCGCAGCAAAGCTGACGCGAAACGGATACAGCGGATGCACAGCAGAAGCCTAGCAGATGCACAGCGGAAGCCTAGTGAATGCCGAGCGTTAATTGTGCATGCGGGGAGGATGCATTGCATCAGCCCCGCGGATATAACGGAAGCAGCTCAGAAGCAGGTCGCCATTCAGAGGAAAGACCTGCTTCCAGACACATCGACTGCCTTGCCTGTCCTGCCTGCATGTCTGCCTGCCAGCCTTGCTGCCAGCCTTGCTGCCAGCCTTGCTGTCTGCCTGCCTGCCAGCCTTGGTGCTTGCCTCCCTGCAAGCCTTCTTGCCAGCCTTGGTGCCTGCCTCCCTGCCAGCCTTCCTGCCAGCCTTGGTTCCTGCCAGCCTCCCTGCCAGCCAGCAACCCCACAACCATGCTGAAGCACAGCAAGCCTCAGCCATCTGCTGCCAGCCCTTGCAAGAAGTACCAGGCTACCATCCCGCCCCCTGGCCCTCACTCTGGTTCTGCTGGGGCTTCTGCAGCACGGGCTCGCTCTTCTGGGGCTGGGGCTTCTGCTGCTTCTGCTTTTGGAGGAGCTGATGACAAGCACTCCAGCACCAGCCACCTCCACAGTACCTGGACCCTTCACCCCTGAGACTGAGCGACCAAGAGGAGTGCCAGAGACTCATTTTTGTTTTATAGCTTCTTGTTAATAAAGTCTATTTTTGATTCATACACTTGCTTCGTTTCTTTTTTTTTTAATAAAGTCTTGGTGGAAACTTTTAGAAATGGTTTAAGCCTTTGCATGCTTGTGGGATGGGTTCAGATAGCAGTGGGTTGGGAAGGGACACCTTTGGGATGGGTAATAGCTGTGGGATAGATAAACCTCCAGTGCAAGCATAGTGGGACTGTATGGTCCACACTCCCAGGTGCCACACATATGGCCCTTTATTATCAATAATAATGTAATCAATCATCCACACATGTCAACATAAACACAACTCTTTATTAAATGCCCTGTTCATTGTAGGCCCACCCAACATACATGGCCCAATCTCATCCGTGTGATGAGATAGGCTGAAGGAAGCATCCATTTATCATCTATCATCCTTTCTTGCCACACCACTGCTCCAGCTGGGGAGTTGCACCAGTGTTTCAGGAGTTGCACCAGTGTTGCGCTGCTTCTTCCCTTCACGTGAGGCTCTGTTGGGGCCTTGCACATCCTGAGTGTCTATCAGGTTTCACCCTTGCCTTCATTCCCCAGGCTCCATGTCCCCATTGCCTTGATGGAGGTCCACGAGCCTGTTCTGCAAGACTGGGTAGCGGGTGCGCATGAGATTCTGCAGGATGCAGCAAGCTTCCACGATCCTCCTCACGGTCTCTGGGCGATGCTGCATGGTGGTAAGAAGTACCTGGAACTTGTTGGCCAGGATGCCAAAGGCGTTCACCACCACCCGCCTTTCCCTGGAAAGCCTGTAGTTGAAGATCCTCTCTTCATGGGTGAGGAGTTTGGAAATGTAGGGCTTCATGAGGTAGGTTGTGAGGGAGAAGGCATCATCCCCCACGATGAAGGGCACATCTTGTGTGTTGTTGGGTAGGGGTTCTGGATCTGGAAAGCCCACGATGAGGTTGCATTCCAGCTCCTTCTTGAGGTGACTGGCGTTGTATACCTGGGCATCTGAAGATGAGCCGTTGCCTGAAGCATCGATGTACATGAACTTGTAGTCAGCATCGACCATGGCAAAGAGGATGATGCTGAAGAAGCCCTTGTAATTGAAATAAGTGGACCCCGACTTGGCTGGAGCTTTGCAGGCCACGTGCGTGCCATCTATGGCTCCAACGGTGTGTGATAAGTTCCACTTCTGATACCACTGCTCTGCAACTTTGTTCCATCCTTCTTCAGTGGAGGGGCACTGGAGGAGCTCCTCCTTGTATTCTTCAATGATGGCCTGCACCACTTCTCTGACCACAATGCTGATGGTGTTGGGTGGCACCTTCCATCCATATTGCATGCTGCTGTAGGTGGTGCCTGAGGCCAGGTGGCGCAGAGTGAGTGCCACCTTGAGCCCAGGGTCCAGGCTGAGCTGAAAGTTGGTGTTTGCCTTGGTCAACCTGGGTGTCAGCCACTGCACAAGTTCGTGAAACATGGCTAGAGGCATCCTCATGAAGTTCTGGAACGCCCGAGTGTCTTAGTTCCTGAGCTCCCCCATCAGCTTGTTGTACAGTCCATCCTCTGCTCTTCTGGCGATCCATCTTCGTACCCAGAGGCTTCTTGGCCACCTCTTTTTCTTCCCGTAGTAGAGTTCACAGAGTCTGTAGATGGCTTCGCACTGTTGCAGAAGGATGGTGGCTGCCAAAAGGACTGTGTTACGATCCACGGTGGACATGACTGGATGCTGTGGAAGAGCAAGAGCCAGATGAAGGCTGCAGAGGTCTGCACAGCTGGGCTGCTGGTCTGAAAGTGAGATGCAGACGAGTTGCTCCCCCTTTTTATAGGCAGTATAGGTTTTCCGCTAGGCATCCTCTAGGCATCCTCTAGACATCCTTAATATCCGAGATAAGTCCCCTCTGCGGACGTTTTTTCCGTTTTAAACGCTTTGTTTCCATGCTGCATCCATTCTGCATCTGTTCTGCATCCGTTCTGCGTCCGTTCCACTTCCTCCCTGCGTCTGAGCGGATGCGAGTTGCACGGATGCGGAACGGATGCCTAGCGGACATAGCGGATGCGTAACGGATGCAGAACGGATGCGTAGTGGATGCGTAGCAGATGCAGAACGGACGAATTGGGTACATTTTCCGCGCAAACATTTTGTGCAGTTCAAAACTTTCTGAGCGGATGAAACGTCAATAAACGGATGCTGGACGGATAGAGAGGAAGCAAAACGGAGGCAGTGAGTACATCACGTTAACCAATGGATGGCAAGTTTTTTTGTCCATTTTACATCCTCTTTGCATCCGTTGGTGCAGTGTGACATTGGCTTTACCTCCCCAGTAAATCAACATATGCATCATCTTCTGTTCAATCAGCTACATTTAACAAAAGCTTGTTGGAATGAGACTGTAACTGACAATAAATAATTTCATGGGAATCTCCCCTTGTGAGAAATGCAACCTGTACAAATGCATAGTGACACCAGTGTCATCTATTCCTTATCATGAGGAATAGCCCTGCACCTATAGAAAGCTTTGCAGAGATTTTCAAAGACGCTGTTCATTCTGATGGAGAATTGAGCCAGGTGTCTCTTCAAGAGTGCATTGAAGTGATGATTTCTCCCTATATCAGGGATGTCAAACTTGATTTCATTGAGAGTCACATCAGTGTTGTGTTTGACCTTGGGGGGCTGGGGTGGGTGTGGCCAGTTTGACATATCAGGGGCACCTGTGGTGGCCAAGTGCTAAGGCAGCACTTCCCTCCCTCTCATTATAATCTCCTTCCTTCCTTCCTTCCTTCCTTCCTTCCTTCCTTCCTTCCTTCCTTCCTTCCTTCCTCCCTCCCTCCCTCCCTCCCTCCCTCCCTCCCTCCTTCCCTTTTCTTCTCAAGGCCCATGGGCCATTCCTTTGCTGTTTCCAGATCTAAACACCCAGTAGGCTGGATCCGGCCCATGGGCCTTGAGTTTGGCACCCCTGCCCTATATGGTGGTGCAGCTGAACAAAACAGAAAACAGAGTTGGAAGGGACCTTGGTGGTTCTCTAATTCAACTCCCTGCTGAGGCAGGAAGTTGTGACAGTTTGGCTTCTTTTGGATATAGTGGTTTGGTTCTTATTTGAAAGCTCTTCTTAATGCAGTGTATGCAATGATTTCATCCAGTCAGATTTTAGCAAACAAACAAAACTGCTTATGAAGAAATGAAACAAAGAATGAATGAAGCATGATATCACAGCAAGCAAGTTTTTAAAAATACATGTGAGAGTTGGAAAGCAAAGTGACTTTACCAGTAAACACATAGAAAGTGCACACTATAGAAATGTGCACAAACCTGCACTGCATGTACTTCAAAGAATACAGGATTAATGCAGACATAGGAAAGAATTGTCTGAGAATAAGAAACTGAGGCTGTATTGGTTTGCAGCCCGAATCTACTTAATTCCATTATCGGAAATCATACCAACAAAATGAAATACTTATATTGTGTTAGACTGACTATAAAAGTATCAAATTTTTTCATGGCTTTCTCTTATCTGCTATCATTAGAGGGTCAAGCACCTTGCTGATCATCTATAAATGTTTTCATTATCCAGTAAGGGAGAGAAAGATTGCAAGGCTCCTATATCAAGTCTTCTGCAAAACCGGCCTCAGTTACTAGTAAATACTGCATCATCCTACAGCTGAAAGTGAATTGGAAAACTGGGCCATTTTGCAATGCTAAACAACAGATCCTCTAAGGCAGGGGTTCCCAATCTTGACAACTTTAAGATGCGTGGACTTCAACTCCAAGAATTATGGGAGTTGAAGTCCATACATCTTAAAGTTCCCTAAAATTGGGAACTCCTGCTCTAAGATTTTGGATTCTAGCTTACCTTAGAAGGAACAATAAATGTTTACCAAGATATAACATAAAAAAGTGAGCAAATTTGATCATTTCTTAAAGTCAGAAGAATCCTATGCAATCCTTCAGCCTGAGCATGTGTTGGCGAATGGTTAAGAACAGGTAGGATGGTTCTTGTTCTCAATATCAGCAGGTGTTTTAAAGGAAAGCCTTATCTCCATTGAGTTGAAAATGGACAGGAAATAAAATCATACCTTCTGATTGTCATATAAGTAGGATTCTTATTGAAAAACAAAATACTTTTTGGAATTGTTGGCATTGCTTGTAAATGCATTTTATCAGGGATTGCAGTAGGTTGCTCTTGGGACCGACTCCTTCCAAGCACCTAGAACAAGGATGTCCCACAGGGTGCTTAGAACTGGTCCTCAGGCCTGTCCTGAAAATAGCGAAAGATTGGCCCATGGTGCCTCTGCCATTGAAAATGGAGCTTGAGAGGGCTCTGTTTTCTGGCAGAGGGCTGCAGGACATCCCTGCAGCCAAAAATGGAGCCTCGATGAGTGACGTCAGGCTGGTCATGCCCCCATGTCCACCCCTGCCCCCTGAGGTGAAACACAACCCTGATGAACGTAACCCTCAATGAAATCGAGTTTGAAACCCCTGAGCTGGAAGAAGACTTAGACATGTTAGGTCTAATGCTCTTTACATGGAGATCAGCATGATAGCTGGAAGCATCTTTGCTTCCCTTAGAAGCTTTGCAGTGAAGAGGAATTCTTTCATTTTGGTAAATTGTGGAGATGTTTTAAAGTGCCATTAAACAGTGGAATAGTTTGCCTTCAGAAGCTATGGGCGCTCCAACATGGGAGGTTTTTAAGAAGAGATTGGACAGCTCTTTGTCTGAGATGGCACAGGGCTGTGATGGTGAACCTATGGCATGCATGCCACAAGTGGCATGCAGAGCTATTTGTGCTGGCACGCGAGCTGCAGGTAAACTTACCTCACTGCACATGCATGCGCCTCACAGCTGATTTTTTTTTTCTGGTTGGTTTGAGGCCTTTTTTGGCCTCCCAGAGGCTTGGAAAAAGTCTCTGGAAGGCTTCTCAGGCCGAATTATAGGCCCGTTTCATCACTTCTGGTACAGGAAGTGATGAAATGGGCCTATAATTCATCCTGAGAAGCCTTGCAGAGGCTTTTTCCAATCTTCTGGGAGGCCAAAAAAGGCCTCAAATCAGCCAAAAAAATCACTGAGGCGCAGTGCAGGTAAAGGGGTGGGGTGGGGATTGAGTGTGCATGTGCAGGGGGCATGGGAGGATGCGCATTACATTCTGGGTGCTGGCATGCAAGTGCGGGCACATTGGCACGCTTGCAATTTTTGGCACACCACTGGCATAGGGCGTCTTGCTGGAGTAAGGGGTTGGACTGGAAGATTTTTTAGCCAAATGGGAGAAGAAGGGTTTATATAAATAGATACGAAATGCTGGCACTTAGGCTTTATGACTCATGAAAAGTAAAGGCGGGAGACGGGAGAGAATTAGGAAGTAGCAGACAACACTAATGCAGAAGCTCGAGTGGCAGAAGCATTGCAAAGACATTAAGGGTGAGATTTGGTTATCCCTTTAGACCACTAACAAATGGGTGGGTATCATCCGCTCCCAAATTTTAAAAGTGGAGTCTTAATTTCCCTTCCCATTTTCTGTATGCATCTGAGATGATGCAGGTCTACCCATTACAAGAAGCCTGCTTTTGCATGAATGTTAGCATTGATTCCCTCACACAACAAGGCATTTATGGCAGAGTAGCAGCTCACTGAAAAACAAGCTGTCAACTCCACTCCAATTATTTGCTTCAGCACTATGGAATCTTTTGTGACTGTAAATTCAGAAGTAAACATTCTTGCAATCATAGATTTTTTAAAAAAACAATGGTACCGTTAAATTATTTTGGAAGGATCTTTAGCTAAATCGGTAATGGAATTGATCTGCTTATTGCTGGCAGATTCTACAAGTATTTCTCAACTTAGAACCATTCCTTTTGCGACTCTTCAAAGTTCTGATATTTCTGAAAAAGGTGACACTTGTCTGGTTCTTGCATTTATGATCATTGCAGAGTGCCTGCAGTCACATGATCAAAATTTGGGCCCTTGATAGCCATCTTGGATTTATGATGGTTGCAGTGTCTCGGGGTCACATAATCAGCATTTCCAAGCAGCTTCTCACAAGCAAAATCAAGCTGGAAGCTGGATCTGCTTAAAGACCACATACTTCACTTAATGACCATGATTTGCTTCATGACCATGACAAAAAAAGTCATAAAATTGGGCATGACATACTTAATAACAACCTAGCTTGCCAATGGAAGTTCTGGTCCCAATTATGGGCATAAGTCAAGGACTTCCAGTATCATTAAAAAACTTAAAAGTCAAAAGATTATGGTGAGAAAAATCAAAGCCCTGTCAATGATAGCCCCATAATTATGGACTATGTTGTGTAGTTAAGTATGGCTCCGACGCCGAACAGTGATGCATCGCAAGTGACTGTTAATGGTAGTGTCTCGCTATATTGCATTAATACTGAGTCGGAAGTGATTAGGTCTTTTACCCTCTGGAACACTGTCTCTTCACATCGTCCCCAGGTCCAGGTGGCTGTCTTGTCCAAAAGCCTATGTAGTGATTACGCTGTCATTGCCTTCTGTGGCAGAAAAACATTATAAAAATTTATAAGTCCCAAGAATGCTTGCAACTCTACCTTGTTTTTTGGTCTAGGTGCTTCTTTGATTGCCTTAATTTTTTTCTCTGTGGGGTGGATGCCCCCTTTGTCGATTTGATACCTCAGGAATTTGACTTTTGAGGTGGCTAATTGCCACTTTTCTTTTTTGACCTTGAGTCCCACGTTCTGGAACCTTTGTAAGACCACTCTGAGATGTGCTTCTAGTTGTCTCTCGTCTCTAGCTGACACTAGCACGTCACCCTAGTATGGGACTACTCCTTTTATCCCCTGTAATAACTGCTCCATTAGGCTTTGGAACACTCCTGGGGCTACACTGATTTTTCCAAATTACAGCCTTTTGCATTTGAAGACTCCTCTATGAGTCACGATCGTTTGTGCCTCTGCTGTTTCGGGGTCGACTGGTAATTGTTGGTAAGCCTGGGCAAGGTCAAGCTTTGTGAAGACCTTGCCTCTCCCCAATGAGTATAGTAGGTGTTGCACTACTGGAACAGGATACGCGCTTTGTTGTAGTGCATGGTTCAGGGTAGCCTTGTAGTCCCCACAGATTCTCACGGACCCATCCGGTTTAACTGGGGTCACAACTGAGTCTCCCATTTGGTGTGGTCAATGGGTTCCAAAATACCCTGTGCTATTAGTTTGTTAAGTTCCTCATCAATCTTTGGTTTTAGTGCAAAGGGGACTCGCCTCGCCTTCAGCCTAATTGGAGCTATTGTTGGATCTCAATTAAATGAAATAGGGGACGCTCGGTACTTGCCTAATTTTCCATCGAAGACGTCCTGGAACTCCCTCATCAGGTTCTCCTCCCAGTCTATGTTGGCAATGCTGTTAATGCCAGTCACTCCGATTTCTAGAGGTTCAAACCACTCGAGTCCCAATAGGCTTGGTCAGTTTCAGTCTACGATGGTTAGCGGCAAGATTTTCTTGTGTTCTTTGAAAGTTATTTGGAAATGTCCAAGTCCGACTTCCACTATTCTGTTTCCCTGGTAGTCCTTTAGGATTAGCGATTGGTGTTCTATTCAGCTCTGCCAATGTGTGGTACTAGTTTTTTAATGGTATCCCATGATACCATGGATAGATATGATCTGGAATCTACCTCCATTTTACATTCTTGGCCCTCGATCTGGACTGCCACATGTACTTTTTGGCCATTTTTTGCGTTAAAGTGCCCGGTCATGATGGTTTGGTATGTCTCTTTTTTTCTATAGTTCTCGTTTAGCTGCTTGCCTTTGCTTTTGCAACTCTCACGGCTCCATGTTTGTCTATCTTTAGTTCTTGGTGGTGTGTTGTCTCTACGTCGTGGGCTGTAGCTCTTCTGGTTTCAGCATACTCTTGCAATGTGACCCCGTCTCTCGCAGTACTGGCACACAGTGTCTAAGAACTGGCACTCAGAACGGGGGTGGTCTCCTCTGCACCCAGCGCACTGAAACCCCGACTTACAACCTTTCTTCAGCCTTCAATCTTGTTCAGCCTGGAGTCTGTGGATCTCCTCCTCATCGTCGTCGTCAATTCCGGATGATCCACTCTCGGTGTAGTGTGTATCGTGGTTTTGTGTGCGCTCTCTGCCTTCTTTTCCAAGCCTTGGCTCGTTTCGGTCGGATTTTTGGATGGATTCGCATTCATCTGCTGCATTTTGGCTGCTGATTTTTTAGTTGCTTCTGCTGCTATGGCTTCAGCAATAGCCTCAGTAACTGTAATCTTTGGCCGGGTTAGCAGCCGGCTTTGTAGGGTGAGGTCTCTTAGTCCGAGGACCATGCGATCCCTCATGGCTTCGTCCATGTTAAGGAATTCGCATGCCCCTCCAATGTCCCTGGGAGCTGCTACGAAGTCGGAGATGCTCTCACCTTCTCTCTGGTCCCGTTTGTAAAATTTGTGTCTTCGAATAAGGCTGGAGACAGTCAGTGCGTAGTGAGCCTTCAGCAGCTTTTCAAGGTCTGGCCAGGCCATCTGTTTCACATCTTCTGGTTTTGCGAGTGCCTTGGCCATCCTGAACACTGTGGGAACACAGCTCTTTTCCAATTGTCTGAGATTCCTTGCAAATCATTGCTTTCCAGGAACACGAGGAATCTATTGATGTAGGATTCCCAGTCCTCTGTTGCTTGGTTGAATGGTGCGGGTGGTGAGTTGGTTCCGGCCATTTCATCTGCTCAGTTCTCGATGCCACGTGCTCGACTGGTTTCCTCTCTCAAAATCCCACCTTCGTTGCCAGTGTTGTGTTCACGAAGAATGAGACTGGAGACCAGCGTAACTTTAGCTCTTTTATTTAGTGCAGAAAGTCCATCTGAACCAGGAGCTGCAGCAGCTCTTTTTATAGAGAGGCTGCTCACGGCTAGTGGCCAATGACGGCTACTTGTTTTTCCCACCGCTGAGTTGGCCAATCATAGGTGAGCTATTATCGGCCAATCAGCATTGAGACAGGAACCAATGAGCTTCTAGTATTTCTTAACCAATAGGAATAGACTATTAGAAGTTTGTTAATATGGAACAGACTACATTGATTGGATTAAAAAAATCATACCCTTACATGCAAATCATGCCAAAGATGGAGATATCATGCCATATTTATAGATTTCCATCTGTGAAAAATGTATCATTAACTTTATCCTTCCTTATTTACACTCACCCTTTGAATAGTTTCATCTTATTTTAATTTTAAATTAAAAATTGTTTTTGCCATATCAGCAATTTGGGGTTTTGCATTTTATGATGGAAAGTCTGGCTTGAAATAAAACAAATATTGTTTTTTCCTTGATATTTAATACCAATTATTGTTTTAAAGGTTTGTGTATTGCTTTGAAAAAAATGCCTTTCAATGGTACATAAAATAAATTTAAAATATGATAATATGTGTTCATATTAATGGAATCCTTTAAAATGTGACTTCATTAATGCAAACTATCTCTAAGATTTCAGGCATAAGCATTAGCTTATTTAAATAAATTTCTATTAAGTTCCTGGGTGAGAATAATCTCTTGTTTTTTGTTGTTGTTGCAGAGTGTAGCAAATTGATTTAAAACTCATTCTGTTTTGTAATACTTCAGAAATAGTATTTGCAGTGAATATTTCAAGGGAGTGCCCTTCCATAATGCAATTTTTTTCTGGGAAGCATTCATTTTGTTTTTCAATACAATATCTGCCAACACAATATCTGTAAATGGAATGATTTAATAGTAATATTGTTTTACACATTGGAAAGTGGAACAGCTTTTGCTTATCCCAAAGATGTCTGTGATTTTAACTTGCATGGAATCCAATCCCAGCTCGGCACTTCTTAATACAGTTGCAGTGATCATTTCATTGACCTTGAAAACTATTTTGGAAAAACTTACATTGATGTCATTATTCTTTGGTTCCCATTTGTTTCTTTCTTTTTTCATTTGTTCTCTCTAACCAGAATGCCTTATTAAAAACACGTGATTATTTTTAATTTTCATTTATCACCGTATCATTCCAGTCAAATGTGTAAGAAGGTCCACAATACTGAGAAACCCATACTTAATCAGTAAATAGTGGATAAAATTAATGACAGGGTTAGGTTCTTATTAATGTCAAATAATTTTGAAACTGGCCTCTGAGCCATCATATACATTAAACTCAAATGATCCATGTCTAAATATTTGATACCAGCATCAACATTGAAGATATTTCTTTACAATTTTTGGAGTCTTCAATCCATTCCTGACTTTTGAGGACTGCTTGGATAAGTCCCTGAAGTTTTCCTGGCAATTTGGAAATGGTTTGCCATTGCCTGCTTCCTAGGGCTAACTAGAGCTAGTGACTGGCCAAGATGGGACTAGAACTCATAGTCTCCCAGTTTCTAGCCTAGCACCTTAATCACTATACCAAGTTGACTCATATTTTAAGAGTCACAACAAACATCTTCAGTATAAGTGTGCATATGCATACATATATATACATATATATATCTGACATCTGGAGTTTGCTGGACTCCTATACACACACACACACACACACACACACACACACACACACACACACAGAATATTCTGTCCTTAACATAATTATTAAGCGCAATAGATTCCTGTGTAATTTTTGACTTTGACAAAAGAATTCCAACATCCAATTTCTTATATAATTTAGCGTTATTGATTGACACTAATTGACTTTTTAAAATAAAGTTTTAGGGTATTTATTCACAGGTAATCATATTGTCGAGATTATAAAGCTTTTTAGCAACCTCTTCTATCCCTCTCGCTCTTTTTAAATTGACCTTTTAATATACTTGCCCTTATAAAGTTTTCAAAGCATTCTGTTTTCTTGGCACTTTCTGCTGCTACTAAGAATTTATATTTTCAAAGCCTTACGATTACCATTTCTCCACATTTCAGCATGTTTTCGAAAACTAACTTTGTCAAAATTAAGGATCATCTCTCCTTTGATGGATTCCATAATTAAGCATTCCAACAAATGATCATCTTGTCTAGACATTCCTTTGATATTCCAGAAAGTGCAAGAATTTTAAAATTTGTCCTTTTACTTCCATATTTATCACCTGATGGATACCTAAGAAAGAAAGTTACCAAATCAAATCTGGCCATTTGATATTTATCTCTATAGCAAATACTGGCATTTTAAATTAATAGGTTCTACTGAAGTAGAAGAAATTGTCATGGCCCCATTGGAGCCAGAGTCCATGGAGAAGGACGAGCCAGAGCTGGGGATGATGGAGGTTGACGGTGTGGTTTTGTTGGCTCCCATGTTCCTAAGGCCAGGGACAGGTTGCCAGCAGTAAAGAACAGGGGCAGGATGACCGAGAGAGGGGGGAAGAGAGGGCAGACGGTGGAGAGGAGGAGTGACAGAGCTCAGGCGATGAGCAAGGATCACCCCCTCCTGATCCCTGAGCACGGAGAGTGGAGAGGAGGAAGAGCAGCACAGGCTGACCCGACAAATCTGGAGGAAAGCACTGTTCCGTCTGGAAAAACGTGAGGTAGACTGGGTTTCAACAAGTCTTTATTATATACAGCAGTGGAAAAATGGAACATTGGCTCAAGCTGCGGCAGCCTTTTTATAGGGATTTGCCTGCCGGCTTGTAGCCAATGACAGATATTTAGTTTTGCCGCCTTTTGAGCGGTTTCTTGGATTGGTTCCTATTGAACCAATCCCCATTCAGGTTTTTTAGCCAATCAGAATCTTGTGTTAGGAGTCTACTATTCTATATACAGAACACCCCTCCCCTCTTGGTTTAGTCCTACGTGGTGATGTAGTCGCGCAGGTAGGTGGGGCTTCTTTTGACTCGACTGGACTCGCGCGGTTCATTCCTGCTGAAGACTTCGACCGGTTCGGATGGGGTTGCTGTCTCTCCGGTCCTTCTCCATGGAACCGCCTGGAAGGGTGAGTTAGCCATTTTACTGCCGCCTGAGTTTCTTAGGCCAGCGGTTTTGCCGCTCCCTCCTGGTTTCTCTGGGCAGGTCGAGCTGGCCTGGCTAGTCCCTTCGAGTGGACTTTTCTCGCAACTTTCTTCTAACTGTAAGTCTCTTTTTTGCTCTTTTTGTTTGTTATCATATTCTGTGTTTAATTTAAACAGTTATTTATTATTTTCTTGTATTTCCCCCCCCTCCCTGGTTTGATTTTCGTCATTTTTTAATATTTGTGGTTGTGTGTTTGTACTTCTTTCTATGTTTCGGGACCGAAGCTGGTCTATGTGCCACTTCCATTCCCTGCCGTCGTCTATGGCTAGTCGGTAGGACCGGGGGCCTGTAATTTGTGTTATTGTACCTGGAAGCCATAATGGGTCCCCGGTAAAATTTCTTGCATAGACTAGGTCGCCTATTTCAAATGTCCTGAAATGGGTGGAGGAGTCGAGGGGGTTTTCTGGCGTATAGTTTGGGTGCAATCTGTCTAGATGCGACCTCAGTTTTCTCCCCATTAGTAATTCAGCCGGGCTTTTGTTTGTTATCGTACCCGGTGTAATATGCTGGAGGGTGAGTAGGCGATTTATTTTTTCTTGGATATCCCCAATGTCCATTTTTTCTAACCCTTCTTTGGTAAATCTGACCATTCTCTCTGCCCTACCGTTTGCAGCCGGGTGGGCCGGCGTGGTCAGGGCATGTCTAATACCTAGGGAGGCTAGGTATTGTTCGAATTGGATACTTGTTAATTGTGGCCCGTTGTCGGACACTAGGACGTCCGGCAGGCCATGGGTTGCGAAAAGTTTGCCAAGTTGTTTAATAATGGTTTCTGTTGTCGTAGATGGCATAATTTTAACCTCCAGCCAATTTGAGTATGCATCTACGACAATTAGGAAAGTATGCCCTTTAGTGGGACCCGCAAAGTCAATATGAATTCATGACCAGAAGCCTCGTGGGGTTTCCCAGTCCCTAATGGGTGCTTTTGGTGGGGAAGGTCTAGTTCTTTGGCATTTGTTGCAAGAATTTACCGAGTATTCGATGTCCCTGTCTATACCCGGCCACCAGACATAGCTTCTAGCAAGGCTTTTCATTTTAACAATTCCAGGGTGGCCTTCGTGAAGCATACCCAGTATCTTAGTTTGTAATTTGGAGGGAATAATTACCCGATCACCCCACAACAAACAACCCTTTTGAATTGAGAGTTTGGTTTGTCTGGTCCAGAAAGGTTTAAAGTTCTCAGTTTTTTGATTTTCCGGCCAGCCTTTACCTACCCAGTTCAGTACACGGGCAGTCAATGGGTCTTTTGCAGTGGCTCTGGCAACATCATTTGCAGATATGGGTAGATCGGGGCATGTTTCTATCTGCAAGGTGTTCATCGTCGGCGCCGGGTCTTCCTCTATATTCGGTAATGGTACTCTGCTCAACGTGTCTGCATGGGAAATTTTTTTCCCGGGGCGATGTGTAAGAGTATACGAGCAGGCTGCTAGGAATTCTGACCATCTAGTCATTCGCAGGGACAAAATGTTCGGTGTCGGCTTGTTTCCCGCCAAAATTCCCAGTAGCGATTTATGGTCCATTACAATCAAAAATGTTCTTCCATATAGATATTCGTGGAAGCGTTTCACTCCGGCGACGATTGCCAGGGCCTTTCTGTCCAATTGGCTATAATTACGCTCGGTTTTAGACAGAGTCTTTGAGTAATAAGCGATGGGTGCCTCTCTCCCATCTGGCAATTGGTGGCTCAGGATGGCACCGACTCCAAACAGTGAGGCGTCACAGGTCACCGTCAATGGAAGTGTGTTACTAAACTGGATAAGAATGGTGTTTGATGTTAATAAGTTTTTTATTTTCTGGAAGGCTTTCTTTTCTCTATAACCCCAAGTCCAAATTGTTTTTTTATCCAGTAATCAGTGTAATGGTTCCGCTATTGTCGCTTTGTGGGGTAGGAACACGTTATAAAAATTTATGAGTCCCAAAAATGCCTGTAGTTCAGTTTTGTTCCTTGGTTCTGGTGCGTCTTTAATAGCTTTGACTTTTTTGTCAGTAGGGTGTATACCCTCTCCGTCTATTAAGTAGCCCAGGAATTCGACGCGATCAGTCATTAAACAGCATTTTTCTTTTTTTACTTTTAGGCCAGATTCTCTGAATTTAGTTAGTACATCTTTTAGTATTTTTTTTAGTTGGGTGGCATCTTTGGCCGAAATTAGGACATCGTCGAAATATGGTACGACCCCTTTTATACCATTTAATAGGCGTTCCATGAGGCTCTGGAAAACGCCTGGGGCTACGCTCACTCCAAATTGGAGTCTGTTGCACTTGAATGCCCCTTTGTGGGTCACTATAGTTTGTGCTTCAGCCGTTAATGGGTCTACTGGGAGCTGTTGGTAAGCTTGAGCTAGATCTAGTTTAGCGAAAACTTTTCCTCCCCCAAGAGAATGTAATAAGTGTTGTACGACTGGCACCGGGTATGCGCTTTGTTGCAATGCGTGGTTCAGGGTAGCCTTGTAGTCACCACAAATTTGAACCGACCCGTCTGGTTTAATTGGTGTTACGATAGGCATTTCCCACTTAGCATGGTCCACAGGTTCTAAAACCCCTTGGTCTATTAATTTATTTAGTTGTTCCTCTATTTTTGCTTTCAGAGCAAAAGGAACTTGTCTGGCCTTTAGTCTTCTAGGGGCTACCTGGGGGTCTAGACTAAAGGAAATTGGGGTCCCCCGATACCTGCCTAGGGAGCCATCGAAAACATCCTGGAACTCTTGGATCAGGCTTTCTTCCCAGTCGGTTGCGGCCACCCGGTCTACTCTGGTCATCCCGATGCCCAATGGTGCGAACCATTCAATGCCCAGGAGGCTTGGTCGGTCTTGGTCAACTATTGTCAAGGGTACATGTTGTTTGTAGGCGACTCAGAAATGTCCTAGGCCTACCACAGGAATTCGGTTTCCTTGGTAGTCCTTCAGGGTTAATTTTTGTCTCTGGAGTTCTTTGAGTTTGATATCTGGGACCAGTTGTTTGATGGTGTCCCATGATACCATTGATAGGAAAGATCCAGAGTCTACCTCCATTTCGCAGGGGCTGTCTTCTATTTTTACGATTATTTTTACTTTCTTCCCGCTTTCCATCTGAGCGCTTCCAATGTTGAAAGTCTGATGTGCTTCCTCTCCGTTAGTGACTCGCTTGTTCCGCTGCCACTTTCTCTCAATTTGTTTTGGCTCAGTTTGTGTGTGGGAGTTGCTGCGTCTGTTTGGGCTGTAATTTTTTTGTTCCTGCAGACTTTCTCGATATGCTCTCTTTTCTTGCAAGCCCTGCAAATGGCATTGAGAAATCTGCAATTGGCCCGAGGATGGTTCCCGCCAATTCTTTTTTTAGCGACCTTTCTTGTTGGCGTATAGGCGGTGGACTTCGTCGTCTTCCTCCCTGGATTCTGACATCTCGTCAATATCCTCATGGTGAGTGGTCGTGGGAAATTGTTTCTTCCCTCTGTCCAGGCTCGTTTCGTCGTTGTTCGTGTTCATCTGTTTCATTTTGACCGCTGATTTTTTCGCGGCTTCAGCGGCTGTGGTTTCGGCGATGGCTTCGGCTATGGTTAAGTTGGGTTTATTTAGCAGTTTGCTCTGTATATTAGAGTCTCTTAAACCCAGTATTACTCGATCCCGCATCGCCTCATCTAAATTTAGAAATTCGCACACTCCCCTTATTTGTCGGAGGGCTGCCACAAAGTCAGCAATGGTCTCGCCTTCTTTCTGGTCTCTTCGGTAGAACTCGTGCCACTTTATTAGGTTTGATACCACCGGTGCATAGTGAGCCTTTAGTATTCTTTGGAGCTCTGGCCAAGTCAATTGCTTCACATCTCGGGGCTTCGCCAAAGCCTTGGCCATCTTGAAGATTGTGGGCCCGCAGTGAGTCAAGAAAACAGCTCTCTTACGCTGGTCTGAGATCTCTTCCATCTTGTTACTTTCCAAATACATCTGGAAACGGTCTACGTAGGATTCCCAATCCTCTTCATTGGGATTGAAGGGTGCGGGTGGCACGTTATTTCTTGCCATAGTTCTTTGTCTAGTTTTATTTGTCGCCGCATGCTCAGTCTCGCGTTTAGGATGATCCCATCCTCGTCACCAGTGTTCCGTCCGGAAAAACACGAGGTAGACCGGGTTCCAACAAGTCTTTATTATATACAGCAGTGGAAAAACGGAACATTGGCTCAAGCTGCGGCAGCCTTTTTATAGGGATTTGCCTGCTGGCTTGTAGCCAATGACAGGTATTTAGTTTTGCCGCCTTTTGAGCGGTTTCTTGGATTGGTTCCTATTGAACCAATCCCCATTCAGTTTTTTTAGCCAATCAGAATCCTGTGTTAGGAGTTTACTATTCTATATACAGAACAAGCACCATGCCCCTTTTCACAAGGCACACATGGGGACTGAGACTTAAGGAGATGCCATGGGGAGGGGCACTTGTCAGGAGCTGAATTCATGGAGTTTCATGTGCCGTTGCTGACATCTGGAGTTTGCTGGACTCCTTGTCTTGTTGTTGTCTTTGCCTCGCTGGACTTCTTGCCTTGAAGTCATCATGCTAACAGTGTTTTGCTGGACTGCTCAGTACCAGAGTCTGCTGGAGGTGTGTGTGAGCACTTTGCTCTGGGATATGCCATAAACATGGGAATGTTTGAGGGAAAGTTTGGGCAATAAAAGAGAGTTCAAACTATCAGCTGGCTGTGTGGTCTCTGTGCCTTGCTCCGGTCATCACAGAACCAGAAAAGCTAGAAAAAGTTGGGTGACCTCCCAATTTCCTCAGACATGGCTGTTTCTCTTTATTGGGTTTTGGAAGTTAAAGCATGGACAAGGCTACTTCAGTGATGGAGACTCCAATCTTCATTTTTCCATCCAACAAAGGGTAAACAGATTGCTCAATTTCCATTGCCATTGATGGGATAAATACATTTGACAACAGGACTGACAAATTTCAGCAAAAGAGGACAGGGTTTGGGGAATCATATCAAAGTCTTTTGGAGGTCACATGAGCAGAGAAGATATGAAGCCTAGAAAGTACAAAATTTCCTCTATAGGGGCTGCCATTTTGAATACAAGTTTTCATATTATTGGCTGCCCAAATAAGCTATAGGTCGGGGTGTCAAACTCAATTTGATTGAGGGCTGCATCAGGGTTGTGTTTGATCTCAGGGGGCTGGGAGGGCCTGGCCAAGGAGCCTGGCCAGCAAGAAGTCACTTGTGCCAGGGGGTGCCTATGGTGGGCTAAATGCTCTGCCAGTGAAAACAGACTCCTGAGCTTCCTTTTCACCTGGGACGGCCTCCTGCAACCCTCTGCCAGCAAAAATGGAGCTCGGGAGGGCCACAGCCAGCCCTCAAGAGCTCTGTTTTTACTGACAGAGGCACCATGGGCTGGTCCTTTGCTGTTTCCAGGGTAGCCCTGTAGGCTAGATCTAAGCATCCCACGGGCTGGATCCGGTCCCCGGGCCTTTACTGGAACCTCCCATGAATGGTTTTTAAAAGTCTGAGCATGCTTATAGCTGTTAATTATTGGGGGGGGGGGGGGCATTGGCTACACAAACAAAAAAAGATAGAATAGAAAATAATAGAAATAGGCAGTGGGAATAGAAAATTATGGAAGGGAGCATGGGAGAAGGACTAAATTCCAAATTCCATTTTGGTGCCACCATATTAATCTGGTTCTTCCTCCAAAGAGCCCAAGTCATTTTTATTTTACAATTCTTTTTTTATCCCAAAATAATTTTATGAAGTATAGTAAGCGGAGAGGTTGGCTAATGTCACCCATATGCCATGTGGATGAATCAAAACATAACAGTTTACAATCCCTTTCTAGCTTTTTAAAAAAGACATCCATGCATGCACTATATTATATTTAATAGACATAGAATTACTGTAAGAGATATTTGAAATGTAACAGATTGTTTAGTATTAAGCTGTGGACAGGCATTAAGCTTATTATACAACTATTTTCTTGGTTTTTACAGATAAGCATCTTTAATGAATCTAGAAACATTTTAAACATGAGTGATTGCCAAAAGGTAATGTAAAAAGATAGACATGGTGTTAAAAAAAGAAAGAAAGAAAAATAAATTTGAGGCAGAAATGTAAACCGAGTACCAAGCAGAATGCAATGTAATGGCTAGCACAGTGATTAATGAAAGAAAGTCAGGATAAATACCATTATTAGGTGGTAGCTGCTAGTAATTAAAGTAGCTTAATTAGAGAATCATAGCACTCTTGGAAGGTAATTTTTTTCTCCTAATATTTATGTTTCCTATCTTAAGTCTTTTTTTTTATTCCCAGTGATTGGGCAGGGTGAAGAAACAATCCCACATCATCTGTTGATTCCTGCAGTAGCTATCAGAATTATTGGTGGCTGGGGATGGGGGGGAATGGGTTGTTGAAAGCTCTTCCCTGGAGAAATACCTGGAAAGTAAAGGGAAGTTTAACTTTGCTACCCTGTGATCTCAACAGAGAAAAGAGATTGTGTGAATGTGAGCTTATATAAATGAGAGGGAGGGGGCAAGAAAGCTTCCACTAGCATTTCACTAAGCACTATTATTATATCCGCTCATCTGGCTTCTAACATGATTTCACAGGCACCAGTGCGATATCAACCATATTTTCAGGCATTAGAATATGCCTTTTGCAGGATGACAGATTCCATGCTGCTAAAAATTAAGGGGGTCAGGAAAGAAGGGTGGTATCATGGATAGGAAAAGAAAAATGAACTGTTAAAGGAGGACCCAAAGATGCTTTTTTCAAAAGGCAACTGGATCTTCTTGGTTTTATTTTTATTTTTTTGAAGAAACTACTTTTCATCCAAGAAGCTTCTTCAGTTTTGGATTCTCATTCTTGCATGAGAAGGAAACTGTTTTCAAAGAAAAAAACAAAGTCCAATTGCCTTTGGAGAAAAAAGCATCTTTGGAAAAACCATGACTTGAATGATTGAGAATCTCCACAGATTATTAAAGGAGGGCCATAAATATACTTTTTTTTAAGGAACTATTTCCATGATGTAGACTCTTAGAAACATCTGGTTTGGTCATTGAAACAAAGACATGTTTGTGATAGGCATGTTGATGGCCTGATGACTTGCTTGCCTCAAAGTTCATTAATGTCACAGTGAAATTAGAAATACTGATGGACAATGTTGGGTGGAATCAGTGGTCATGAAGGTGCACTAGTGGTGGGATTCAATTTCTTTTATTACCGGTTCTATGGGTATGGCTTGATGGGCTTGGCGTGGCTTGGTGGGTATGGCAGGGGAAGATTACTTCAACATCCCATTCCCTCCCCACCCCACTAACTTGCTTTCCAGCTCTGTTCTCCTGTGCAGGGCAACAAAAGAAGATCCAGCCAATCAGCTGGGACTCAGGAGGCAGAAACTAGAGGGGGGACCAGTCAGAGGTGGTATTAGCCGGTTCCCCAAACTACACAAAATTTCCACTGCCGGTTCTCCAGAACTGGTCAGAACCTGTTGAATACCACTTCTGAGGTGCACCAACACTATATCTGGCTATATATTGTAGGAGTGAAAATGATGAAGAAGGATCTGCAATGTCATACATATACTAATAGTAGTTGAGCTACTAGTAGGCTCAGGGAAGAGAGATTAAGTTATTTTATTTTATGTGAAATTGATTTATTCTATGTTAGTGCTATCTAGGAAACCACCCACAATTTTGACACATAATTTTCTGTATAAATTATGAAATACCTGTTCCTCTTTCCTATCTCTAGAAACAAGGCAATGGCAAATCAAAAATCTTGCAAGAATATTTACAGGATCTAATCCAAACAGCTGCCCAGAATGAACCCTGACTTAAAGATACACCAAAACAGAAAGGAAAAAGTCGATAAAATGGGGTCCGAAAGGCATTTTATTTTTCCATTAATATTGGCATCTGGAATGAGGTAATAAAATGCAATAGTAAGAGTCAAGAAAAGCAAAAGGAAGAGTGGGATTTAGGATGGTTTTAACACCACCAACTGGTGGTTTTAAAGGGGGATTTGACAAAAGTATGGAGGATAAAGCTAACAGTAGTTACTAATTATGCTCTCTTCAGGATTTGGTTGTTGAGAACAAATGCAAAAGAAATGTCCTTAGATCTTGCTTAGGATACTTAAACAACTCTTTCCCTCATACAGCTCTAATTTATCTTATGCTTATCCCAGGATTAAGGCAGAATTGGCCCAGTGGTTTTGGAAAAATGTGACCTATATCAATAATATACATTATACATTTATACTGTACAACAGAATGTTAGAAATTTGCCTCTTTAGACCTTTCCTGTCATCATGGAAATATGTTTACCTAAAATTGGGACAAACTCTACAGGAAAATTATGAGTTCTCCTTCTGTGTGAGGGACATTTCTTGCATTTTAGGTAGCTGACATGTGGATCTTTTTGAGATATTCATATTATGCTGGGGTGTAATTACTATATTTCTATTCCTTTTAAGATAATTATCCTATGCAAATGCAGGTAATGTTAAAGCTGTTGGTGGCAATACAGTTCACACAGGTTGGGTGTTGGTAAAGGATGGCCATCAAAATTCAAAATCTTGAGTGGGATGTCCTCTGCAGCTTGCCCTTTCAATAGTCTAGTTAGGCACGCAATATCAAATAATATTAAAAACTTCAAAAACAAGCTTGTTTTTCCTTTAAAAATTATACTTCATAGTTTTTGCTAATATTTACTGTAAGTGTTTTTATATTATGATTTGACTGATATTCTCACTGATCACAGTTGCCATGGACAATACACAAGCCAATAGCCAACTAATATGGTGGCTAAACTTACAGTTGTAGGATAGCAAGATAGATTTCATCACAGACACCAGGAAAAACAGTATTAGGATTAATATATTTATAAGACTCTGTGTAGATTCAAAGCAGTGATTCAGCTCAACAAAGCTTCAATTACAGCATCACTTTGAAGCAAAGAATCAAATTGAAATGAAGCCTTGGACTGAAATGATATCCCAGATCAAAGCCCTGGATAGGAGTAGTCATAATGCTTTGATGAAACTGAAAAAAGGCCTTTTTTGCACATACACATATATGTGCAAAATACTCTTTACCCTTTTCTCTGGATCAAAGTACTATAAAAATGAATGGACTTGCTTTGATAATTCAGTGTGAAATGTTGAAGCAGAGCAGCCTTTTTTTAAAATCAAAGCATGCTTTCAAATCAAATAATCTTGAATCAAACAATATCTGAAATCAGAAGCAAAACTTGGGCAAAATCTTCCCTCCCTTTTAAATTTTATATACTTATTGATTGATTTCTACATGACAGAAAAAAGTCATTTTTGCTCGAGAGACAGAGGAGATGATAAAAAGATATTGTCTCTTTCATACTGTACTAGCTTTTATAAGAGGCCTGGGGTTGATTTGAACATACTCAGGATGATTCTGCTTGCCCTATATGGGCATCCAGAGAAGCCCTTAAAGTTTGATCCATGTGAAAGACAAGGAAGAACACTGGAGAGCAGGAAGACCTCTGGGATGTCTGCCTGGAAAGTGAACTCGAGATACTTCATTTTGTGTGGTTCCAGAAAGCCCTGAACATCTGGATTTTTCCATGGGCATTTGGCTTCTAATGAATGAACATCCATTTTTAGTAATGTTTTTGTTATATGTTTATTCGTTTTTGTAAAGAGAGGTTATGGAGAAGATTGTTTTAGTAAAATGGTGTGTTTTATATTGCAATTTTGCTATAAACCCCAAGAGTCGTTTTATTGAGTATAGCAAATTAGAGTACTCTCATCCATTCCAAATAGGGTTACTAGACATCCAGCAAAAGGAGGACAAGTTCTCCCTTTTGTCCTCATGTCCTCTCTTTGGCAGGCATAACTTTAAAATCTGATATTTTCTGGTTTTTTGAGTATCTAACAAGCTGCCTGAGCAACGTTTCTCTATGGCAGAGCAGTCAAACTCCCGGCCCATGGGCCAGATGAATCACATACTGCCTACGCCCATATCCAATTTAGTGAAGAGGGAAAAAGTCCCAGTACCAGAGGTAATATTCAGCAGGTTCTGACTAGTTCTGGAGAATCAGTAGCGGAATTTTTTAGTAGATTGGAGAACTGGCAAATGCCACCTCTGACTGGAGATTTTACATTATCCTTCTCCTGCCATGCCCACCAAGCCACACCCACAGAACCAGTAGTAAAAAAGTTTGAATCCCACCACTACTTGATACAAAACATCATGTTGTGACAATGTGAGTTTGACACCCCTGCTCTATGGTGTAGTACTTTCCTAATAAATACCAGCTGCAGGGTTAACAAGGTTTGTTCTCTGACCTTAATTAGTTGATTAGTGCCTTCTGGCCAGCTTCTGTGGCTGCTTGAAATCGACAAGAACTTGATCAGTTACTTGCTAAAGTCTTTTGCCTCCTAACTAAGTTCTAGTACAGGGATCTCCAACCTGTGGGCTACTTTTGGCTACTAGCGGGCCGTGGCCAATTCACAAATAGGCCATGTGAGTGGTGGGCACATGTGCACACAGCCCAACTCACACAAGTAAGGAGTGTCAGCACTCACAGCCCCATCTGCCCATCATGCACACAAATGAAGATGTATGTGCATGCATATGCCTGCCCCTCACACAAAACCATCCCCTTTTTCCCCCTCCCCCCATTTCAGGCTGCCAGGCTTGCTCTAGTGTACTTCTAGGATTGAAAAACCACTCTTTCTGATTCTGGAAAAAGTAACTTCCATTTCCTATATACATGTAAACCTAGGTACTTTTTCTTGCAAAGGAAATAATTTTTACTGTAATTTTTACTGTGGATGCCAAGACAGTTAAATCAGTAACACTTTTTCTAAGCTTGGCTGTTTTCTTGCAAACATTTCATTACTGAAACTAGTGACGTGATCAGTGACATGATGTTATCAAGTTTGGATAATGAAATGTTTGCAAGAAAATAACCAAGTTCAGAAAGTACCAAGGACCCTTCTTTTTAACCTACAAATATTTTCCTTTAAGCTACAAATATTCTCTTTATTAGTGTTTTCTTCTCTCCCCCCATTTGTCTTCCTTTCCAATTGTCCCTGTTTTCCTTTGTCTGTTCAGATATCTGGTAGGTCTTATCTCAAACAGATAAACTTCAGGAGCAGTATACTTATAAAGAAGTTACCAGTTTAAGTTATTTTAAAAATTGGACCATTCATATGGAGAAAAGGAGTCCTTGACTCAAATAATAAAGAGCATGCAGTGACATACTGACCCACAAAAAATCTGAAGGCAGTAAAGAAGTTTTAGAAACAAAATGATGTACTGGGGAATATGGTGATTAGCAAGATTGACTTCTGTTTGTGACAAATACCAAAAAATAATTGCAAAATGTCACCCAGAATCATCTCATGTCACTCAGATGCATTTTACTGTAATTGCCATAGTCCCAATTAAACCCGATCTAGACCTGCAGTAAGATGGGCTGCCTGAATTACAGCACAGAAATTAGATATCTGAAGTTATATGTGGGAAAGACTTTTAGGGAATGGGGGAAGGGAAGAGATGTCGCTTAGTGAACAATCAGATAAGAGGTCATGTAGCCTGCAGCTGCACAACAGGAAAAGCCAGAAACTCAGAAAGGAATGTTCCTAACATCTCAGGTTGTAAAAGAAGTGGGAGGAGCTGCTAGATCTAATGGGACTGATAGACATAATCAGGGAAAAGCAATCCCTGAAATAAATCCCTCAGATTTTTATTCTATCTGACAGGTTTCCCACATTGGCTGGGATGAGCAAAGAGCAACCCCATTTTCAGGCTGGGACCTGGAGTCACGTTTCAAGGTAGATAAAGGAAGAATGTATCCAAGCCATTAAAAAAAAAAAAACATTAGCAATACTGAAGTTTAATGAATGTGATGAGGCTACATGGCACACTAGTAATCCCACCATATCTGGAGAATACTAGGAAGAGGAGAGATAGGTTAAATTGACATTGCATGACTGGGCAATGCAAGTTGTGCAAATCCAGTTGTGGTTCTCTTTTGCATGTTAAAATTGATGTTTGATAACAACTGTTGATAACTACAAGAACATGCATAGTTAGCATGTTTAAAAAAAAATCTGTGTAAGACTTATGGAAGCAAACAGATAGCTGATAATTCTCCTTCAAAGAGGTTAACAGTATGCGGTTGGGAAATATTTTGAATCTGCTTATACAATAAATGCTTCAGTCAAAATTAGTTGAAATTTAGGACAATTATTTAGAGTAATGGAAGGCAGTTTATTTGAGCAAGACTTATGCATCAAATAATTAGGTTATTTATTTGGAATGTATTGCTGCCAGAAGGCTCCTCTAGGATTCAGGAAAAAAAAAACAGAGCATGGGAGGGCTATATAGCAACCCCCACGCTCTGTTTTGGGACCTTCTTGGCCTCAGAGGAGCCTCTGGGGGTATTTTTGCTCCCAGAAGGCTCCTTTGGGACTCAGGAAGGCAAAATATGGAGGGATGGCTTAGCCATTTTTTGCCTTCCTGGGCCTCAGCAAGGGGAATCCCGACGCAGCTGATCGTATGAATAGCTGATTGTCGGAAGGGAAAAAAAGAAAGAAATACCTTAAGGGGCGAGCGTCAGGTGAGCAGGGTGAGTGAGCATCGAGCAAGTGGGGCAAGTGAGCCAGCGGTGACCAGGCGATTGGGTCAGGGGGCGTGGCCAGCCAGAACTTGCCAAATCCTTACTACCAGTTCACCCAATGCAGTGTGAACCGGCTGAATACCACCACTGATCCCCTGATATTGAAACTGTAATGATGGCATCTTGAAATGGAAATGAGTGGACCCCTTTGTGACTAGATCTCAAGCTTTCAGATGGACAGTAAATAAATACTTGTATAGATTGAAATAATAGAAAATACTTATAGCTCGGATTTTAGATTTTAGCAGTGGTTTGCTCTCCAAGCTTGTTTCAATTTAGTTTCTGAATGTTTCATTACCAGACTAGATAACATCATCAGCAGGTTGTCTTGTCTAGATTATTAAAATATCCCTATTTTGCAACAGGTCAGTAAAATTCAGTTGCCCTTTTCATAGTAAAGAAATCATGATGCCACAGATCCATCACAAAGCCTATTGTAACATTTTAAAGGTCCCAACTATATGAAGTAGACTGTTCCCATAGGAATTAAAACCCCTAGAAATTATGTCTAGCAGTAAGAAACAAATACATATGCATAAGTATATATGAAAAATATATGGATATGTTTCTCTTTAGAGTTAATTTCTCACTTAAGAGGGCATGAAAAATAACTTTTAGGCATAGCACATATTCCCAAGCAGGTCTGCTTGCAGAGAAATCCCATAACATTTAATGGGACTTATGTCCCAAGGGCTTTTTTTGTAATCTTAATTAGATGCTTCAGTCCAATGCAAAGCCTTGATAAAGTGCTGCAATTCTACTCCAATATACCTGGAACTTCCATTCCCTTCAAAGGAATCCAGTTCCGATACCCTTGACTGGGTGTAAAATTGCACAGCTAATCTGCAATCCTAATAAGACTATCTACGGCAGGGGTGGGCAACTATGGCCCCTTTATGACTATATGACTATGGACTTCAATTTCCAGAATTCCTGAGCTAGCTATGCTCACTCGCTCGCTTCCTCACTCCCTCCATCCCTTCCTTCTTCCCTCCCTGAGCCAGTATATTTCAGGATTCTGGGACTTGGAGATGACAAGTCATAAAGGGACTGTAGTTGACCAGTGATCTAAGAGTTCCATTGGACTAAATAGTTGAAATGCATAGGACTGCATTAACCAGAAATGTAGTTTTAAATATGCCTTGGGTCAAAAAAACAATAAAGGTGATGTTTCTTGCAATGTTACAAAGTTAAAATGCAGCAGTTTTTAGATTAGGAAACTTCCTTCCTTTCCAGTATGAAGTGAACAGATCAGTGATAGTATTCAATTTTTTTAAACTACCGGTTCTGTGGGTACGGCTTCTGGGCATGGTGTGGCTTGGTGGGTGTAGCAGGGGAATGATACTGTAAAATTGCCATTTCCACTTCACTCCAGAGAAAAAATATACTGCAAAATCTCCATTTCTATCTCAATCCAGGGGAAGGATACTGTAAAACCCCCATTTTCAGGGAATATGCATTTCTTTCAATTGTGAGTAGTAATAAATGAATATTAATGGAACAAAATATTCCAAAGCAATATATCTAAAACTGATATCCTTCATAGCATTGCTACTTCCAAAATTCCTGTGTAATACAATTCCAAAATTTGTAAGGTGCCAAGTTGAATCTAATCTAAGTCAGTCCCTCCCTCCCTCCCTCCCTCCCTCCCTCCCTCCCTTCCTTCCTTCCTTCCTTCCTTCCTTCCATCCTAACATCTGAGCACCTAATACTGCCTACCTGTCACTTAAACTAAGGAAAGGTGACCTAGCCAAGGTCATAAAACAAATTAAGTTTTCATTTCCCATTCTTCAGTACTTTAGTGGTTTCACTGAAGAAATGAATAACAATACGACATTAAATCTCAGACAAGCAAGGCATGAAATGAAACTAAGCTCCTCTAGCTGAGGGTGAAGGAAGATTTCACTGAACTGTTGGAATTCACTGTAAAACATGGCAGAAAATTTATTTCTTTATGTATTTATTTTGTTTAGGAAATGTATATGGCCGCCTACATACACACAGCAACTCTAGGAGTTTCACAAGCAATAAAAACACAGTATAGAAAATAAAAAAATAAGTAAAAAGTAATAACTCTCTTCATTAAAATTCAATTTTAGTTATAAGACAGAGGGAAGAAAATGGGAGAGCCTAGATTCAACCCCTTCTTTCTCTAGCCTTCACGTCTTCAGCATGAGATCTGAAAGGAGGTTACATTCATCTTCACCTGAATAACAATAAAGTTGTCCACATGATTCAAATCATATTTTATTGGATCCTGATTATGGGGAAAGCTATACTTGCATTCAATCAAAAAAACCAGCAACCCCCCTTCAGATCCAGTTTAAACATACGGAAGCAAGAGAGAGGCAAAACAGGATTTCACCTACAGTCCTGTTCTTGGACTAGTTTGAGGCCTTCACACATATTTAGGCAACATGGTAATAAATGATTAAAGCAATTTATCATTCAAACTTCAACCCACTCTTCATTTTTTTTTTTTTTTGTAGAGTTCTGAGCTTTGTGGCACTTGTTCTACTCATAAGATTGATCTTGGCACTGATTTTTTCCTTGACATTTTAATTATTCTCAAATGATTAATTTGAGAAAATCATACAATGGCTGCTAATCCTCCATTATCCTTATAATTGAGGGCTCCCAACTTTTACCTCATGTGAAGGTACACCAGATTGAATATGGTCCACCAGGGTTTAATAAATTAATTCAGATCTTATGTTGAAGACTTTGGAGAATGAACTACAAAATAATATAGATTTTTTTTTTAAAGCCAAAAAGGCCCCATCTTGGAATAGTGAAAATTTTATTTTATAAATCTTTATTTTTAAAGTCTGATTCAGAAAAATAAACTCTTAAGAAGTGTTGGAATAGTCAGTTTGCTACTAAGTAGATACTCAGTTTGGAAGCGAGGCCTACTTTTGTACAAGAACATAAAAAGAACCCTGTTTTACTAGATGAAAGGCCTATCCAGTCTAGATTTTGTTCCTACAGAGTCTGACCTCCCCTCATGCTTTAATTCCCCAACAACAGGTCTTGAAAAATTCATTCTTAAATAAGGCTGTCCCTGTGACATGGGTGCTCTAGAAATCATAGCCCACATTCTGATAGTTGTACAGTGACATTGGCCCCCATCTCATTACCCTCTTTTTATTTCCTTATAATTTAAATTTGCATTATTTAGATAACTCGGCGAAATCTCTCCCTCTGTAAAAAAATATCTGCCCATTGCTACATTATGTGTAAGTTTTGCCCATGATTGTTGTTCTATATGTAAAGTGGGTGACTCCAAATTGGACTATTTTAAGTGACTATTCAAATTGGCTTGAAGTAAAAGTTCTGCCATTAACGACAACAGAAACTGTAATTAAAAAGCTGGACAACCTTTTTGCCACCCATGGCATACCGGACGTTCTTGTCTCAGATAATGGGCCACAGCTAACCAGCATACAATTTGAGCAATACCTAGCCTCCCTAGGTATAAGACATGCCCTAACCGCGCCGGCTCACCCGGCTGCGAATGGCAGGGCTGAGAGAATGGTCCGGTTTACAAAAGAAGGGTTAGAAAGAATGGACGCTGGAGATGTCCAACAGAAAGTAAACCGTTTGCTCACACTCCAGCACATAACGCCCAGTACCATAACCAATAAGTCCCCAGCAGAATTACTTATGGGGCGAAAGTTAAAATCTCACCTTGATAGGTTACACCCAAATTTTACCACAGAAAACCCCCCTGACTCCTCTACATGGTTTAGACAATTCGAAATAGGTGACTTGGTATACGCTAAAAACTTCACCGGGGACCCGGTATGGCTACCAGGACAGATTACCCAAATCACAGGCCCCAAATCCTACCGATTAAAAATAGAGGATGGCAGGGAATGGAAGCGGCACATAGACCAGCTTCGATCCCGAATTATAGAGAGAACCACAAACTTACAAACATTCACCGAAAAAACCGGCGAATTGCAAACCAAGGTGGGGGGGGAAAGGCGAGAAATAAATAAAGAACTGTTTAAAACCAAACCCAATGAAACATACGAACAAAAAGAGCAAATAAAAGATTCACTGTTTGGAGAGACTTGCGTGAAGAGCCCATCGGAAGGGGCCAGCCAGGCCGGCTCGACCTGCCCGGAGGAAACGGGTGGGAGCGGCAAAACCGCCAGCCTAAGAAACTCAGGTGGCGGTAAAATGGCTGACTCACCCTTCCAGACGGTTCCAGGGAGAAGGACGGATGACACAGCAGCCCCATCCGAACCGGTCGAAGTCTGCACTAAGAATGAACCGCGCAAGTCAAGTCAAGTCCGGAAAAGCCCCGCCTACTTGCGAGACTACGTCACCATGTAGGACTGAACTAAGGGGGGAGGGGTGTTCTATATGTAAAGTGGGTGACTCCAAATCTACAAACCTGATTGGTCAAATAAAATGAACATTGGATTGGTTCACTAGGAACCAATCCAAAGAGCTGCTAAAAGGCGGCAAATCTAAACAACTGCCATTGGCTGCAAGCAGGCAAGCCAGCCTGTATAAAAGGCTGGCCTCGGCTTCAGTCAAGTGTTCCTATTTACTAACTAGTTGAAGAATAAAGTATTTGTTGTTGGAACCCGGTCTACCTCGTGTGTTTTCCGAACAAAACAATTGTTAATAGTCATTGATGTTGTGCTTTGTTTGTCTTTCTTATTTATTTACCATAAGGTATCGACAGAAGTGATGCAATCATTTATATATAAATTTAAGTAGAGCATTAGCAGATACTGTGTGTATACATATATACGTATATATATATGTATGTGTATGTGTATGTATTTTATTTTATTTTATTTTATTTTTTATTTTTATTTTATTTGGTTTGTCAATTGTTTACAAAATAATAGGTATAAGTAAAAACAGTTATGAATACATGGATACATATAAGAAAAATAATAGAAACAATACGACAGGGATGGTAGGCACTTTGGTGTGCTTATGCACGTCCCTTACAGACCTCTTAGGAAAGGTATGAGGTCAACAGTAGAAAGTCTAAGGTTAAAGTGTTTGGAGTTTGGGGAAGAAACCACAGAGTCATGTAGAGTATTCCAGACATTGACTGCTCTGTTGCTGAAGTCGTATTTCCTGCAATCAAGTTTGGTGCAGTTTATCTTGAGTTTGTATCTATTGTTTGCTTTTGTATTGTTATGGTTGAAGTTGAAGTATTCATTGACAGGTAGGACATTGCAATGTATGATTTTATATACTATACTTAGATCGGACCGAAGGCAGCATAGTTCTAGGTATTCTAGGCCTAGAATTTCAAGTCTGGTGGCATAAGGTATTCTGCAGTGAATAGAGGAGTGGAGAACTCTTCTTGTGAAATATTTCTGGACTTTCTCAACTGTGCTAATATCAGATACTTAATGTGGGTACCAGACTGATGAGCTGTATTCGAGTATTGGTCTAGCAAACGTTTTGTATGCTCTAGAGAAAAAGCTACATAACATTTGGTTAACAACTCTTAATGTCTTTTTGGCTATGTAGTTACAATGGGCTCTAGCACTTAGATCATTAGAGATGAGTATTCCAAGATCCTTGACAGAGTTTGGATCATCAACAAGGTCTTGACTATAGAGCCTGTATTTTATTTTCTGATTTCTTTTTTGTCAATATGTAAGACAGAGCATTTATTTGTTGAGATTTGAAGTTGCCATTTGTTTGACCAGTCTGATACATAGCCGAGGTCTTTTAGAAGGGTAGCAGTATTTTCTGTGGTGGGGGCCATAGAAGGAGCGTTCACGTCGCGGCCCCTGTCAGGTATCTGTTTACCTGCAAATCCTTCTACCACGCTACACCAACCTACACCAACAGTGTTCTACAGTGGCTGGGAAAAGTGTAGCGACACGAGAGAAGAAGAAGTATTTTCTGTGGTGTTAAATAGCTTTACATTGTCAGTGAAGAGAATGCAGTTGCTCTTAATATGATCACAGAGGTCATTTATGTAGAGTATGAAAAGAGTTGGTCCTAGAACACTGCCTTGGGGGACACCACTGTTGACAGGTACAGAATTTGATAGAACGCTTCCAATTTTGACCATTTGTTGTCTGTTTGACAGGAATGCTTCTATCCAGTTATGCAGGTGTCCAGAGATACCATAAGATTTTAGTTTTAGGAGTAATTTGTCATGTACCACTGAATCAAAAGTTCTACAGAACTGAATTTACAGAACTTAGAACTACTTCTAAGAAGAAGTTCTTCTTCTTCTACAAAGAAGTCTATGTAGATTGTGTCTATTGCTTTGCCCTGATCGAGTTGTGTAGTCCATATGTTTTTGCAGAGTAAGAGTTGAAGATTACAGGATAGTTTTTTCTGAAACCAAATTGTTTATTAGAGAGTAGGTTGTCTCTAAGTGGAGAATAATGAATTGGTTAATAATTGATTCCATGACTTTACAGATGACACAGCAAAAAGAGATTGGTCTGTAATTTTCAACGAGGCTGGGGTCTCCCTTTTTGAAGATGGGGATGATTGTGGCTTTGTGACCATAGTTTTGGCAAGGAGCTGGTCCTGAAAGAGTTTTCAAAGATTATGCTTAGAGGTTCGGCTATGGCAGTGGATAGCTTTTTTAAGAAGTAGGCACAAATTCTGTCTGGTCCAATAGATAGATTGCTTGGTTTTAGATTGTGTAGTGCTTTTTCAACATTGTCTTCTGTAAAATCGATATGTATTAGATCATTGTAGTTTTCTGTGGTTCGACTATGAAATACTGGGCATGATCCATTGCTGTTTACAAATACTGAGCCAAAGAATGTGTTAAAGAGGTTGGCTTTAATGGTGTTGTCATTGCAGTCTTTACTATTAGGTCCTTTCAGGGGTGGGATGGACTTTGAGTCTTTTAGTTTGTTGTTTACAAATTTTAGAAAGTGTGGGTAGAATTTGTGCATAGAAGGTTTTCCTCTTGTTTAATGTGATAATTGGTACATTCAGTCTTTATCTGGTGGCATAAATTTTTGTATCAGCTTTTGAAGTTGGCAACGTGACCAGATTTGTTTTTCTGCAAAAGTATCTCTTTTTGGATTGAAGTTTCCTTATTGTTATGGGTAATCTGTTTTTTCTGGTTTTTAGAGTTGTTATTGGTACATATAGTTTGACGACTCTTTTAACTTCAACTAAAAATACGTTGTATTGGTCTTCAAAAGTATTGCATCCAGTGAATAGAAATTGCCAATCAAGGGATGAGAGATCGCTGTCTGTAAGATAATAGTTGCCTTTTTTGAAGTTATAATTGGAGGTCATATCGTTGTGTTGATTTTTGTGCTGGAAAAGGGTTATGTATATATACATACACATAATTATAATTAAATTAAGGAAAACCATGTTAAAATCATATGGTGATGATTAGATTTTGTCTTACTAAGTGCATTTTTATTGGTCAATGAGTGAAATAAACTTACTATTTGTCTATCTGCTTAAATAAGGAACCCTTATTTATTAGTTTGTTTATTTATTTGATTTATGTGCCATCCATCTCATCCAGAGATGATTTTAGCTCATCTGTACTGCACCATAGATTTTGTGTTGGACTGGGTAAGAGAATTTGAGTGAATTTTTACCCTTCACATTTTGTAGTCTTTGCAAAGTATGATGTAATGTCAAGGCTATTTTTATGTAAGAGTAGGCATGGTAATCCAATCTTTCTTTTTAGAAGAGGAATAGGGAAGAACTGTGTGGCAAAAAACACAAAACTTTTTTCATTTAAAGGGCAGCAGCTGTGTAATTACATGACCATGGCATGAATCACTCTCAAGTCCAGAGGTGGTATTTAGCAGGTTCTGACCAGTTCTGGAGAACTGGTCGTGGAAATTTTGAGTAGTTCAGAAAACCTGCAAGTGCCACCTCTGACTGGAGATTTTACAGTATCCTTCCCTTGCCATGCCCACCAAACCATGCCCACAGAACCGGTAGTAAAAAAATTTGAATCCCACCACTTTTCAAGACCCTTGAAAACATGTATAGTTCTGCCATTCTTTCTTTGTCTGGAGATAAATGACCCCAGATTGCATAATTGAAGTGTGAGAAACATTCTTTATCATGGACACATTTGGGAAATTAAGTGATTTCATACAGGGGTATGAAAAATAATAGGAGAATTATTCAAAACAGAATAATGAGAATTGCTCCACTTTGAGGGAGATGGGCAGTTTAGAAATATGAAATATAAACAAACAACATAGGCTATCTTGTCCATCAAGCTTTGTAATTTTGATATTACCTGTTCTAACCAAAGCTTCCCGAGACACCAACAAACACACATTAAATCCAAAACCCTTTTATTTTAGTTCAATAGCTATGAATTATCATCATTCACAGCCCGTAATGAGTCTCAACCAGTTATAAATAGTCCCCTGGAAATCTGCCAAAGTCCTTTGGGAGAAGTCTGATAAGAGCGCACCTTTATCTTTCTTGAAGTGTTACCAATGACTATAAGTACCAATTAGTCTTTCAAAACCAAACGGAGCACAAATTCACCACATAGCTTTCAGGTTCCAAACCAACCAGAGCGAATAATGTTGCTTCCTGCAAAGATTCCTGTCCCTTTGTACTTCCTTTGTATCTTATGGGAGGGGCAATCACCTCCAAGTCTTATTCCTGAGTATCCCCTTTTCTCTTAACTTCTCTTGCCTTCTGGCAGCTCTGTGCACACTCACACTGGGAACAAGCTCCCTTTGTTCCTCTGCCTCGCTGCTGTCAGATTCTGGAGGCCCTGGAGTCAGCATATAACTCCCAGATGGCCCTGGCCCCATCTCTGTATCAGACACAGGACCCTCATCTGAGTCCTCTCCAGGCTCCCAGACTTGCCCATGTTCTTCCCCACTGTCTGATTCTGCTACTGTCTCTGCAGGCTGCCAGCAGACCACAACATTACCTTCCTGGGCAAAGTAATCATCTATACATAGAGATGTTTAGGGGAAAGCACCATCACAAATGACATGTTGGGTAATGAGACTACTTATAGGGGCCTCTTCTAGATTCATATTGTGATAAATTCCTTTCTTATTTAGAAATACTGCTTCAGTTGTGGTGAGCATTGTTACTGTGGCAAGAAATCAACAGATTTGGACAATTTTTCAATGGCTGGTCTGGAATAGCACTGTATCCTCAATGAAAACAGACACTCAATTTGGCTATTTTTTCCCCTCACACAGTTATTCTTATAGAATATTATCAGTCACTGTAGTTTATCCTGAAGCATTGTCCTATTTAAAGAAGGTAGAAAGGAAGGACTTTAACTGTGAACCTGAATGTTTTTTTACTGCAATCCAGGTAAATTGTTTTGGGCAATGTTACAGAAGTGATTTACTATCACCAACTTCTGTCTTTCTATGTAGCCTCCAGATGATTCCCCATCCAAGCATTAACCATAGGCTATATTTACATATTCCAAAATGTTCTTTGATTCTCCTCTGTGTCTCTGGAGGGGGAAGGAAAAACTATAGCCCGGCAGATATTTTTGAAGGGTGAACAGTATAATAGAAAGTATAATATAACTAGTGGGAAAAGTAGCTCAATTGTACAAAATCAGATGGTGTAACTGCTCTGCCACAACCTGAACAGGATAAGAATGGAGGCTATTTCAGCAATTACCTAATTAACCACCTGGATAAGAGGTGGCAGATAGTCAATGAAACATTGACTTGGTCAAAACAATATTTATTCAGGATTTTTTAATTTAAAACCTCAGTTCTGAATAATCCCAAATCTATCTTGGTGAAGGAAAAAAAATATGACCAACCAGCAGCATATGAAAGCTTCATAAGCATTGTGTTGTATACTAATATCCTTTATTTTGTTATGCTCTGAAAATTCCCTGCAGAATGTAGGGAATTAGCTGATGAGTTAGGACTTTCTGAAGGTCAAGGTGCTCTTGAATAATAGTGACATCTTCAAGAGAGCTGCTGTCAGTATCCTATTTTATCTTCAAGAGAGCTGCTGTCAATATCCTATTTTATCTTCAGTTCATATACACCTTTTGCCTTTTAGTAAAAAGGCTTACTGTCCAGCTACAGCAAAATATAGTTAATGCTGTAGGGAACAATTTCCTACAAATTTATAGTGGCTCATATATTTCTGCAGCTATACAACTTACCTCTTGTATCTGGAATATTCATAAGACATTGTAACTGAGAATGAAGAGTGCGGTTCCTAATTTTTCATAATATAGGCACTCATGTAAATACTATAGAAGGAAGGAGGCTATACACTACTCTCTAAAACTATACAGTAAGCTTTGGCAAAGCACGGTATCAATTAGTATAGTTCACCACATAGTCAGCCAGATACTCAGACCAGATTCAGCATTTTTGTCTACCATTGAGTCCTTCCCATGGACTTGGGAGAGGCAGAGGTTGATGTTTTATAATATTAAAGGTTTCGTTGCGGGATGTAAGCTGTTCCAAGTAAAGCTGGCTTTTGCAATTGATTGATGGTGATTTGTCAGTGCTGATCATGTTCAAGTGGTGCTCCAGTTGTTTTGGGATTGCACTCAAGGTGCCTATTATTATTTTTTTGCTTTCTTTTGCCACAGTCATTCTATTTCTATTTGCAGATTTTTACTGTTGTTTTGAACCCAGTCACTGCCTATTGACATTGGTGGCATGATGTCAATCCTTTTAAATCTTGAGTATGCCTTCTAAACATCACCCCACTCTCAGCTTTGGGATATCTGCAAATTTGATAAGCATTTCTTCTGTTCCTTTCTACACGTTATTTATAAAAATATTGAAGAACACACTTTTGTTCTCATTTCATTTTATTTTCAAAAAGTAATTCATCCATTATCTAAAGCAGAATCACTGAATTTTCTCCCAACCCATTTTCTTCCATTGCCAATATGGATATAACTTTACCGTCCTTTGATAGGTGTACTGGAAAAAATACTGAAGTACAGATTGATAGACTAGGTATAGCCTAGCCAACAAAATGCTGATGTGTTAGGTAATTAAAACCAGGTGCACGTATAGAAAATAGGAGATAACAGATTTTGCAGCAGAATTTGAAAGAAAGATCTGGGTATTTACATATATCATAAATTAAGCATAAGTTAGAGTGTGCTCCTGTTACCAAAAGACCCAATGTAATCATGGGCTTCCTCAAAAGAAGTAGAAAATCAAGATTCTGGAAAGATACTGTTCTACTATATGCTGCACTAGTCCATCCATACCTGGTATACTGTGTCCAGTTTTGGTCACCACAATACTAGAAGAATGCTGAGGAACTGGAACAAATGCAACAACAATAGTGATGGGGATCAAAGCCATCAAATAATTGTTCAAAACTGGGTACATTTAACTTTTAAAAAAGGAAGGTCAAGGGGAGACATGTCTTCCAATACTTTCATTATTTATTAAATAAATGTACTTGCTATTCAGCTTTCCACTGAAACTCTGGCAAAGGAAGAAGGAATTAGCAAAATAAATAAATATGCAAAAAGGTTGCACAGGGAAGTGGTATAGATTTATTCTTCATGGTGCCCAAAGATTGAACAAGAACCAGTGGGTGGAAGCATTACAGAGATTCAAGCTTCAGATAAGAAGGAATTTCCTGATCATAAGAGCAGTAAAACATCTACCATCATTGGAGGTTTTGAAATAAAGGTTGGACAGTCCATTATCTGGGATGGTCTGAGAATTCCTGTCCTGGGCAAGCAGGTAAACTAGAAGACCCCCAAGATTCCTGTGATGCTATAATTTCCATTGGCTATATCTAGGATTATCAAGAAGAAGAACATAAGGGCAGTTATATTAATATTCAGTTGAAAAAGCTGTACACTGTATTCAGATCTTAACTGCTAAATACATTGAGAAAAGGACCCATAAAATGTATTTGACCCTTAGAATGAGCACTTGTATTAGACCATTTTAATGCACATTTTAGTTAAATGATATTATTGCTATCTAGGAGATATATGAATTCCAGTTTCATTTATGTCTTTTGACCACCTTTGTGTGTGATCTGCAGGTCTTCTTTTTTTCAATCTGAATCTCACTGAGTGTGGGAGAAATGATTTTTCCTGATCTACTTCATACCACCTACAATTATCAATTACAAGTCTGGATCTCCTATGGTTTTCTTGCTCAAAGGAGAAGTTGTTGGTATTAAATTTCCAGAATACTATTACACATTTTATCTTAGCACAGTTTTCAAGTGCTTCAAGAATACATGCATATTAGTTTTCCTATATATTCCATCCAGTTGTATAGTTAATGCACTAAAATTACCATTCTTTTTGTTTCTGTAAAATACATCTTCTATGCAACTGTACTGCATTCCTATTTTCAATGGTAATCATGCACAGATCTAATCAAGCTAGATATTTTTTATGTCCTAAAATGATTTTATGTACTAAAATGAAGCTACATTATGTGAGGTTGCTTACAAAGATTGCTTACTGCTAAGGGAGAAAAGAATATTCAAAATATTCAAGCAAAAATAACTTTTAAGAAAAGCTTTGCTAGGCATTCAATGGGTATAACTGATCAGTTGTGCACAGAATAATAAATCAAAATCTAAGAAGTGTGCACAATTTTCTCTCTAGGCAAAGAAAATGCAGTTTTTTTAGCTTGATGTATGTTGGAATGATTCTCTAGTTGCCTTCAGCAAGAAACAACTTTGCTGTTTGTCCAAAGTCCTGGGAAGGTTTAGCATTAATAGAATCACCATGAAGGGCAGAGGAAAAATCAGACTACAAATCTTACAATATGTTGATGACATCTTATGTTTTACAGATAAAATAAATCTATTTTATCTATCTATCTTTAGATCTCATTGATATATCTCTTCAGTAGATATATATTGAATATATATAAAATGTATTAAAAACCTTAATTCAGGGAAGAGCTGGGGCAACTGGATGGAGTTGAGCATTTGTTGGTTGCATGTCCTTCCTGACGCCACGTGGAGTTTACAGCACCTATTTTGTTTTGAGCCCTAGGAGAAAAAAAAAATATCTGCCGGCTTCCAGTTTTGAGCCTCTTCGGTGACAGACAGAAATCCGCAATCGTGCACGGTTTCGGTCTGGGCTTGCCGCTGGAGCACCCTAAGCTGGCTGGTTTTGGGGCTAAGCCACCCCGTAGAGGTGGTAAAGAGGGGGGAGACTGCCAATGGGGTTGAGGAGAGCTACATCTCTCCTCCTCAGCTGGCCATTACTCCCTTTCCCAAAGGCGGTTGCAGTGGTGGTCAGAAATGGCCACCTCAAAGAAGAACTCGACTGGAAAAGAATGTGCAGGAGGAAGATAAGAAGTGAAAGTTCTGGCTGACCAGGTTAAATTGCAAAAGCAACAACTAAGGTACCCTGGAATTTAAACTAAAAAAAAAGTTACATCGTTTCCAAAGAAGATTCGGAAGCAGCGAAGGAAAGTGAAAAAGGAAAGGTTTGGCTTTTTTTTTTCTTCTTCTCTCGCTTTCCCTATATTGACAACCAAGAGACTTAAATAAGAAATCAGAAAAAAAAATCCACTTTGACATCAACAGGCAATTAAGTTGAAAATAAAATAAAATGTCAAAGGGATAATAAAGATTTCTGGACATTAAAAAGTTTTTTATAAACAGGGAAGGAGAGAAAAAGAATAAAAGGGCTGGATCTGGAAAAAAGGGAGGAGACTGCCTGGAATTAAAAGGGAAAAAAATACATTTTAACTGAAACTTGGTAATGAAATTGTAGAACCCCAGGAAGAGAAAGAGAAAAAAAGCAAAAAGAAACAGCTTGCGTGTATTTGGATTATTTGGTGATCATTGGACTCTTGGTTATTGCATTTGAATGACTAAAATTAATTGGGTGGTTGTTTAAAAATTTATATAATGACACTACTTCTGGATGAATTGAAAATGGAACTTAAAAAGTACAAAGAAGATGCACAGGAAGGGAGAGGCTCTTTCAGCTTCATTTTTCAATTCTTAGAAATGGAGATATGGAACTATGAGAAACAACAAGAAATGTCTGCAAAACAAGAAGACTGGGACAAAGAAGAAGTCATCTTTAATGAACAAGTAATTCTATGTGGGCAAGAAAAAGGAAAGGGGGGGGGGAAGAGAATGGAGAATTTAAGACTTAAAAAAACAACCAAAAAAAAAAATAGTTCGAAAAATAAGTACAATATTGAAAAGCAACAGAAGAGGGGAATACAGAAGAGAGAAATAGAGGTAGAGAGACAATAGGGTAAAAAGGGGAGAGAGAAAAAGAGAGGGAAGAAAGAAAGGGACAGAAGTTATAAAGGACAGAAACAAGATATAGAGAAACGGGGCCTATATAGAGATAATGGGTGAAAATTTAACTGAAAAAGGGATTCTGTAAAGGTACATAAGATTGTATTGTTATATTAGTATTAGAAATAATTTCAGAAAATTGGAAACAATCTATGATTAAAATGAGGGATAAAATAGATATTGTAATCTTGTGAAATGTTTGTTAATAAAATAAATGAAATAAAATAAATGAGATCATTGAATTAGGAAGGGACGGGAACATTTTAATTAGTTAATGTTTTAAAAAAATATAAGTGAAAGGGGGGGAAGTTAATTATGGAAAACTTATAACTGTTCCCATAAAAGTATGATATTTAATTGAAAAGTAATGTTAAGGAAGTTAAGATTTTAAAGAATATTAATATTAATGATAGAATTGAATTGGAGTGGAATGTGTTGTTTTAACTATATATATTTATAATCCTTTTTTTTTTAAGAATATAGTGTGTATTTTAAGAATGTACCAAGCAAAATCCGAATTGAAGTTATGTATTATGTTGAATGTTAAACTTTAAGGTATATATTGAAGCTTAAATAAGAGTTAAATGGATAGAATTAAAATATATAAAGGTGTCATACTCCAATCAGCAACTACAGGAGAAACTTTGTTTAATGAGAAAAGATAATATGTAATTGAAACAGGACAGACAAAAAGTATAAATATAAGGATTTGAATCGAGATGAGATAATTAAAATAAAATTAAGAAAATTAAAAGAGGGGAGAAGCTATGTAGAAAATGTAAAACAGTAATAAGATATGGAATTGAACATAAAAATGAGCATGAAATTGAATTTGTGTCTGTATGAAGAAATGTAACCTGGGATCACGCTAGTTTCAAAAAAGATGTTTTATTTGTATTTCTTTGTGAAAATTCAAATAAAATTTACAAAATAAAAAACAAAAAACACATCTGCCACTGCCTTGGATTGAACTTGCAAACTTCTGAGTGGGAGAAGAGTATCCTAACCGCTAGGTTACCATCCCACTCAAAAATCTATTAAAATAGATATAAATATATCTATTTATCTATTATCTTTTTAAAAAGTATATTTATAACCATTTGGCATTGATGCTAGAGTCTGGGTTCCTCTTTAGTCACTTTATAATTTGGAATAAATCAGACTGGATGAGATTGGATCATTGTAATAAGTTAAGAAATAATAAGGATAGTGGCTTTATGATACATTCCAATTCCTTTATTTTCAAAATAAGGATTCCCAGAAAATTTTCTTATCTAGACAATTTAGATATAACTCTTCTTTTGATACAAATGAAAGAAGATTTAGACAGATGGTTTAGAACACCTTTGAGTATCTGTGGTAAGAAGATGTGATTAAGATCAAATGAACTCCAAGATTGATTTACATTTTGAGATGCCTTTCCACTTTTATTTCAGCAAATCATTTTCAGTGAATGAAAATGTGATAATCTTAGTTTAAAAATACTGTAATACCTAAATCTAGTTTTGGGAATGGGAATTAACTTCCTTCCAACTCTTTTATGATGAAGCTATTTTTAATATTACTGAAGAATTAAATAGCCAGCTTCCTTAACCTTCTTTATTTGCTTAAATAGCATTTATTTATTTAAATTCCATACAAGCTGAGTGTGTCCCCATGTGGACAAGGAACTATAAAAACTAAAGCTCATATTCTAGTATATTGTACTTTCTGTAACAGGACTATCAAACTCCCGGCCTGAGGGCTGGATCCATCATGTGCTGGCCACACCCATGCCCAGTTTAGCGAAGAGGAAAAAAATCCTGATATGCAGAGGTGGTATTGAGCAGGTTCTGACCAGTTTTTGGAGAACCAGTAGCGGAAATTTTGAGTAGTTCAGAGAACCGGCAAATACCACCTGTGACTGGAGATTTTACAGTATCCTTCCCCTGCCACACCCACCAAGCCATACCCACAAAACCAGTATTAAAAAAAAATTAATCCCACCACTGCCAATACGTCATATGATGCCCCCATGACAATGTGAGTTTGACATTCCTGTGCGATAAGAACTCATGGGCCTATTTCCTAACACCTCATCTGATAAAATACCCAGGAAACGCCTATTTTTTTTTTTTTTGCATGATTGCTGTTATCAGATCAATCCAATGTCATCTCTTTGAACATAGCTAAACTTTGTTATATACTATCTGCAAAATGAGGCAAATGTTAGCTTTCCACTGATAACCCACCAGTAACTGTGATATATTATCACGTCTTTTATTTTATTTTTAAATGCTTTTTATTTAGTCTGGTCTGTGACCATAATAAAAAATTACTTATTTATTTGTGATTCAATTTATTTGGTCCACACCCTATTGTTGCTTCTGACATTTGGCAGCAGTTATAGTTTTTTTGTTTTTTTAAAAAAAACTATGGCTCCTAAGTCATGAACCCACTTTTATGTGGAGTTGAAAGAAGAGGATTAAATGAGCATTAGTTTATTTATATGATCTCTTGAATAGTAAGTGTCAATAACCTGCATTGATAAAGCAATGGAGAGTTTCTTCATTGGTGTAATTAATTTAAAATTTTAATTTGATCTTAACACAATAAAATTGCTTTGTAGTTATCCGATTGGAAATGGTTAATAACAATAATATTTATTGTTATAATTATTAACAATAATAATTATATTTGTCTTGGAGCTGTTACCTCTGAAGTTGGGATATTAATGAATATGAATGCATTTTTGTGCTATTAGTCTCATATTTGTGACAGACATCAACAAAATGATACATTGCTCTTAACTGTCTCCTTGGAATCTGTGACTTATGAAAATAGCTAGAACTGTAGATCTGGAGGGCATGAAGTTTGAGTAAAATAAGAATCATATTACAGGGGATGGAGAAATCTGCTTCTGATCTATCAAAAGGAACTACTTGATCCATCAACATTTGAATTCTTTTTTTTAAAGGTTGGGGGGTAAGGAAAATGGTTAAATTTTGGGAGATTATTTTTATAGAAATAATTTCTCTAAGCCTTTTCTCCTCACCTCACCATTTTTTGTCGCTGATTTTAGTTGCTTTACTTCATCAACACCACTGAATGTATCTGTAGGTTGATATTTAGCACAATGAAACATAACAAAAAGACCAAAAAAAAAAAAAAAGAATCTCTCTTAAGCAAATAAGATTTTCTATGGTTTTAGAATAAAACTAAAGAAGGAAAAGTCAGAATCATTCCCAATATCTGAGGAATACAATTTCTTCTCTTTCCACTGGAAAAAAAAGCAGAAAACCTTAATATCTCTTAATTGTCAACTAGGCAAACAATGGGAAAAGTTTGAATTATATGTTGTTTGGAGGAAAGGAGGAGGAAGAAGAAGGAGGAAGGTGTTCTGTATAAAATAGTTTACTCCAAATCCTCGAATGTGATTGGCTAGAAAAGCCGGCATAGGGATTGGTTCACGAGGAACCAATCCAAAAGAGCTGCCAAAAGGCGGCAAAATCAAGTAACCGTCATTGGCTACAAGCCGGCAGGCAAGCCGTACATAAAGGCTGCCGCGGCTAGAGCCAAACTGTTCCGTTTAACAATAATTGTTAAATAAAGACTTTTACTGTTGGAACCCGGTCTACCTCGCTTTTTTCCGAACAGAACACTGGCGATGAGGATGGGATCATCCTAAAATGTGAGACTGTGCACGCGGCAAATTGAAATCCAGGCTTGAAGCGATGCCCAACAATAATGCACCACTCGCACCCTTCAATCCTACGTAGATTGGGAATCCTACGTAGACCGTTTCCAAAGGTACTTTGAAAGTAACGAGATGGAAGAGATCTCAGACCAGCGTAAGAGGGCTGTCTTCTTAATGCATTGTGGACCAACTGTGTTTAAGATGGCAAAAGCATTGGCAAAGCCCAGAGACATAAAACAAATGACCTGGCCCAAACTCCAGCGAATGTTAAAGGCTCACTATGCACCAGTGGTGTCAAATCTCATCAAACAGCATGAATTCTACTGAAGGGACCAAAAAGAAGGTGAGACCATCGCTGATTTTGTGGTAGCCCTCCGACAACTGGGGGGAGCATGCGATTTCCTGAACTTAGATGAAGCCATGTGAGATCAAGTGGTATTGGGTTTAAAAGACTCTAATTTACAAAGTAAATTGCTAAATAAACCCAACATAACCATGGCTGAAGCAATCGCAGAAGCCACAGCCGCAGAAGCCGTGAAAAAGTCAGCGGCCACCATGAAACAAATGAACGCGAATAATGATGAAACGAGCCTAACCAGAAGAAAGAAGCTATTTCCCGCCACTACACACCATGAAGATTTTGACGAGACATCAGAATCCAGAGAGGATGATGATGAGGTCCACCACCTGTACGCCAACAAAAAAAGGCTCGAAAAAAGAAACTGATGGGAATGCGCCGGTTGCGGAGGAAACCACCTTCGAGCCTATTGCAGATTCCTTGATGCCATCTGCCAAGCTTGTAAGAAAAGGGGACACATCGAGAAGGTCTCTAGGAATCGAAAAAATAACAGCCCTAACAGATGCAGTAACTCTCCCCCACAAGCTGAATCAAAACAAGCCGAGAGAAAGTGGGAGCGCAACAAACGAGCCAGTAACTGAGAAAAGACCCATCAAACTGTCACTATCAGAAGCGCTCAGACGAAAAGCAGAAAAAAAGTTAAAATCATCATAAAAATTGAAAACAGCCCCTGTGAGATGGAAGTCGATTCAGGGTCTTTCCTGTCAATGGTGTCGTGGGACACAATCAGACAACTGGTCCCAAATATCAAACTAAAAGAACTCCAGAAACAAAAATTAACTCTGAAGGACTACCAAGGGAATCAAATCCCTGTTGTAGGTCTAGGACATTTCCAAGTCGCTTACAAGAAGCATGTCGAAGTCCTGCCTCTGACAATAGTCAACCGAGACCGACCCAGCCTCCTGGGCATCGAATGGTTCACACCATTGGGCATCGGAATGACCGGAGTGGACTGAGTGACCGAAACCAACTGGGAAGAAAACCTGATCCATGAGTTCCAGGACGTTTTTGATGGCACCCTAGGCAGGTATTGGGGGACCCCAATTTCCTTTAGCTTAGACCCCCAGGTGGCCCCTAGAAGATTAAAAGCCAGACAAGTTCCCTTTGTATTAAAAGCAAAAATAGAGGAACAATTGAATAAATTAATTGACCAAGGGGTTTTGGAACCTGTTGACCATGCTAAATGGGAGACGCCAATAGTAACACCGGTTAAACCTGACGGGTCAGTATGCATCTGCGGAGACTACAAGGCTACCCTGAACCACTCGCTGCAACAAAGCGCATACCCAGTGCCAGTCGTACAACATTTGCTACACTCACTCAGGGGAGGAAAATTTTTTAACCAAACTAGATCTAGCACAAGCTTACCAACAGCTTCCAGTAGACCCCTTAACGGCCGAGGCACAGACAATAGTGACTCACAAAGGGGCATTCAAGTGTAACAGACTTCAATTTGGAGTAAGCATTGCCCCAGCGTTTTCCAAAGCCTCATGGAATGCCTATTAAATGGAATAAAAGGGGTCGTACCATATTTTGACGACGTCCTGATTTCGGCTAAGGTTCGACCCAATTAGAAAAAAGACTAAGAAATGTACTAACAAAATTTAGAGAATCTGGTCTGAAAGTTAAAAAAAAAAAATGCTGCTTAATGACCGATCACTTCAAATTTCTGGGCTACTTAATTGACAGAGAGGGTATACATCCTACTGAAAAAAAAGTCAAAGCCATTAAAGACGCACCACAGCCAAAAAACAAAACGGAATTGCAGGCATTTTTGGGTCTAATAAATTTCTATAACGTATTCCTCCCCCACAAAGCAACAATAGCGGAACCATTACACCATTTGCTGGATAAGAAAACTTATTGGACTTGGGGTCATAGAGAGCAAAAGGCATTCCAGAAAATAAAAAAAATTATTAACATCAAACACCGTTCTTCTTCAGTTTAGTAACACACTTCCATTGACGGTAACCTGCGACGCCTCACCGTTTGGAGTCGGTGCCATCCTGAGCCACCAATTGCCAGATGGGAGAGAGGCACCCATCGCTTATTACTCAAAGACTCTGTCTAAAACAGAACGTAACTATAGTCAACTAGACAGAGAAGCCCTGGCAATCGTCGCCGGAGTGAAACGTTTTCACGAATACCTTTATGGAAGAACATTTTTGATTGTAACGGACCATAAACCGTTACTAGGAATTCTGGCGAGAAACAAGCCTACACCGAACATTTTATCCCTGCGGATGACTAGATGGTCAGAATTCCTAGCAGCATACTCTTACACATTGACACATCGACCCGGGAAGCAAATCTCCCATGCAGACACATTAAGCAGAGCACCGCTGCCAACGACAGAGGAAGACCCGGCGCCAACAATGATCACCCTGCAAATAGAAACATGCCCCGAACTACCAATATCTGCAAATGATGTCACCAGAGCCACCGCAAAGGACCCAGTGACTGCCCGCATATTAAACTGGGTTGGTAAAGGCTGGCCGGAAGACCAAAAAACTGAAAACTTTAAACCTTTCCGGACCAGACAAACCGAACTCTCAATTCAAAAAGTTGTTTATTGTGGGGTGATCGGGTAGTAATCCCTCCTAAACTACAGACTAGAGTGTTGGGTATGCTTCATGAAGGCCATCCTGGTATTGTAAAAATGAAAAGCCTAGCTAGAAGGTATGTCTGGTGGCCTGGTCTAGATAAAGACATCGAATACTGGGTTGCTACTTGTACTAAATGTCAGAAAACCAGGCCTTCCCCACCACAAGCACCCATAAGGGACTGGGAGACCCCACGAGGGCCCTGGTCTCGGATCCACATTGATTTCGCGGGTCCTACTAGGGGGCATACCTTTTTAATTGTCGTAGATGCATACTCAAATTGGCTGGAAGTTGTAGTAATGTCATCTACGACAACCGAGGCGGTCATTAAACAACTTAACAAACTCTTCGCAACCCATGGACTGCCGGACGTCCTAGTATCCGACAATGGGCCACAATTAACTGCCATCCAATTTGAACAATACCTAGCCTCCCTTGGTATACGCCGTGCACTGACCGCGCCGGCCCACCCGGCAGCAAATGGTAGGGCGGAGAGAATGGTCAGGTTTACCAAAGAGGGTTTAGAGAAAATGGACCTTGGGGATGTCCACGATAAAATTAACCGTCTCTTCACCCTCCAACATATCACACCCAGCATTGTAACCAACAAAAGCCCAGCGGAATTATTAATGGGAAGAAAACTTAGGTCGCAATTAGACAGGTTGCACCCAAATTACACTTTGGAAAGACCCCCCGACTCCTCCAGCCGTTTCCGAACATTTAAAATCGGCGACCTAGTCTATGCAAAAAAATTTCACCAGGGACCCCTTATGGCTTCCAGCCACAATCACACAGCTCACAGGCCCCCGGTCCTACCGACTAACCGTAGACAATGGCAGGGAATGGAAGCGGCCCATAGACTAGCTTCATTCCTGAAACATCGAAAGAAATACAAACTCACAACCACAAATAATAAAAATCGATGAAAACAAAACCAAAGAAAGGGGGGAAATACAAGAAAATAATTAAGAACTTTTTAAAATAAACCCAGAACATCTAACCAATCAAAAAGAGCAAAAAGGAAACTTACAGTTAGATGAGACTTGCAAAGAAAATCCATACGAAGAGGCCAGCCAAGCCAGCTCGACCTGCCCGGAGAAGCCAGGAGGGAGCGGCCAAACCACCGGCCTGAGAAACTCAAGCGGTAGTAAAATGGCCAACTCACCCATGGAGTGATTTTCCGGTTCCATGGAAAAGAGCCGGAGAGACAGCAACCCCATCCGAACCGGTTGAAGTCTCCAGAGAAAATGAACTGCGCAAGTCCAGTAGTATCAGAAGAAGCCCCACCTACCTGCGCGACTACGTCACCACGTAGGACTAAACCAAGGGGGGAGGGGTGTTCTGTATAAAATAGTTCACTCCAAATCCTCGAATGTGATTGGCTAGAAAAGCCGGCATAGGGATTGGTTCACTAGGAACCAATCCAAAAGAGCCTCCAAAAGGTGACAAAATCAAGTAACCATCATTGGCTACAAGCCAGCAGGCAAGCCGTATATAAAGGCTGCCGCGGCTAGAGCCAAACTGTTCCGTTTAACAATAATTGTTAAATAAAGACTTTTACTGTTGGAACCCGGTATACCTCGTGTTTTTCCGAACAGAACAGAAGGTTAGAGAGGAATTAATCCAATTGGAAAAAATCCAGTAATTTATATGTGTTGTCACAAAGACCAACACTCCTTCTCAATGCCATGTTTTACTTAGATCTACATCCTGTACACGCATGTACAATTTATATTAGAATAACCAAAAAGCAAGATGCTCAGACTGCTGTTGATTTAGCTTTCATAGTACCATGAAATAGTTGATTTTATTCTGTTATTGTTCATGAAAACCAACTTTTTTTGGATAGTTAAGTTGCCAGGATTGTGTTGTGAGTTTTCTTAGCTATCTGACAACATCATGGCACTGTAAGTACAATGGGGACCAAGGCAAATTTTACCCAACATAGAGGTACATAATTTGCTCAATGTCTGCCAGATGCTGTACAAAATTTTATAGGCTCCTGAAATTATTTCTCGGCTACATTGGCAAAAATTGGACTTCTGTGTTTCACTGCACACAATCCAGAGAAAACAGCAGGAATTTAATGCTGTGAGACAAAGTTAACACAACACAGTGGGAAAGAAGAAGAAAAAGAAGAAAAGAACCCTTCATATGTTGAAAACTTGTCACGAGGATTTCCAAAGGTAGAAAATCTATTGAATTGTATTTGCTTTTATCATTCTCCAAATGCAGCTAGATTGAATGTGAAAAGCCATAGGCAATGGCATCATGCGGAGCCAGACGATGCGAGCAATACAACCCTGCTGCTTTCTTGGTAAAAGAAAAGAGAAAAATATTTCCAGCTAGTTAATGTTAAAGTCGAAAATTGTAAATGGAATATATACTACAATACTGAAATTCTGTCAGTGTACTTTTTGTATGCATGGAGTCAGTCTTCGGTTTATGGTCATAATTGAGCCCAAAATTTCCATTGCTAAACAAGATAGTTGTTAACTGAGTTTTGCCCCATTTTACAATCTTCCTTGCCATGGTTGTTAAGTGGATCAACGTTGAACTATACTGCCTATGGTTGGACTTAAGCATAGTACACAAAATTATCTGCTACAATGTCCTACCAGTCAATGACTACTTCAGCTTCAATCACAATACAAGAGCACACAGATACAAACTCAATGTAAACTGCTCCAAACTTGATTGCAGAAAGTATGACTTCAGCAACAGAGTAGATAATGCCTGGAATGCATCACCTGTTGTTACATCTTCTAACCCCCACTCTTTTAACCTTAAACTATCCACTATTGGCCTCAACCCATTCCTAAGAGGTCTGTGTTCTGACCCAACTGGGTCCCAGAGAGCAAACCCAGACAAAGGCAGCAGCCCCCACCTTTCAAGGTTTAATCATGAATTCGGTTCCTTTACAGATAAAAGGCTGCTTTCCAACAAGAAAGCAGCCTTGCCAAATTGTTTGTCAAGGCTGCCAAAAACCCAGAGATAAGAACTAATTTACAATATTCTCCAAACATGAACTAAGATGCCCACCAGTTGAGCTTCAGAACTTCTTTGCTGTCTGCAGAGAACACTTTTCCAAACCTAGCTTTTATCCTTTTGACGGGAGAGCATTACCTTGCAGCCTTACTCCCAAGTCACCTGTGCTGCTGTAATTGTTCTTTCCTCCAAGCAATCCTTCTTGCATGTGCACTTGGCACAGGCTCCTCAGAAACTTCCTCATCACTGCTGCCAGTCCCCACAATCTCTAAAGTCAGCAGTCCACTCCCTGATGGTCCTGGCCCCTCATCAGAGTCCTCGCTCTCCTCAGCTATCTGCACCTGCTGCTGACTAACCAAAACAGTCTGTAAGGGGCATGCATGCACAATCATGCCTACTATCCCTGTCCTATTGTCCCCATTTATTCGTACCTATTTTGTGTATTCCTACTCATGTGTATACTTATACCTATTATTTTGTAAGCGATTGACAAATCAAATAAATGAAATAAATAAAATAAATCTGGCTTCCTGATCAATTTTGCTTGCCTGAAAATTGCAAAGGTGATCACAGGACACCAGGACATTGCAATCATAATAAATACATGCCAGTTGCCAATTGGTTGAATTTTGATCACGTGACCATGGAGATGCTGCAACTGTTATAAGTCACTTTTCTCCAGTTCCGTTGTAACTTTGAATGGTCAATAAATGGTTGTAGGTCAAGGACTACCTATAACCCTAAAGTATTAGCACTGAAAATGAAATACATTGCTTTCAGCAAATTGGTTCCTAACCAGAGATGAAAGAACAGTTATGTTCTTCATTAAACTGTGCTTAGGTTTACTGAATTTCTCTGATAAACATGAGACCATATAAAATAAGTTTCAATAGTATGTACAGTAATTAACAAGGTTTCACTATTATTTTATGTTTCCTTCAATATTACATATTGGTAGTTGCATACAAAACATCATAAACCCTATTTTTCAATGGACCTGCTTTCCTACAGAGAACTAAATTCATCAACAAAAGTCTACAGTATGTGAACAGCTGCAATCAACACAGATATACTTGCATTAGGGTGCAGGAATACAAATTAAAATAGGCTATAGTCTACACTGCCTGAGCAACTTTGGGAGAGTCCTTTATTGTGGAAGAAAGAAGTAGAAGAGGAAGCTCTCTGTGTGCTCCTGAATAAAAGATGGGATATCAGTCAAATCAAGTTAAAACAAACTGTATAAATAAATATTGATTTTCCTCATTTTTAAATACACTGATAGAACGATGCTGTTTTAATAAGATTTACACAGAAAACTCCATAATGTCCTTGAGAAAACTTCTGGAGATTGCACAGTCTTAGAAATATTTAGTTAACCCTAAATAACTGCTTCTCTCATACTATATCCTCTTTTTTAAATCTTGTGTTTAACTCTGCATTTGAGAATGTTGAAAATTGCTTTTCAGAATTCTCTGCTATTCCTAGTGATGAAAAAAAATGACTTTTTTATGCTGAAGGGTTAATTTAAACTAAACATAATTACACCTTTCCTAATTAGCCTCCTAAGTTCTAGTACAGCTGTGGTTAAAAAATACCTCAAACCAACTGAATGGAATCATGATTAAAAATATTAATCTTGAGGTAGCTTGAAAAATGCAAGGAAGATCTTCATGATCTTTTTTTCAACTATTTAAATTCAATTTTTCTTCATAATCTGCAAGTGTGACTATTGTTCAGATCAATTATATTTTTATAATAATTTTTGAAGATGATGTTTTACAGATAAAACTAATACAATCTATCAATAAAGTGTTGAAAAAGGGAGAATAAGGAAAAAAAGGACTCATTCCTGCCTCAAATCCTTTGTACTCTTTTTCTCTGCACCTCTTCCTGTGTAATCATACTTCGGCCTTCCTTCCTTCCTTCCTTCCTTCCTTCCTTCCTTCCTTCCTTCCT
>BLBF01000007.1:28315240-28340767 GCA_015471245.1 Laticauda colubrina
AAACCCAAACTATGGCTAAGATACATCGATGACACATTTGTGATTTGGCCCCATGGAAAAGAAAACCTAAACAATTTCCTAATACACCTAAAAAGCACACACCCCAAAATCAAGTTCACCATGGAAATGGAAATAAACAAACAACTACCATTCCTAGATGTACTAATCTACAAAAGAACAGATGGCATACTAGGACACATAGTATACCAGAAGAAAACACACACCAACCACTACCTCAACGCCCAATCCCACCACCACCCAGCAGAGATAAATTCTGTGACCAAAACACTAATCACCAAAGCCAAAAGCCTGGCAGACAAGACACATATAAAGACTGAACTATGCACCCTGACTAAAGTACTGACAGCCAACGGCTTCCACAAAAACAAAATCACCAGCCTGATCCACAAAAACACACTAAGACAGAATAGAGACCTAGAAGATCAACAGACCCATGGAACAGCTGTCCTGCCCTACATAAGAGGTACTACAGACAAAATCAGTAAGATACTACATATGCATCACATCAAGAATGCCTTCAAAACAGACAGAAAACTAGCAGCCATCCTTAGAAACCCCAAAGATAAAATTGACCTGGAAAACCAAGGCATATACGAAGTTCCCTGTGCATCATGCCCGGCCACATACATTGGACTGACCAATCGAAGAATAAGTACCTGCCTGGATGAACACAAAAATGCAGTAAAAAAGCTGGAACATACCTCCTCACTAGTCCAACACATGAAAACCACAGGTTATAACATCAACTTCAATGGCACCAAAACCCTAGCCACTATAGAAAACCCCAGCCACAGAATAATCAGAGAAGCCATAGAGATTGAAAAAAGACCTGAAAGCATGAATAGAAGAGATGATTCCACCAGACTGTCAATCATCTGGAAGCCTGCACTCTCAAGCCGTCCTTTTACATGAAGCCAAGCTGCACTGAAAGCCTCCAATACAGGAACACAGTGTTGCCAGCCAATCAAAGCCACAAAACAGATAGAAGAAACCAGAAACACCAATCAAACAAACTCCAAGAACAATAAACACAGACCAAGACTCCCAACCAATCAGGATGTAAAAAAAACCAGTCTGGGACAGCAGTAGGCTAGCCTCAAATTTAAAACTAATGGCTGTGAGAGCCTGACCCACATACTAACTCAATACAGAAGCCTGATGATGGCAGATGAGATTCTGCTGAAACATTGCTACAATTTTAAAAGCACTATAATGACAAAAAACCATATATAAGTTTTTTTAAGTTTTTGCAGGTACTTACATGTGTGCTGTTCAGCTTCCTTCGGGTATTATAGTTGTGCTTTTAAAGTTGTAGTTGTGCTTTTGTAGTTGTGCTTTTAAAGTTGTAGCGATGTTTTGGCAGAATCTCATCTGCCATCATCAGGCTTGCGTATTGTGTGTGTCTGTGAGTCAGGCTTTCAAAGCCGTTTCTGTTTTAAATTTGGTGCTAGCCTACTTCTGTCTTAGAGATTGAAAAAAGACCTGAAAGCATGAATAGAAGAGATGACTCCACCAGACTGTCAATTATCTGGAAGCCTGCACTCACAAACAAAAAAATCTCCACACTACAAGCCAAGCAAACACCTGGGCACAAACAGACCCCATCTGATACCTCCAGCTCAAACACACCCCAACCAGGCACCCAGATAAAACCTAGCTTTCTTACAAATGATAGCCATCCTTTTACCCGAAGCCAAGCCACACTAAAAGCCTCCAATACAGGAAACACAATGTTGCCAGCCAATCAAAAAATGCTACAAAACAGACAGAAGATATTAGAAACACCAATCAAACAGAACACAGCAAACTCCAAGACCAATAAACACAGACCAAGACTCCCAACCAATCAGGATGAAGAAAAAACCATTCTAACACAGCAGTGGGCTAGCATCAAATTTAAAACTGAAACAGCTGTGAAGGCCTGACTCACAGATGAACACAGAGCAGAAGCTTGATGGTAGCAGATGAGATTCTGCTGAAATGTTGCTACAACTTTAAAAGCACAACTATAATGATGTGGGAAAATACCTGCACAAAGCTGAATACCATATGTGTGTGTGTGTGTGTGTGTGTGTATGTATATGAAGCACCCTAGGAGAGAAATATCTTCCGCTACCTGGGAGCAAACTCTCAAACTCTCAAGTGGGAGATAAGTGGCTTCATCATTCGGACACCATGCTGCTCATATGTAGAGGTGGTATTATTTCGAATAAATTCAACATACATACTGTGGTATTTTTTCTGGCCTCCCCATAAATTATGTCTAGTATGTGGCTTTCATCATAAGGAAGGCTGCTTATGTGCTTTTTCAATGTATCTCAGGTTTAAGAACTGTCATTTAATAAGAGGATTCGTCAAGAATTTCTGCCAGATAGGACAGGTAGATGGTCTCACTCAGCAGAAGGGACTTTTCCTATTCATATATTGGCTCAGTCTCAGGTGGCTTATTTTTTAAATAAGAAATAACATTATCATTATTATCCACTTGATAGGTGGATAAAAATGCCAAATCCTGTCTGAAAATCTGGCTGACAATGCAACCAACCAACTTGATTGCATCGTCAGTCAGGTATTCAGACTGGATTTGTCAATTTTAGCCATCTACTGAATCCTTCCTAAAGACCTAGAAGAGACAGATGTTGTTGTTTGATAGTATTAAAGAAATAGCCAGAAGATATTATTGTTAATTGCATTTTTATATGCCTGATTTATTGCATTTGTAATCTGCTTATAGTTACTTTGATAAAAGTCCCATAAAGCACTTGCACCTGCATGCATACAATTAGGAACATACAGTTAGGTATGTTCCTGTGGCTAACAACAGGAAGAGAACACAATGGATAGCTGAATGTGTGGGACATGCCAGCAAGATTCCTAAGTTATCCCCATAGTCCCTATTTACCATGAGTTCGAGACTAGGGCTTCTACTTGGCCTTGCCAAGTTGTCTCAGAGGCTCATTACCATTCCTCTCTCTGGTTTGAAGAGTCATGGTTGTTGAGGGACCTAAAACTCAGGATAACACATCTCAGACAAGATCATGTTCTCATCCTTACCAAACCAGGCTTGATGATATGCATCAGGTCTACTGATGTTTGTCCATATCTCTGACACAGAATTCATTTCCCCAGAAATATCAGTTGCCAGGACACCTGATGGGACTTTTCTATACCCCCGCCCATGTCCTCTGCTACTTTCAGAGGTCTCCGTTTCCAGATCCAAGACTCTCTTATAGTCTTCTCTCCTACATCTTTCCCATTGCTGAGGACAATCTCCAAGGATCATCTGCACTGCTTACCATTCATGTTGCTTTTGCTGGCCTTTAGCTGTGATCCTGCCTTCAAAGGCTAAGACTCCAACTCATTGGACTGAGTGGCACACTGAGAAATGGTAAACTATTGTCTAAAGAGGCACTCCCAGGGATGGGAATTCAAATTTTTAACAACCTGTTCTGTGGGCGTGGCTAAGTTGGGGGGCATGGCTTGGTGATCATATTATTGGCTGGGCACGGCCAATTCAATATCACTCACATTGAGGCGCACTTCTCCTTGCCTGGCCTCTCATGACTGTGGGGATGCTGCAACAGTCGTAAGTGTGAAAAATGGTCATAAGTCACTTTTTTCAGAGCCATTGTAACTTTGAATGGTCACTCCACACAAGCAAAGTACCAGCAAAGGAGGGGAAAAAACTCCAGAGATGTTCCTGAGATAGGAAATCTAGTCCTGTCAAGAATGTAATAAAGGTTAACGGAGATGCAGTTTCTATAAGCAACATCAGAATGTTTCCTTCCTGCCTTCCTTACAGGATTAGGCCAGTAATTCTTCTAACAACTGGTTCTCCGAATTTCTTAGGGTGTTAACAACTGGTTCTTGCGAATAGGTGGAAACTGGTAGAATCCCACCCCTGGGCGCCTCTTTAAATCCACATGAAATAAGTGTAGAAAGTAGCATTTAACAATAACATCAACAATACTAACATCAATAGATACAAACTCAAGGTAAACCGCACCAAACTTGATTGCAGGAAATATGACTTCAGCAACAAAGTAGTCAATGTCTGGAATACTCTACCTGACTCTGTGGTTTCTTCCCCAAACCCAAAAACCCCTTTCCTAAGAGGTCTGTAGGGGGCGTGCATAAGCGTACCAACATGCCTACTGTCCCTGTCCTATTGTTTCTTTTTATTTTTCTTATATGTATTCATTTCATGTATTCATAATTATGTTTATACTTATACCTGTTATCTTATAACCGCTTGACAAAATAAATAAATAAAAATAAATTTCTACTTGTATGCTTTGGAATATAAAATTGCTTGGATGCTCCATTAAGTGACATACATATACCTAAAAAGAAGTAAACAGTTGAATTACCTGTTGAAAAAAAAAAACTTAAAAGTGGAGATGTTAAGTAGTTATACTAGCAGAATATCAAAATTCTGAGCTAAAATCTGTTATATTTATTTAAAGCATCTTTTTGATATTACAAGTAGTCCTCAATTTACAATCATTCATTTAGTGACCATTCAAAGTTACAACGGCATTGAAAAAAATTGAATTATGACTGCTTTTCACACTATCAACCATTACAACATCATCATAATCACATGACCAAAATTCAGATGCTTGGCAACTGGCATGTATTTATGACAGTTGCAGTGTTCTGGGATCATGTGATCATCTTTTGCGACCTTCTGACAAACAAAGTCAATGGGGAAGCCAAATTTACTTACCAACGTGAATAACATAACAACCAAGTCACTAACTTAACAAGTGCAGTGATTCACTTAAAACTGACAAAAAAGGCCCTAAAAACGAGCAAAATGTGCTTAACAGCTGTTAAGTCTCTGTTGCTTAGCAACAGAAAGTTTGGGTTCAATCGTGGTTGTAAATGAAGCTTGTGCTGAAAAAATCTGGTCTAATTTTAATGTCATGTATTCTAGATATTTTATGCCAGTAATTTACATGCATTGACTATCAAGGGTAGATATTTTCCATAAAAGCTATGTTACAGGAATGACAATTTTATCTTTAACTAATAAAAGTTTTAGTGCTACTTTTACAGTTTGGCAGGAGAAGGTGTGTGTGCCAGAGGTGGCATTCAGCAGGTTCTGACCAGTTCTGGAGAACTGGTAATGAGAACTGGTAACCGATAGTGAAAATTTTGCGAACTTCAGAATACCACCTCTGAATGGCTCCACCCACATCTATTTTCTGTCTCCTGAGTCCCAGCTGATTGGCTGGGTCATCTTTCGTTGCCCTGCATAGGAGAACTGAGCTGGAAAGCAAGTTTGCGGGTTGGGGAGAGAATGGGTATTTTACAGTATCCTTCCCCTGCCATGCCCACCAAGCCACATCATTCCCATTAAGCCATCTGCACAGAACCAGTAGTAATTTTTTTTGAATCCTACCATTGGTGTGTGAACACTGAATTACTTTCCCCCTTTTTATAACAGCTTCAAGATGCTGAGCCTTTAGGAATCAATGTTAAATATATCACACTAATCACTTCACCAAGACAGCAGGTATTCCTTTCAAAAAGAATTTCCTTTAATATTGTTTTTCACTAACTTTCCTTTTGCCTCTTCAAACCTAAGGCAAAAAAAGAAGAAGAGGGGAAAAAAAATGATGTCACACAAATAATACCAGACATAGAGGCATGCTTCATTTGGAAATGTGAATTTATGGGCTTAGAATAAATGAGTGTGCATATGTTGCAGCTGGAGTTTTTAGGAAGAAAAGTTTTAACAGTAGGAAAGAGGTCATCTATAATGTATAAGGAAGCTCTCCTCTGACACTTGAATCATTTTATATTCTGTTCCACATAGATGGAAATCTTTTTCCTTTTAGATCTGCATGATTGATCTCAGTTCAGATCGTCGGCTCTCCGTCAATATGCAGAACACCCACTGATATCAGTGGGAGGACCTTATAAAAGAAGCAGAAAGAATCAGATTGAAATTGAGAGTGACCTAATTTTAGGTTTTCTTCTGCCTTCCCAAGCCAGAAGCAATTGTTCTTTAAACTGGAATATAATATAGGTGAAACAAGGATGTCAAAGGACTAAGTACGTTCTCTCTATTTTGTTGGGATTTCAAAAAAAGAATCACTTGACAGAAGCCTGAGCCCAAGGTTTATTAGGGATCAGTCTGGTCCATTTTATTGTCTGCGTTAATGAGACAGTTTTTAGATTATTTTTTTCTCTGTAAACCTACAAAAGATTAATATATTAACGCTACTTAACTATGGCACACACTCATACATTCTTACTCTTGAAATGCCTCTATAATAACTCAAGAGATGTTGGGGAAGACTGGATATTTGATTTACTTGTTGCATGCCTTTCAGAAGTTATTGAAAATAGAGTTCTCCTGGAGAGAATTCAGAGAATAAAATTATAAGCTTTGTTTGGATGCTAGATATAGGATATTGAACTGCTTTATTGCATGCAATTATATATTATATGTTGTGTAAAAAAAAGTTCCTCCTGTACAGGTGTGTCTGACTCTCGGGGGAGATACTCAACTCCGTTTCCTAGCTGAGGGAACCAGTGATGTCTGAAGATGCTGCCATGTGGCTGGCATGACCACATACCAAGGCACACAGAACGCTGTTACATTCCCACCAAATGGTACCTATTAATCTACTTGCTTTTTCATTCAAACTGCTAGGTTGACAGGAGCTAGGGCAGGAATGGGAATTCAACCCATCAAGGGAGGCTTGGGTCTCAAAGTACGAATCTTCCAGTTGACAAGCCCAGTGTCTTAATTGCTAGGTCACCACTTCTCTTCATATGTTGTATCATATATTATAATTATATAGTATTGTACACTGCCCAGAGCCCCTCTTTGAGAGAGATGAGTGATTTACAAATATGAAATATAAATATTTATTTGTGATTAAATGTTATTTTTATATTCTTTTAGCTGAGTTAACATGCACTTCATTTATCTCACTGTATGTTTCTGCTGTTGACCACCAAGATTTAGAGGTGGTGTACAAAGATGAAGAATGCATGGATGAATGGAATAAAGAGGGGCCCAGAATCCCCATTCATACATTAAAACAAGAGTATTTTGAGCCACTATTCCACTACCTCTCCCATAAGGAGAGTCTCCAACACACCTGGCCTATGTGTGAACTCAATAGTCACACACCCATAGTCTCCAACACACCTGGCCTATGTGTGAACTCAAATGAGGGAGGAAAGGAAGAAGGGAAGGAAGGAAGGAAAGAAGGAAGGAGAGGGAGGGAGGGAGAGAAGAAAGGAGGGGGGAAGGAAGGCCAAAGACCTGTCTTCTTTCTTGTTGCTAGTCCAAACATTAGGACTCCTTTGTGTCATTTAATTTATTGCCCTTAGAGAAAAGAGAAGATCACCTTACGTTGCTGTTTGTTTCCAAACAAAGCATGCTGAGTAAACACCAAGAGCATTTTATTCTGATAGCTACCATGTTGGAGTTGGGAAGTCAACAGGCACTATTATCAGATAAGTGTTCTGTGGTCTTTTCAAGTTGGCAACAGTAGCAGGGGCATAATAAATCACTCGACCAAATTGTCAACCTAGTAATGTGGCCAGTGCTGGGCTGCTTCTCATTAAATCCAAGAGCAATTGAGGAAACACCACTGTTGCTGCTGAATCCAGCATTCTTAATGAGACATGTTACCATAATTATTTTGCTCCCTGACTATGTACTCTGTCATTTGGCATGCTAAAAAAAGAGAGGAGGGGGAGGGGGGAAACCGGCACACAACGAAGAACTTTAGCTAGTACTTGGCAAGTTGAGGGCCTTCAAATGTTATTCCTCCTCAATATAATTTCGAGCGACCTTTGAGGGGTTGTTGGGCTTTGGACATGTCTATTGTTATTAAATAAAAAAGCCTGAAGTGTTTTAGTGAAACCTAAATGCAACTGGTAATTTTTTTTATTATGCCTGGGATACATGCCCAAATAGAGTGCTTCAGGAATCTCAGCCTCAAAATAGGGTGATTTAATAAAGTTTCTTTGACACATCTGGCACAAGCATTCTCTTATAAGGTGCCACATCCATTAGTTATTTCAAGGTTGAAGGGAAATGCCTTGGATTATCATCTTCCCATAATGTGCTTTCAGTGACACCAAAAGAAAAGGCTGGCAGGGTTTTACGTTTGCCAGATTTCAACCTGTCATTCATTAGGCAGTTTCACAGGACTAATTAATCATGACACTAAATATATAAAGCCCATGTCACACTGCACCAACGGATGGAAAGAGGATGTAAAATGGAGAGAAACACTTGCCATCCGTTGGTTAACGCGATGCTTCTGTTCTGTACTCACTGCCTCTGTTTTTCATCCTCTCTATCCATCCAGCATCCGTCGACTGAGATTCCATCTGCTCAAAAAGTTTTGAGCTGCTCAAAACTTTTTGAGCGGAAAATGTATCCAACGCGTCCATTCTGCATCCGCAACGCATACGGGGAACATCCGTTCTACATCCATTGTCATCTGTTACGCGTCCGCTATATCCGCTAGGCATCCGCTGTGCATCCGCATAACTCAAATCTGCTCCAGCGGAAAACAGACACAGGGAGGAAGCGAAACGGAGGTGGAACGGACGTGCAGCGTTAGTAGCACAGACGGAGAAAGGATGAAAGCGGATGCAGCTCGCATACAAAGCATTAAAACGGAAAAAACATTTGCAGAGGGGACATATCTCGGATATTTAGGATGTATGCAGGATGCCTAGAGGATGCAAAAGGACACCGAGCGAAAAAACGATATTTCCTATAAAAAGGGGGAGGAACTCACCTGGATCTCACTTTTAGTCCAGCAGCCCTGCTGTGCAGACCTCTTCAGCCTTCATCTGGCTCTTGCTCTTCCACAGCATCCAGTCATCTCCACCATGGATCGTAACACACTCCTTTTGGTAGCCAGCATCATTCTGCAACAGTGCGAAGCCACCTACAGTCTCTTTCACCTGTACTACGCAAAGAAAAGGAGGTGGCCAAGAAGAGTCTGGGTCCGAAGATGGATCAGGAGAAGAGCAGAGTACAGACTGTACAACAAGCTGATGGTGGAGCTGAAGAACGAAGACTCTCGTGCATTCCAGAACTTCATGAGGATGCCTCCAGCCATGTTTGACGAAGTTGTGGAGCGGCTGAGACCCAAGTTGACCAAGGCATACACCAACTTCCGGCCCAGCCTGGACCCTGGGCTCAAGGTGGCACTGACTCTGTGCCACCTGGCCTCAGGGACCATGTACAGGAGCATGCAGTACGGCTGGAGGGTGCCACACAACACCATCAGCATTGTGGTCAGAGAAGCAGGCCATCATCAAAGAATACCTGGAGGAGCTCCTCCACTGCCCCTCCACTGAAGAAGGATGGAAGAAAGTTGCAGAGCAGTGGTATCAGAAGTGGAACTTCCCCCACACCGTTGGAGCCATCGATGGCAAGCACGTGGCCTGCAAAGCTCCAGCCTAGTTGGGGTCCACTTATTTCAACTACAAGGGCTTCTTCAGCATCGTCTTCTTTGCCATGGTTGATGCTGACTACAAGTTCATGTACATTGATGCTTCAGGCAATGGGTCACCTTCAGATGCTCAGGTATACAATGCCAGTCACCTCAAGGAGGGTCTGGAAGGCAACCTCATCATGGGCTTCCCAGATCCAGACCCCCTGCCCAACGACACGCAAGATGTGCCCTACTTCATTGTGGGGGATGACGCCTTCTCCCTCAGAACATACCTCATGAAGCCCTACACCTCAAGATGCCTCACCCGTGAAGAGAGGATCTTCAACTAAAGGCTGCACAGGGCAAGACGGGTGGTGGAGAACACCTTTGGCATCCTGGCCAACAGGTTCCAGGTACTTCTCACCACCATGCAGCATAGTCCACAGTCCGTGAGGAGGATCGTGGAAGCTTGCTGCATCCGGCACAATCTCATGCGCACCCGCTACCCAGTCTTGCAGAACAGGCTCGTGGACCTCCAACAAGGCAATGGGGACATGGAGCCTGGGGAATGGAGGCAAGGGGAAAACCTGATAGACACTGAGGATGTGCAAGGCCCCAACAGAATCTCACGTGAAGGGAAGAAGCAGCGCAACCTCCTGAGATGCTGGTGGAACTCCCCAGCTGCAGCAGTGGAGTGGCAAGACAGGATGATAGATGATTAATGGATGCTTCCTTCAGCCTGTATCATCACACTGATGAGATTGGGCCATGTATGTTGGGTGGGCCTACAATGAACAGGGCATTTAATAAAGAGTTGTGTTTATGTTCAAATGTATGGATCAATGCTTACATTGTTATTGATCATGAAGGGCCAAAGGTGTTAGTCCACCTGGGAGGGTGGACTATCCAGTCCCACTATGCTTGTACTGGAGGTTTATCTATCCCACAGCTATTACCCATCCCAAAGGTATCCCTGCCCATCCCACAGCTATTACCCATCCCAAAGGTATCCCTGCCCATCCCACTGCTATCTTAACCCATCCCACAAGCATGCAAAGGCTTAAACCATTTCAAAAAGTTTCCACCAAGACTTTATTTACAAAAATAAATGAAGCAAGTGTGTGAAGCAAGATAATCTTTATTAGTAACAAGCTGTAACAGAAAAATGACCCAAGTCAAGTGTCCAAAGCAAAAATAAAGTCAACAGGTAGCCACCCAGTCTCTGGCACTCTTCTTCATCACTCTGAGGCATGCCTAGTCTCAGGGGTGAAGGGTCCAGGTGCTGTGGAGGTGGCTGCTGCTGGAGTGCTCATCTGAGGCATCATTGGGGTGCCTGGCCCCAAGAGGACAACAGGGGACGGTGTGTGGAGGAAGCTCTCAGACAGCTGGCTCAGTCCCGTGATGTTGAGAGCCCCTTCCTCCATGACATGGGGTGTCAGCCCCAAAACCGATGACAGATGTTCTGAGGCCAGGCTTGGCTGTGGGGTTGAGGAAGGAGCAGTGTAGTGGGGATGTCTGGTCTGCAGCTGAGCGAGGTGAGGCGTCAGTGGCATCTGTGGAGTGGATGGCATCTGTGGCGTGGCTGGCATCGGTGGCGTGCGAAGTATCGATGGCATCAGTGGCACTGGTGGCTTCCGATGTACCTGTGCCTGGACTGGGAAGGGCTGCCTGTGCTGCTGGACCTCCTGGTAGCTGTAGCCTTGGTAGGTGAGGGCCTGGAAAGCCTTGGAAGGGCAGTGACATCACCTGGGTTGGAGGAGCAGGGTTTGGAGGGTTGTGAAGCAGATCGGTGATCCTCTCCTTCACCACCTGGTACTGTGTTTCCGACATGTTCATGAAGGTCTGGTTGATGTAGGTGAGGAAGGGCTTGCGGTTGGAGGATGGGACGTCGGTGTGTACCAGCTGAGAGAGGAGATCTACGCTGCTCCTGATGGTGTCCCTGATCTCCAGCAGAACAGTGTGGCTCTGCCCCTCCTGCTGTCTGGCTCTCTGCCTTTCTGTGGAGGTGGAGCTGGGGGTGGATGCGGGTTGGGCTTTGGTGGAAGTGCCCTCTCCTTGCTCCCACTGCGTCAGCGGGTCCTCCACACGCTCCGCGGGTAGTACAGCTGTCAGGGGGGTCTCCGTCATGGCACGCTCCACAGATACCTGCCTGGACACAGGAGCTGACTCTTTGCCAGAAGAGGACTGGCTCTCAGCAGGCAGCCTGAGAGAGAAGGCTGTGAGAGAGGCTGCTCCTCGGTGGTGGATCTCACTCTCCAAGAAGCTGCACTTGGCCATCATGTAGGTCTCTTGGGCCGTCAGCTTGACCGCGGCCTGGCCAGATTTCTTGAGGTGCAGCTTCCTGTACCAGGTGTGCATATGCTTCCACCAGCTGAGTAGCACTTCCGAAGTGTAGCCCAGGCTCTCCGCCTTCTCTCTCCAAGCAGCCTGCTTCCTCTTGGTGTCTCGATAGAGCCTATGTCCCTTCTGCCAAAGATATTCATTCTCCCTCAGTCACTCCAGAACCTCCTCCTCATGTTCCTCTTCGATTGTGTATTGCATCCTCTCCCATTCACGCGTCTGCCTCTCCCTCCCTTTGGCAGGGCCATATGTTCCCTCATCAGAGGGGCTTTGAGGTTGTAGGGGCAGCTCCTCCACACCACCACCACTAGCAGCAGAAGCAACAACAACAGTAGCAGCAAAAGCAGGACCAGCAGGACCAGCAGCACCACCACCAGCAGCAGCACCACCACCAGCAGCACCAGGAGGACCAGGAGAAGCACCAGCAGAGTAAGCACCAGCAGTGCCAGCAGCACCAGCAGGACCAGCAGGACCAGTAGGACCAGGAGCAGTGCCAACAGAGTAAGCACCAGCAGAAGCACCACCACCAGAAGCAGCATCAGCAGAGTAAGCACCAGCAGAAGCACCACCACAAGAAGCACCACCACCAGAAGCAGCATCAGCAGAAGCACCACCTCCAGAAGCAGCATCAGCAGAAGCCCCAGCACCAGAAGAGCGAGCCCAGGCAGCAGAAGCCCCAGCAGAAGCAGAGTCAGGGCCAGGGGCTGGGAGGGTGGACCTGTCCCTCTTGCCAGGGCTGGCAGCAGATGGCAGGGGCTTCCTTTTCTTCCCCATGGTTGTTGGGCTGCTGGCTGGCTGGCTGGCTGGTAAGGTGTGTCTGGAAGCAGGTCTTTCCTCTGAATGGTGACCTGCTTGCGAGCTGCTTCCCTTTATATCCGCGGGGCTGACTCAATGCATCCTCCCCACATGCGCAGTGAACGCTAGGCATCCGCTAGGCATCTGCTAGGCTTCCGCTAGGCTTCCGCTCTGCATCTGCTTCATCCACTCGGCATCCACTCGGCATCCACTCGGCATCCGCTCTTTCCGTTCCGCGTCCTCTTTGCTGTGCTCCCCTGGAAGCCTCGCGGATGTGCCATCCACTCTCATCCACTTCCATCTGCCAGGCTTCCGTGGCCATCCGCTTTCCATCCTCCCTACATCCTCCCCCTGTCCGTTCCTTTCCGTGTTGTCCGCTCTGGTTATGCAAATTCAGGGCACTTTTGAGAGCGGATAACAACGGATGGAACATTTTGCTCATCCGCTGTGTCCTTTTTACAAACGTTTTGCATCCGTTGGCCAGTGTGACAGGGCCTTAACTGAATTGGTATCTTCCCTGTAGTATTATGGGGGTCTCTTTCCCTATAAATATCCTCCAAAAATTACAATTAGCAAAGAGGGTGAAATACTGCCCAATCTTTGTCCATAAAGGGATATTGGAAGTTTATGTATAAGAAATGAAGATGACTGAAAATGAGCCCAGAAAGTAATTGTGTAGGGTTTTTTTCCAAGGTCCAATCTGAGTCAGGCAGTGGGACCAGACATTTAGTCTTCTGCGCTTTTTGACCAGTGATGGGTTTCAATTTTTTTACTACTGGTTCTGTGGTCGTGGCTTAATGGGCATGGCAGGGGAAGAATACTATAAAATCTCCAGTCAGAGGTGGTTCTCTGAACTACTCAAAATTTCTGCTACTGGTTTTCCAGAACTGGTCAGAACCTGCTGAATGCCACCTCTGTTTTGGACCTGTGTTGGATTCTATCCTCAGGGAATTTTTCTCTACTAGAATATGTGCTTTGGGCTATTCTATGCTTTGTATTTATGTGGTGCCTTCCTACTAGTTGATTGGTATGTTGGTGGCCAGCAATTTTTTCTAACCCAAAGAAGAGCAAATATGCCCCTTTAAGAGAGAAAGTAGAAATCCTCCAACCACAAGAAAGTAACATTTTATTTATTATTTGTAAGCAAAGCAGACTCTGGTTTGTTCCAGAAAGCCTGCAAATGTCACCTCCCTAACCTTTACATGGACTTCCAAATCAGCAGTGCATATTAAGTACTGCCTCCACTTAATGAAGTTGGATCTTTATATTTTTGCACTCATTTGGAAAACCAATTAACTCTAGCTCTATTGAACAAACTCAAACAGGAAATAAATCAAGTGTTAAAACATCGGTGAAGAGCCAGACTTTCTGTAATTAGGGTACTGATGTGCCCAGGGCTGACTAGTTGTGCTGAGTGTTATAGATTGACAACTTCCACTTTCCAAAGCAATTAGAATTTTTAATGCTCCCTTGCTGTAAGGGTTGAAGTCTACCACAATCGCAATATGATTTTGATCTTAGGAAATGTGGTGATTTGGCTTATGTGTGAAATCCATGTTCTTCATTCAAGAGCCTTGATTTCCAATTATATTAGGGCTCTGTTTCAGTGCTCAGACCAAAATACCCCAACCTATCAATATTTACTTGTATCCTGTTTCATGGAATTGCTCTTAGGATCACAGCAAGATATAGATCAACTAAAGGATATCAAAACAGCATTTTCTGGTTTAAGATCATGATCTGAGGGGTTGCTACAGAGAGGAAAGGGTCAAGCTATTTTCCAAGGCACCTGAAGCTGAAAAAGGAATAATGGATGGAAACTGATCAAGGAGAGATTCAACCTAGAAATAAGAAGAACTTTTCTGACAGTGAGAACAATCAACCAATGGAACAGCTTGCATTCAGAAGTTGTGGGAACTTCATCACTGGAGGCTTTCAAGAAGACAAATAGACTGCCATTTGTCAGAAATGGTGTCGGGTCTCCTGTTTGGGTGGGGGATTAGACTAGGTGACCTACAAGGTCCCTTCTAACTCTGTTAATCTATTAGTTATCCCCAGAGAAGGAATCACTGAAATGATTATTTGGCTTCATATGTTCCTTCCACAAAGGATACCATTTTCCAAAGGACCAGAAGATAGGACCAGAAGTAATGGGTGGAAGATTATTAAACAGAGATTCAGCATAGGAGAAATTTCCTGACAGTGGGAACAATTAATCAGTGGAATGGCTTGCCTTCAGAAGTGGTGGGTGCTTTTGTCAACTTGATGAAAGAGAACTTATTTTAGAAAGTATTTTGAAGGTGAAGACAGCCTTAGATACATTAAATATCAGAGGTGAAATGTGATATCCTTAACTATCTTTAGTTAAGAAATAGCCAAAGGGGGAGTACAAATCTTTCCTTACAGTCTTCTCTCCAAAAGCCTGCAACCTCCCTGGCTTCTGACATTTCAGTACAAGAGCTCATGATGGCCTTCTCTCACTACTTCTTTTCCATAATAATGCTGCTCCATTGCTTTGGAGGAATCCTATTCATATGAAATCAATGGAGAATTTATTTCCTGGGGAAATTGGAAGGCTGCTTACCAATGTCTCTGCCTTCAAATTTGATGGAGTATGTCAGCTTGCCATTTGTGCCCTATTGTAAGTTTGAGCACTAGGACATGAAATTTCCATGAAATAAGGAAGAAGCCAAGCATTTGGTAACAGGCCATCTGCAGTCCCAAGGCTTCATAGCCTTCAGCAAAATTCCAAAGGTCCTATGCAAAAGATCAGTTCAGTCTTATAAATGTTAACTATCCCTTTCTTACAACATATAGCTTAAAAGAGGATGGAGGATGGAGGAAAAAGAAGGAAAAAAAATGTGTATGAGAGAAATGAGACTTGTCAAAAAGGTGCTTAAAGGGGATGTCAGAGGAGGAATGTACTGTAGATCTTTATTCACTTTTGGGTCTGGTTCTTTTCATTCCTTCCTTTTCCCTTTATCTCCATGCAGCCCCAGGAGGATTATCACTGATTATAAGACCCTTGAGGGAACAAAAATTATCCACAGGTGTTCTATAGACTTTTGGCTTTAGGTTCTTTAGGCCTGGTCCCACTGCACTTACGGATGCAAAGAGGATGTAAAACATTAAAAAAAGCTTTCCATCCATTGGAAAATGCTATGCATCTGTTGTGTACTCATTGCATACCGGTTTCATACTCTCTATCCGTCGAGCATCCGTCCACTGTGATTTCATCTGCGCAAGAAGTTTTGAGCTGCACAAAACTTTGTGAACGGATGAACTTTCCGCCATGTACGATGTAAATCTGCGACATACGAGCAACAAACATTCTATGTCCGTTATCATCCATTAAACGTCTGCTGTATCCTCTCTGCATCCTCTGGGCATCCTCGCAACTTACATCCACTGCAGCTGAAAACAGAAAGAGGGAGGAAAGAAAAGGTACATGGAACGTCTATACATCGTTAGTAGCACGGAAATAGAAAGGATGTGCAGTGAATGGTTTGCATCCAATATACATCCATGTGGCATCCCCTTTCTTTCCTTTAGGCGTACGTGATGCATCCGCTTCATCTGCTACGCATCCACTTTGCAATTATTCCCCGTAACCCCTTCAGAGGTGTCATCCCCTTCCATCTGCTTTCATCCGCTAGGCTTCCGATGAACATCCGTTTCACATCCCCGCTACATACTACCCACATATGCTCTTTTCTGTCCTTTTCCATTCTGTTTATGAAAATTTTCACCACTTTTTGGAGCGGATGACAATGGATGGAGCCACCCCCAAAATTTTGCTCATCTGCTGTGTCCTTTATGCATACGTTTTGCATCCATCGGCCAGTGGGACCGGGCCTTAATTAGCTTTTAAAAATGAAACAATCTTTTAGGATAAAGGATATTCCTTTCCATTCTCTTTAGTCTACGATATAGTTTAAGTGAGCTGTATGTTCCCACTCCCCAACACATATCAACATATGAAATTAGTACATGTAAAAAAACATGATGCAATTTTCTTACAAATGAATTTCACTCAGTTGCATTAATGATGCATCCAAAACTTTGAATTTGGAAAGAAAAAGGCAATAGTATGTATGACAAAATCCCCCGAAAATCTACTAACATGTTGAGATAGAAACATTTTATCAAGAAGACGTAATGTTCCATATTTCCTTCTTCCTTTAGCACTGGTCAACTTACATTTCAAGTCTGTAGTTAACTACAGTAAAACTACAGTAAAACTACAGTAAAACTGTAGTTATTATCTCAGTTTCATAGATCTTAAGAACCATAGGTTTGCAGAATCCAAATTTAAGAAATCTGAAAGCGGCTGTTCAATCTCTGCTTGAAAATATTCAGAGAAAAGGTCACCACCATGTTTGCAATTGGTTCAACTGTTTAACTGCCTTTATCCCTGGAAATATTTTTTTTTTAAACATTGAACTGAAATGCACCTTCCTGCATCTCCAATCCTGCATAAGATGATAGAGAACTGGAGCTGGACTTCTTCTATGTGACACTAGTCACATAGTATTTCAAGAGTAATCTTGTCTTCTCTTTGTTCCCACAATCTCAGTTTCTTCAATCTCTGGAGCACCATCAAGTCCTCAAAGAGAACTTCACATTCCCTTGGGCTTTTCTGTTTATGAATGCAAGCTTCCATAAACTAAGGATGCTTGGCAGGATAATCCTCATGAAGGTGAGAGTTTGGATCAATCCTGTCATCGAGTGTTGGGAGTACTTATCTGCAAACCACCAAGTACACTAACACCCAGAGATTGTCTGATTCAGCCATCTGTGAAAGATTTAGTGGACAAAACTGAGGTAAAATAGGATATTTTGAAACAGTAGACAAATGGTAATAAAACCCTGGATGAGGCAAAAGCAAAGACTGGTGAATATTTGAACGTATCACCAACCTAAAACACAGCCATAAAATTAAGCATTCTGGTTTCTAAGTAGGACATAAAAAATGTCCAGTAAAATTTTGTGGGGTTTTACAAGCATAAAGAAAACCAGGGTATGTGACTTGAGTTTTGCTGAAGCTACTCCAAGATTTCCCAAGTGGAGTCTTTTTTTTTTTACATAAGGACATTTTGAACCCAAGAATCTGAGAAGGCGGTTGGAGGAAATGTAGCTGTTTCTTCAGAAGGGAACACTAATACAGGTAGTCCTCGACTTATGACCACAATGGAGCCCCAAATTTCTGTTGCTAAGCAAAACATTTGTAAAATGACTTTTGCCCCATTTTAGGGTCTTTCTTGCCACCATTATTAAGTGAATCACTGTAGTTGTTAAGTGAGTAACACAGTTGTTAAATGAGTCTGGTTTCCCAACTGATTTTGCTGGTCATAAAGTTACAAAAGGGGATCAAGTAAGCCTGAGACAGTGCAACCATCATAAATATGACCAGTTGCCAAGCGTCCAAATTTTGATCATGCTGAAATGGTTGTAAGTGTGAAAAACAGTTAGAAGTCCCTTTTTTTCAATGTCGTTGTAGCTTTAAACTGTCACTAAATGATTTGTGGTAAGTTGAGGACAACCTGTATAAGTTGCGGAGAAAGGTCTTGTAAGTTTAATTTTGTTTAGTGGAATTGGATTAAAATAGAACACACAACCCTGCAGTCTTTTAAGAAAAGTATCTTTCTTTGGGTAAATGTGATTGGTAGGATTCAATTCTCTCTGAATGGGAGAAGCACCATAAAGACTGAAGTGTTGCTTGCTCTTAAGACTATTACAAGAAATTAACAAAACACGTATAAACTCTCAAAGACCAATTTAAAACTTATTGTCCTGCTACTGTCTCTCTTTATACCCAACTTCTCAAACATGCAAAAGAGGAACCACTAGAGAATTCTGAAAAGAGCTCAAGACTATACACATGCATAATGTTAAGATAAACATAACTAAAGCTCCATCCCATTCTTTATTAAAAGATGCCCAAAGTGTGAGTTAAGGATCTGAATTCAAAATGTTGCAATGATCAGAAAAGAGATGTGGTTTTTGCTGTGCATGATCCCTGCACCTCTGAAAACTTATACCATTAAGTTGCAAAAGAAATCTAGAGTGAAACTTTTTACTCTTTTAACATGTTGCAGCCTCTAGAAAATGCTTTGGACTTCCCATCACCCTGTTCAGTGGTGGTATGTCTGTCTGCTGAGGCTTGATACAAGGCTTATGTTGGGAGGAGGGCAACTATGGCAACTATGATGCTCAGGAATTCTGGGAGTTGAAGTTAATATAAAGTTGTCATAAAGTTGTCATAGTTGTGCACCCCTAGCTTATGGTAAAGAACTCTCATTCCATAGCAATCACTCTCTACCTATAGATATTTGGATATCCTTGTGTTCAGTGTCTGAGGGTTGTTCTCCTTAGAGTTCCTGGTACAATATTTTTTGTTGACTTCTGACTGAACCAAACTGAACTTTGTACTGATTAATCATTTTGATGTAATAACCACCTACTAAGGCGTATATAAAAACTTCTACTTAGAAATGGCACAGGTATTTAATTGGCTGTTAGTGTGCTAGGTAAGCTACCCTATAGCTCTACAATGCAGTCTTAATCCACTTAGGGAAGCTACTGTAACAGATAGTAATTAACAGATAGTAATCATCACATTCTCTTCCAGGGAATGAACAGAACCCTAATACTAATAAAAATTGAAAATGTGATAGGTTTGTCAGTTCCTGGCTTTGACTTTAGCTGATCAGATAGGAAATTACAGTTATTAGTGCTTAAGAGTTCATGTGCCCAGCAGAACAGACTATGAGGTAAGTCACAAGAAGAAAAAGTATAAAAACTCCCCTAAAAGACCTTGTAATTGGAATTAATTAATTAACTGTAATTGTTTTATAAGGAGGGCTTGCATGTGGACAGTTAAAATCATGGATAGGGAATAAGTTAATGTGCAAAGAAAATTGCCCTGTATAGTTGCTGTAAAACTCAGTACTTTTCTTCACTGTGTCTTTGGAAAGTAGGTTTTTTTTTTTCTCCTTAGGTCTTAGAAACTTACTTTGCCATTTCTGGGTTCACTTTACAGCGGTTTGGTTGATAATTGTGAAGAGCTGGAAAGGTCAATTCTGTCTCTTTTATCAGCATCACTTTATTGGGACTGCTACTCAGAGTTATTGCTGCTGGCAAAACGTTACATTTTAAAAATGTCACCCGTTTTTAGTTATGACTGTTCCAATGATTGTTTAAGAGGATTCGGATAAGAGATGGCTCCTGCAGCATAGCCTTGTTCATTTTGAATTTGAGATTAAACAAAGAAAATAGCCTGCAGTTTAATGGGCTGTTATCAAAGATGGCACTCCAGATAGGTCTTTCATCTCACATCAGCAGGGAAGCAGGCTGGTAACATGGTAACCGATGAGATGGAAGGTTTCAGATAGTCTTCTTCCGCCCTCTAATCCAACTGTGCTGCTAGCGTGCTAGGCATCTAATTGAGGTTCTTGTCACATTATCCGAATGCCGTGTGTCTATCCGAAATTGAGGTACAGCATGGATTCATTTCCTGGCATTTGAAGCGCTGCACCTTAGAAAGGCCAAGACAAATCTTTTCTGCCAGTTCTACATTTTATTAAGTTTGGCACTTGAATATCTCTGGGACCATTTGCTAACCTGAGAAGCTGTGTTGTTCACTACGTATCAAAGGCTTTTCTCCAGCTAGAATATGGCTTTGTCCCAGGGAAGGCTAATATGAGAATCCATAACATAGAATAGAATAGAATAGAATAGAATAGAATAGAATAGAATAGGATAGGATAGGATAGGATAGGATAGGATAGGATAGGATAGGATAGGATAGAATAGGATAGAATAGAATAGGATAGAATAGGATAGAATAGGATAGAATAGGATAGAATACTTTATTGGCCAAGTGTGATTGGACCCACAAGGAATTTGTCTTGGTGTAAATACTCTCAGTATACATAAAAGAAAAGATACATTCGTTAAGAATCATGTTACAACACTTAATGATAGTCATAAGGTACAATCAACAATCAAATCATACCAGGAAACAGTCAATATAAATTGTTCGGATAAAAGCGGCAAAGTTACAGTCCTACAATCACAAGTGGGAGGGGATGGGTTGTAAGGAGTGATGAGAAGATAGTAGTGCAGACTTTGTAATAATTGAACAGTGTTGAGGGAATTATTTGTTTAGCAGAGTGATGGCTTTCAGGAAAAAACTTTCCTTGTGTCTAGTTGTTCTGGTGTGCAATGCTCTATAGTGTCATTTTGAGGGAAGGAGTTGAAACAGTTTATGTCCAGGATGTGAGGGGTCTGTAAGTATTGAATTTTTGTCTAAAATTAATTGGGCAGCTGGGTGGTGGTGGAATTCTCTGGTTCCTTTGATTCTTACCAATTTGTTGTCTCTTCTTAGACATTGCCTTGATATACCGTGGATTCTTAGTACAATCCATAATAATGCCTGGTTTGGGGAGATTAAGCTTCCTTGGAGATTAAGCAATGAGTTTTTGATCAGGAATAGCAGAGTGACAAATCCAAATTTCCCTGGCTTTCAAAGCAGACATTTCTCCAAATCTATTTATTTCCTGAATGCTGTTTACATCAATTACAGGAAAACATTCACTGTAGATAAGCTTAATAGTACAATTGATGGTGTTTGAGAGAGGTTTAGTAACATCCTATTTCAGGACTGCTGGTATCTACACTTGGACAGGGCAACAAATATAGTTGTGGATGTCTTGCAATGTTGATCTTATCCTTGATATTTTAATATCTCATATTTTAACTAATTGCTCAAGTTGGCCTGTAGAGAAGAATACACTCTTTTTTTAATCAGTGAACCGATCTATAAAAAAATTGTAGGAAGATTTCCAAATCTGCTCAGTTGCTATTGTGATCAAAAGTCTAAATTTGGATATGTATAGCTAAAGCCCATGTCACACTGCCCAACGGATGCAAAAAGGACACAGTGGACGAGCAAAATGTTCCATCCGTTGTTATCTGCTCTCAAAAGGGGCAAAAATTTGCATAACCGGAGCAGATAACACGGATGCGGGGAGGACGCAGGGCGGATGCAAAGCGGATGCGGAACGGAAGCCCAGCGGAAGGAAGCGGATGGGAGCGGATGGCGCAACCGCTAGGCTTCCGGAGGGCCTCAGCAAAGCGGACGTGGAACGGATACAGTGGATGCAGAGTGGACGCCGAACGGATGAAGCGGATGCACAGCGGAAGCCTAGCGGATGCACAGCGGAAGCCTAATGGATGCCTGGCGTTAATTGCGCATGCGGGGAGGATGCATTGTGTCAGCCCCGCGGATATAATGGAAGCAGCTCGGAAGCAGATCGCCATTCAGAGGAAAGACCTGCTGCCAGACATATTGACTGCCTTGCCTGCCCTGCCTGCATGTCTGCCTGCCAGCCTTGCTGCCAGCCTTGCTACCAGCCTTGCTGCCAGCCTTGCTGCCAGCCTCCCTGCCAGCCTCCCTGCCAGCCTGCCTGCCTGCCTGCCAGCCAGCCTTCCTGCCAGCCTTGGTGCTCCCTCCCTGCCAGCCTTGGTGCCTGCCTTGGTGCCAGCCTTCCTGCCAGACTTGGTGTCTGCCTGCCGGCCTGCCAGCCTTCCTGCAAGCCTTGGTGCCTGCCTCCCTGCCAGCCTTGGTGCCTGCCTTGGTGCCAGCCTCCCTGCCAGCCAGCAACCCCACAACCATGCGGAAGCACAGCAAGCCTCAGCCATCTGCTGCCAGCCCTGGCAAGAGGGACAGGGCTACCATCCCGCCCCCTGGCCCTCACTCTGGTTCTCCTGGGGCTTCTGCAGCACGGGCTCGCTCTTCTGGGGCTGGCGCTTCTGCTGCTTCTGTTTCTGGAGGAGCTGATGACACGCACTCCAGCACCAGCCACCTCCACAGCGCCTGCACCCTTCACCCCTGAGACTGAGTGACCAAGAGGAGTGCCAGAGACTCATTTTTGTTTTGTAGCTTGCTGTTAATAAAGTCTATTTATGATTCACACACTTGCTTCATTTCTTTTTTTTAATAAAGTCTTGGTGGAAACTTTTAGAAATGGTTTAAGCCTTTGCATGCTTGTGGGATGGGTAAGGATAGCTTTGGGATGGGTTAGGATACCTGTGGGATGGGTAATAGCTTTGGGATGGGTTAGGATAGCAGTGGGATAGATAAACCTCCAGTGCAAGCATAGTGGGACTGTATGGTCTACCCTCCCAGGTGCCACACATAGGCCCTTTGTTATCAAAAATAATGTAATAATTATCCACACATGTCAACATAAACACAACTAAACGCCCTGTTCATTGTAGGCCAACCAAACATATATGGCCCAATGTCATCCATGTGATGAGACAGGCTGAAGGAAGCATCCATGAAGCATCTACAATCCTGTCTTGCCACTCCACTTCTCCAGCTGGGGAGTTGCACGAGCGTCTCAGGAGGTTGCGCTGCTTCTTTGCTTCATGTGAGGCTGTGTTGGGGCCTTGCACATCCTCAGTGTCGATCAGGTTTTGCCCATTCCCCAGGCTCCATGTCCCCATTGCCTTGCTGGAGGTCCACGAGCCTGTTCTGCAAGACTGGGTAGCGGGTTCGCATGAGATTGTGTAGGATGTAGCAAGCTTCCATGATCCTCCTGACGGTCTCTGGGCAATGCTGCATGGTGGTGAGAAGTACCTGGAACCTGTTGGCCAGGATGCCAAAGGCACGCCCTGGACAGCCTGTAGTTGAAGATCCTCTCTTCACGGGTGAGGAGTCTGGAGGTGTAGGGCTTCATGAGGTAGGTTGTGAGGGAGAAGGCGTCATCCCCCACGATGAAGTATGGCACATCTTGCGTGTCGTTGGGCAGGGGGTCTGGATCTGGGAAGCCCACGATGAGGTTGCCTTCCAGCTCCTCCTTGAGGTGACTGGCGTTGTATACCTGGGCATCTGAAGATGAGCCGTTGCCTGAAGCATCGATGTACATGAACTTGTAGTCAGCATCGACCATGGCGAAGAGGATGATGCTGAAGAAGCCCTTGGAGTTGAAATAAGTGGACCCCGACTTGGCTGGAGCTTTGCAGGCCATGTGCTTGCCATCTATGCTCCAACAATGTGTGGGAAGTTCCACTTCTGAAACCACTGCTCTGCAACTTTCTTCCATCCTTCTTCAGTGGAGGGGCACTGGAGGAGCTCCTCCAGTTATTCTTCGATGATGGCCTGCACCACTTCTCTGACAACAATGCTGATGGTGTTGGATCGCACCCTCCAGCCCTACTGCATGCTCCTGTAGGAGGTCCCTGAGGCCAGGTGGCGCAGAGTGAGTCCAGGTTCCAGGCTGGGCCAGAAGCTGGTGTTTGCCTTGGTCAACCTGGGTGTCAGCCGCTGCACAACTTCGTCAAACATGGCTGGAGGCATCCTCATGAAGTTCTGGAACGCCCGAGTGTCTTCGTTCCTGAGCTCCACCATCAGCTTGTTGTACAGTCCATCCTCTGCTCTTCTGGCGAACCATCTTTGGATCCAGACTCCTTTTGGGTGGCTCCTTTTCTTCTCGCAGTAGAGTTCACAGAGCCTGCAGATGGCTTCGCACTGTTGCAGAACGATGGTGGCTGCTGAAAGGACTTTGTTACAATCCACGGTGGACATGACTGGATGCTGTGGAAGAGGAAGAGTCAGATCAAGGCTGCAGAGGTCCGCACCGCTGGGCTGCTGTTCTGAAAGTGAGATGCAGGCAAGTTGCTCCCCCTTTTTATAGGCAGTATAGGTTTTCTGCTAGGCATCCTCTAGGCATCCTCTAGACATCCTTAATATCCAAGATAGGTCCCCTCTGCGAACGTTTTTTCCGTTTTAAATGCTTTGTTTCCGTTCTGCATCCACTAGGCATCCGTTCTGCATCCGTTCCGCGTCCATTCCACTTCCTCCCTGCGTCCGGGCGGATGGAGTTCCGCGGATGCGTAGCGGACGCCAAGCGGATATAGCGGATGCGTAACGGATGTGTAACGGATGCGTAGCGGATGCATAGCGGATGCAGAACGGATGAACTGGATACATTTTCCGCGCAAAAGTTTTAGGCAGCCCAAAACTTTAGGGGCGTATGAAACGTCAATAAACGGATGCTGGATGGATAGAGAGGAAGCAAAATGGAGGCAGTGAGTACATCGCGTTTTCGAATGGATGGCAAGGTTTTTTATCCGTTTTACATCCTCTTTGCATCCGTTGGTTCAGTGTGACATGGGCTTAATCACTGCTAAGTCCGCATTTGAATATGAATGGCTAATTAAGAAAAATACACCAGGTTTATAACAGGGCTATCCTGCTTCAGATTCTGGACTCAGTGTCCCCCTGAACCTGGCCTGACTGAAGCCATTTTGTCTCTCAGCTCCTGTGTGCCAAAGTCTTGCTTGCAATGAATTCATTACTTGAAACCCTGACACTCAGTTTCTGATGCTGAAGAGCAAGCTCCAGCAAAGCCTTTGATATGTCAGCCTCAGGAAGAATCACAGGAGGATAATTAAACACAGGGAATACTTGAGGAACAGGAAACGTCAGAGGAGGTTGACCTCTCAGCTCATGCATATGATAGGTAGAGATGAGAACAGAACAAAGAAGGTCTATTTGGCTCCTTGCCAAGGAGTAAATCTTCTGAATAATGACAGGTGGCTGCAGTCCATATAAGGATCTACTCTGCCCTAGTTCTCATTGCTGGACATAATGCTTGACATTCAACTCGTGTGTGACATTCTGCTTCTTGGACCTCTGACTTTTGGACTAACAGATAACCTTGACCCAACTCTAAAACCTTGGTTTGACTCTGGATGATTCTTTAGCATGCTTTTTTTCTCAAGGCAAATCTTCCAGGCAAGCCCCAGTTTTATTCACATTCCTATGCTCTGTTTACATCTCTCTCTCTCTCTCTCTCTCTCTCTCTCTCTCTCTCTCTCTCTCTCTCTCCCTCTCCCTCTCCCTCTCCCTCTCCCTCTCCCTCTCCCTCTC
>BLBF01000007.1:28340777-28359228 GCA_015471245.1 Laticauda colubrina
CCCTCTCCCTCTCCCTCTCCCTCTCCCTCTCCCTCTCCCTCTCCCTCCCTCCCTCCCTCCCCCCCCTCTCTCTCTTTCTCTCTCTCTCTCAAAGTTGCAGCAGGGCAGGTCTGCACATCATAAGTCCTGCCAAACAGCCTTATGTATCCAATTAGTGTTTTTTAAAAAAACTTAATAAATTCACCATTGCCAAACATCATCAGGACCAGGAAAAACATATTGCCCTGAAAAATATGCCTGAGGCATACTGATATTCCTTTGACTATTACCACTGTATCCCACTTTTCGCTAAAATGATTTCTACTATTTATAGATAGAAATCTGATCTCCCAAATAAAATTGTGATTTTTTTTCTAGAAACACAAAGAAGTCTGAAGTTACATTCCAGAATTTATGCTCATCTGTTTCCAAAGAAGACCTTTTACATTTTCAGAAACAATGAATATTAAAATAAGAGCATACAGTCACTATTTTCTTTCTTTCATACTTTAGAGTCATGTAAGGACAAAACTGAATTGTATTTGTGGTCAAGCACCCACCAAAGCCCTTTTGGAATGCATTTTGTGTGTTGTTGCTGGACCACTGTCTTGTTCTTTATTTTTTTACAAATATGTTCTTATTTTTTATCATTTTATCCCTGATTATTCATTTTGTATTTATTATTGTTACACCGTGACCCATCCAGAGACTTCTGGAGTCAGGTGGTGCGTAAATTGGTTGAATCAAATCAAATTAAATTCACTCACCCAAAATAAACACACAGATTAAAAAAAAAAAGTAGACCTAGCCACTGTTTTACTATATCTCATTTTATTGTTTAAATACTTCTATGCAAGCCAGCTGCAACATTGCAGGTGAATTGAGCCCTTGATGCAGAGGACTATACTGAATTAAGACAAAGGAGAATGGATAACTAAATTTATTTTATACATTTATTTTTTCATATTAGTATGAGGGTGTGTGTGTGTGTTTGTGTAAGAAAGAGGGAGGGAAAGGAAGGGGGGAGAATAAAGCCCAGATTTAGGAGCTGATTTTTATATTATTTGCTATAATGATATTCTTATTAAAAAGTGCTATGTAAGGGTGTGGCAAAGGAAGGAAAAGAGAATGGATGCTTCCCCATTGATCCCTTTTCACTAACTTCCCAAAGTTGTTGACTGCAAAGAAGCTGTAAAAGTGCATTTACTGTCATCTTAAGGCACTGTCACACTGCCCAACGGATGCAAAACGTATGTAAAAAGGACACAACGGATGAGCAAAATGTTCCATCCGTTGTTATCCGCTCTCAAAAGGGGCAAAAATTTGAATAACCGGAGCAGATAACACGGAAAGGAACGGACACGGGGAGGACGCAGGGTGGATGGAAAGCGGATGCGGAACGGAAGCCCAGTGGATGGGAGCAGATGGCACATCCGCTAGGCTTCAGGGGGACCTCAGCAAAGTGGACGCAGAATGGATACAGCGGATGCACAGCGGATGAAGCGGATGCAGAGCGGAAGCCTAGTGGATGCACAGCGGAAGCCTAGCGGATGCCTTGCATTAATTGCGCATGCAGGGGGGATTTATTGCGTCAGCCCCGCAGATATAAAGGGAAGCAGCTCGCATGTGGCCAGCATTCAGAGGAAAGACTTGCTGCCGGATATATCAAGTCCTTGCCTGCCCTGCCTGCAAGCCTTGCTGCCAGCCTTGCTGCAAGCCTTCCTGCCAGCCTGCCTCCAAGCCTGCCTCCCAGCCTGCCTCCCAGCCTCCAGGCCGGTCTCCCTGCCAGCCTCGCTCTCTGACTGCCTGCCAGCCTTGCTGCCAGCCTGCCTTCAAGCCTTCCTGCCAGCAAGTCTGCCTGCCAGCCTTGGTGCCTGCCTACCTGCCAGCCTTGGTGCCTGCCTGCCTGCATGCGTTCCTGCCAGCCTTCCTGCCAGGCTTCCTGCCAGCCTTGGTGCCAGGCTTCCTGCCAGGCTTCCTGCCAGCCTTCCTGCCAGCCTTGGTGCCAGCCTCCCTGCAGCCTCCCTGCCAGCCAGAAACACTACAACTATGGGGAAGAAGCGAAAGCCTCAGCAACCTGCTGCCATCCCTGGCAAGAGGGACAGGGCCATCCTCCTGCCCCCTGTCCCTGACTCTTCTTCTGCTGGGGCTTCTGCTGCTTGGGTTCGCTCTTCTGGTGCTGGAGCTTCTGCTGAAGCTGCTCCTGGCAGTGGTGCTTCTGCTGGTGCTTACTCTGCTGAAGCGGCTCCTGGTCCTGCTGGTCCTGCTGGTCCTGCTCGTGCTCCTGGACTTGCTCGCACTGCTCGTACTGCTCGTGCTCCTGGTCTTGCTCGTCCTGCTCGTCCTGCTGCTGCTGTTGGTGCTGCTGCTGCTGGTGCTGTTGCTGCTGGTGCTGCTGATCCTGCTGGTGCTGCTGCTGATGATGATCCTGCTGCTGCTGCTGCTGCTGCTGATGATGATGATGATGATTATGATCCTGCTGGTGATGATGATGATGATGATGATCATCCTGCTGCTGCTGCTGCTGCTGCTGCTGGTGTGGAGGAGCAGCCCCTACTACCTGGGAGCCCCTCTGATGAGGGCCCATCTGGTCCTGCCAAAGGGAGGAAGAGGTGTATGCGGGGACGGGAGAGGAGGCAATACTTTATTGAGGAGGAACACGAGGATGAGGTGCTGGAGTGGCTGAGAGAGAATGACTATCTATGGCGGAAGGGACACAGGCTCTACAGGGACACCAAAAGGAAGCAGGATGCTTGGAGAGAGAAGGCGGAGAGTCTGGGCTACACTTTGGAGGTGCTCCTCGGCTGGTGGAAGCACATGCACACCTGGTACGGGAAGCTGCACCTCAAGAAATCTGGCCAGGCCGCGGTCAAGTTGACAGACAGAGAGACCTACGTCATAGCCAAGTGCAGCTTCCTGGAGGGTGAGATCCGCCACCGAGGAGCAGCCCCTCTCACAACCCTCTCTCTCAGGCAGCCTGCTGAGACCCAGTCCTCTTCCGGCCAAGAGTCAGTCCCTGTCTCCAGGTAGGTTTCTGTGGAGCGTGCCACGGCGGAGAACCTGCGGACAGGTGTTGTAACTGTGGTGGAGCGCGTGGAGGACTCCCTGGTGTGGTGGGAGAAAGGAGACATCGCGTCCACCACAGCCGTAGGCGCATCCACCTCCCCCAGCTCCACCTCCACAGAAAGGCAGAGAGCCAGACAGCAGGAGGGGCAGAGCCACACTGTCCTCCTGGAGATCAGGGACACCGTCTGCACCAGCATAGATCTCCTCTCTCAGCTGGTCAACACCGACTCCTCATCGTCCAACCGCAAGGCCTTCCTCACCTATGTCAACAAGACCCTCAGGAACATGGAGGGACCCCAGTACCAGGTGGTGAAGGACCGGATCACCGAGCTGCTTCACAACCCTCCAGATCCAGTGGAACCTCCTCCCACCCAGTCCAGGTCTGCTCCTCCACCTCCACCCCAGGTATGTTCCTCCCATTCCAAGGCTTCCCACAGGCCCTCACCTACCAGGGCTACGGCTACCAGGAGGTTCAGCAGCACAGGCAGCAGCCCTTCCCAGTCCAGGCACAGAGTCATCGGGCGACACTGTTGCCACCGATTCCACTGATGCCACCGATGCCACCCACAACAATGATGCCACCGACGACAGCGATGCCAGCCACGCCAATGATGCCACCCACCCAGCTGCAGACCAGACAGCCCCACTACACTAATCCTTCCTCCACCCCACAGCCAAGCCCGGCCTCAGTACATCTGTCATCAGTACTGGGGCTGAAACCCCATGGCATGGAGGAAAGACCTCTCAGCATCACAAGGCTGAGCCAGCTGTCCGAGACCTTTCTCAACACCGTCACCTGTTGTCCTCTCAGGGCCAGGCACCCCAATAACACCTCAGACCAGCACTGCAGCAGCACCCACCTCCACAGCACCTGGACCCTTCACCCCTGAGACTGGGCACACCTCTGAGTGACCGTGAAGACTGCCAGAGACTGGGTGTGGACTTTATTTGGACACTTGACTTGGGTCATTTTTCTGTTACAGCTTGTTGTTCAATAAAGTTTATCTTTGATTCACACATTTGCTTCATTTATTTTTTTTAATAAAGTGTTGGTGGAAACTTTTAGAATTGGTTTAAGCCTTTGCATGCTTGTGGGATGGATTAAGATAGTAGTGGGGTGGGCAGGGATACCTGTGGGATGGGCAGGGATACCTGTGGGATGGGCAGGGATACCTTTGGGATGGGTAATAGCTGTGGGATAGATAAACCTCCAGTGCAAGCATAGAGGGACTGTAGGGTCCACCGTCCCAGGTGCCACACCTATGGCCCTTTATTATCAATAATCATGTAATAATCATACACACATGTCAACACAAACACAACTCTTTATTAAACGCCCTGTTCATTGTAGGCCCACCCAACATATATGGCCCAATCTCATCTGTGTGATGAGACAGGCTGAAGGAAGCACCCATTAATCATCTATCATCATGTCTTGCCACGCCACTGCTCCAGCTGGGGAGTTGCACCAGTGTTTCAGGAGGTTGCGCTGCTTCTTCCCTTCATGTGAGGCTCTGTTGGGGCATTGCACATCCTCAGTGTCTATCATGTTTTGCCCTTGCCTCCATTCCTCAGGCTCCATGTCCCCATTGCCTTGTTGGAGGTCCACGAGCCTGTTCTGCAAGATTGGGTAGCGGGTGCGCATGAGATTGTGCAGGATGCAGCAAGCTTCCACGATCCTCCTCACGGTCTCTGGGCAATGCTGTATGGTGGTGAGAAGTTCCTGGAACCTGTTGGCCAGGATGCCAAAGGCATTCTCCACTACCCGTCTTGCCCTGGACAGCCTGTAGTTGAAGATCCTCTCTTCACGGGTGAGGAGTCTGGAAGTGTAGGGCTTCATGAGGTAGGTTCTGAGGGAGAAGGCGTCATCCCCCACGATGAAGTAGGGCACATCTTGTGTGTCGTTGAGCAGGGGGTCTGGATCTGGGAAGCCCATGATGAGGTTGCCTTCCAGCCCCTCCTTGAGGTGACTGGCATTGTATACCTGGGCATCTGAACATGATCCATTGCCTGAAGCATCGATGTACATGAACTTGTAGTCAGCATTGACCATGGCAAAGAGGACGATGCTGAAGAAGCCCTTGTAGTTGAAATAAGTGGAGCCCAACTTGGGTGGTGCTTTGCAGGCCACGTGCTTGCCATCAATGGCTCCAACAGTGTGGGGGAAGTTCCACCTCTGATACTACTGCTCTGCAACTTTCTTCCATCCTTCTTCAGTGGAGGGGCACTGGAGGAGCTCCTCCAGTTATTCTTCGATGATGGCCTGCACCACTTCTCTGACCACAATGCTGATGGTGTTGTGTGGCATCCTCCAGCTGTACTGCATTCTCCTGTAGGTGGTCCCTGAGGCCAGGTGGTGCAGAGTGAGTGCCACCTTTGCCCAGGTTCCAGGCTGGGCCAGAAGTTGGTGTTTGTTTTGGTCAACCTGGGTGTCAGCCGCTGCACAACTTTGTCAAACATGGCTGGAGGCATCCTCATGAAGTTCTGGAATGCCCGAGTGTCTTCGTTCCTGAGCTCCACCATCAGCTTGTTGTACAGTCCGTACTCTGCTCTTTGGCGATCCATCTTTGGACCCAGACGCTTCTTGGCCGCCTCTTTTTCTTCCCGTAGTAGAGTTCACAGAGCCTGTAGATGGCTTTGCACTGTTGCAGAAGGATGGTGGCTGCCAAAAGGACTGTGTTATGATCCACGGTGGACATGACTGGATGCTGTGGAAGAGCAAGAGTCAGATGAAGGCTGCTGAGGTCTGCACAGCTAGGCTGCTGGTCTGAAAGTGAGATGCAGATGAGTTGCTCCCCCTTTTTATAGGCAGTATAGGTGTCCCTTTGCATCCTCTAGGCATCCTCTAGGCATCCTCTAGGCATCCTCTAGACATCCTTAATATCCGAGATAGGTCCCCTCTGCAAACATTTTTTCAATTTTAAATACTTTGTTTCTGTGCTGCATCTGCTAGGCATCCGTTTTGCATCCGTTCTGCGTCTGTTCCGCTTCCTCTCTGTGTCCCAGCGGATGCGAGTTGCATGGATGCGGAACGGATGCCTAGCGGATATAGCGGATGCATAACAGATGCAGAACGGATGCCTAGCGGATGCATAGCAGATGCAGAATGGACGAATTGGATACATTTTCTGCGCAAAAGTTTTGAGCAGCTCAAAACTTTCTGAGCGGATGAAATGTCAGTAGATGGATGCTGGACGGATAGAGAGGAAGCAAAATGGAGGCAGTGAGTACAGAACGGATACATCACGTTAACCAACGGATGGCAGACTTTTTTGTCCGTTTTACATCCTCTTTGCATCCGTTGGTGCAGTGTGACAGGGGCTTTACTTTTTTGCACACTTCATTGATAATACGATGAAATCACACGGAGAGTAGGAGTGCATTTCTTTGCCTCTCCTCCATGCATTATTTTTCAGAATGCCTGAAGGAGGTTTTAGTCTTTCATGTATTCATTATACCTTTCAATGGGTTCTGTTGTTCTTTCCACCTTTTTATGGAAATCATGCTAGTATTATCTGTTCTGGAGTTTGTTGTATATCTTTAATATACCTTGAGAAAGATTTATTGATTCTTTGCTATTTATTATTTATTAAGTTGTTACTTGTTTACTACATTTCTGTTTTGTTTCTAGGAAATTAAGCATTTTTCTGGTGATTGTCTTGTGTTGTATATTGGCTGCTGTGGTGTATGTTGAACTAAGAGACACAGAAGGGACCAAAATTACCAGGTCCATGGCTGAGAGTGGACTTCACCTTGAACTGCACATTTAACCCATCTCCTTAGCACAGCACTGGCTCTCTAATTCTTCAAGACACGATCACTGTACAGTGAGCTAGATTCTTTTCAGCTCAATCAATTTTATTTCAGTTGATGGGGGAAAATGCTGCAGCTTTAATTTTGTATTTGAATGCTACACTGAATTAAGGGCATATGAGTTATTTCCTCTCCCTCAAGAGAATTAACCAACTGTGTTTATAATGAGCTAACAGCATGAACATTTAACCATGTCATCACCTCTCATCTATAAACTGGATTTGCACTCCATATAATGTGTTAGGATTGCTCTGTAAGGGTTTAGTATCAGGCCCAAGCCCAAAGACGACACAGTGAAATCCAGTTGAGTCCAATTCTTTATCTGCTTACACTTAATGGATGGAATCTTGCCAGAATAAAGTTATTACTTTCTAACCTAACAGTTACATCCTGGGAGATGGCTACTCTGAACCTCATTCACACAGTCTCACACAGACTGTGTGAGGCACACAGTCTCTTAATTTGGGCCACATAGTCTCTTAATTTGGGTTTCCTTCTGGAATGTACTGCCTCTGTCCTGGGAAATTATGCTACTCTTACAGGAATCCTCTCTCAGGTCCATCTCCAAACTCACATTCTATCACAATTAAGGGATGCCCCAACACTTGCCTCCCCCTTCTCAACAAACTACAACTTGTGCAGATGTAAATACAACCCTCAGTGCTTTAACAGTTAAAAGGTAAAGGTCTCCTCTGCCCAGTTGTGTCCAATTCTAGTGGGCAGTGCTCATCTCTGTTTCTTAGCCAAGGAAGACAGTGTTGGCCAAAGATGTTTCTATGGTCATATGACAAGCATGACCATATGCCAAAGGTACATGGAACACTGTTATCTTCCCACCAAAATGATATATTTTTATGTACTTGCATTTGCTTTCTGTCACACTGCTAGGTTGGCAGGAGCTAGGACAGAACCAGGAGCTCACCTTGTCATACCTTGTTTGGGTTTTGAACTACCAACCTTCTGGTCAACAAGCCCAGAGTCTTAGCCACTGGACCACCACACGCCATAATCTAATCAGTATGCCATCTATATTAGTAACAGCTTCTTTCATTATCCTTTTTAAATGATACACAGTCTTTCAGAGTTTGTGGTCTACCTATGGGACATCAGAATAAATAAATTATGGATCATGGAAACAAGTCCATGGGTCTTTTAGAATCAGAGCTGAATGATCGGTGGCGCTGTGCAGTGTTTTATCAAATTTCAGCTTGGTGAGATTTATTTGCTGGATGAATTTTAATATAATTCTTTCATTAACCAATGGGGACAGGTGTCTTTAAAAAACTGACAAAAATAGAATCCTGATTCTTAGATTACCAAATGATTTTGGTTTTGTTTAAAAAAGCTATCAAAAATGAACATAGCTGGCTATTCTCCTCCTGTGAACACAAGGACATTCATAGACAGTTAAATTAGTACTACGTTGTATTTTTATTATAGGAAAAAGCACTAGTTCATTTTGTCATGCCCCTACTTTATTCAGAGTAGATGTTCAGCTAACCTGCATTGCTACCAAAGAATAAAATCTTAATTCTCAAGTATATTATAATCAACACCTTTGTATATTTAAATTTTATCAGGCACTAAAGTGAATCTGACAAGTTGGTCTGTAACTATGTTCCTGATGGATTTTTATATAATTATCTGGGTGGTTGTTTCCCTTCTTGAAAAATAAATCTGAATAGAAATAATTCAGAACAATGAGAAAATTAGGTTTTTATAAAAATGGGCATTACTGATATAATTTCTCATGCCTTTGTAAGGATGTAGCTTAATTATTAAGATAAGCAGAAGGTTCTAACTGCAACCTCGAGAATCTCCAGATAAGAATGGCTGCTGTGTTAATGAAAAATATCTTGCATAAACCATGGTAAAAATTCAAGCAATCACATTTGTCAGTAAAACTAATGGAAATGTATGTAAGTGTTCAGACAATATAGGCAGAATCTGGTTCTAAAACTGAAGTGGGAGATCAGGCCAGAAGTCAAGGCTTATAAGTCAATAACAAGGATAGGCCAGGCACAGATTGAGCCCAGAAAGAGCTTTGTTTCTATCCCAATTTTCTTCTTTTAGTAAGCATTGAAGCAGCCTAGCAAACTTGCGGTATATTTACAATGAGAAACAGAACAATACAAGGAATACTGAACTCTCTAACACTTAAAAGTGTCCTGAAAGGAGGTTCATCCATATAAAAAATTGGGGGGTTAGATGCAACTCTGAGGAGTGGCAATTCCATATTGGAAGAGGAAGATAGAAAAAGGCCCTCTTCTGGGGTACAGAATGATGAGGCATCCTGTAGGAAAAAGGAAAGAGTTCAACTTTTATGAAGTCCACATAATTATGTCCACATAATGTCATATGGTGCTGCTTCATCAGCACTGATAGGTTCAAGCCACAAAGCACAGAGTCTCATGAAGCATTCTTAGTAATACCTAGTCTCTGTAAAATAAAAACAACCATTATTGTGAGACTAGCTACCATAACTTTTTTCTTTTCGGATCCTTTCCAATGAGTTAGTTCACAATGACATTAACCCTAGCACTGATGATGTTCCCTAGTTTGGTAATAAAATGTCAACATAAAACATCTAAGTTCAGAAACATCCAAGGATCCCACAGTTCAACCCTGCTACACATATTCTCTTATATAGATACTAAGCCATGTTTTTTTAATAAGCTTCAAAAGCTAGGCTCACACATTTCACTAAATTATGAACTATGGCTTGCAAACAGCAGCAGCTGAATTAATATCGTACGATATGCCAAAAATCAAACTACAACATGGCTTACTGTGATGTATCACCCCATCCACTGACATTCCATACAATATGGCTGTCTTGGCAACTACAAAATAACAGGACTGAATTGTATTTCTGGTGAAAAGTGGAACATGGTGGAAAATGTGAGATAACAGTTTTATAAAGTGAGAAAAAGCTTTGATGAGTATAGACAAGCAAATTAATCCCATTCCCCCATATTCACTATAATATTATAATATTCTGGTATAATATATTCTGGTATATTCCATACATGCAGTCAACTGCCTTCCTCCTGCTCTTTTCCTTCCTCTGATGCCAGGCTTTGAAATGCAAAATCAAGCATTCTATTCCAGCTCTACAATTAGAACCATTTTGAAAAATGAATTAATTTTCTCTTCCTTCATCACATTCTCAAGTAGAGGCTGGCCATTTCCAGGTGGAAGACTGAACTATTGTTGCAACTTCTAGAAATCATGAAAACCAGAGCTCTCAATCATGAGAAAGCTGCATTAGTAGAACACACTCCATTCTGCAGATCCTGGCCTCTCAACTTAAGCCCATGTCACACTGCACCAACGGATGCAAAGAGGATGTAAAACAGACACAAAAGCTTGCCATCCGTTGGAAAACGCGATGCATCCGTTGTGTACTCACTGCATACGTTTTTCATACTCTCTATCTGTCCAGCATCCGTCTAATGTGATTTCATCTGCTCAAAAAGTTTTGAGCTGCACAAAACTTTTTGAGCGGATGAAGTATCCAACGCGTCCGTTATACATCCACTACGCATATGGGAAACATCCGTTACACATCCGTCATCCGTTATGCGTCTGCTATATCCGCTAGGCATCCACTGCGCATTCGCATAACTCAAATCTGCTCCAGCGGAAAACAGACACAGGGAGGAAGCGAAACGGACACGGAACGGACACACAGCGTTAGTATCACAGACGTAGAAAGGATGAAAGCGGATGCAGCTCAGATATAAAGCATTAAAATGGAAAAAACGTTCACAGAGGGGACCTATCTCGGATATTTAGGATGTCTGGAGGATGCCTGGAGGATGCGGAAGGACACCAAGCGGAAAACTGACATTTCCTATAAAAAGGGGGAGGAAATCACCTGGATCTCACTTTCAGTCCAGTAGCCCTGGTGTGCAGACCTCTTCAGCCTTGCTCTTGCTCTTCCACAGCATCCATTCTTCCCCACCATGGATCACTGCACGCTGCTTTTGGTAGCCGCCATCATTCAACACCAGAACCAAGCCCTCTTCAGGCTCTTTCACCTTTTCTAGGGGGAGAAAAGGAGGTGGCCAAGAAGTGTCTGGGTCTGATGATGGATCGGGAGAAGAGCGGAGTTTGGACTGTATGACAAGCTGATGGTGGAGCTGAGGAATGAAGACACTCGTGCATTCCAGAACTTCATAAGGATGCCACCAGCCATGTTTGACGAAGTTGTGGAGCATCTGAGACCAAGGTTGACCAAGCAGAGCACCAACTTCCATCCCAGCCTGGACCCTGGACTGAAGGTGGCACTGACTCTGCACCACCTGGCCTCTAGGGCCACGTACAGAAACATGCAGTATGCCTGGAGGGTGCCACACAACACCATCAGCATTGTGATCAGAGAAGTGGTGCAAGCCATCATCGAAGAATACAAGGAGGAGCTCCTCCAGTGCCCCTCCACTGAAGAAGGATGGAAGAAAGTTGCAGAGCAGTGGTATCAGAGGTGGAACTTCCCCCACACCGTTGGAGCCATCGATGGCAAGCACGTGGCCTGCAAAGCACCACCCAAGTTGGGCTCCACTTATTTCAACTACAAGGGCTTCTTCAGCATCGTCCTCTTTGCCATGGTCAATGCTGATTACAAGTTCATGTACATCGATGCTTCAGGCAATGGTTCATGTTCAGATGCCCAGGTATACAACGTCAGTAACCTCAAGGAGGGGCTGGAACGCAACCTCATCATGGGCTTCCCAGATCCAGACGGGTGGTGGAGAATGCCTTTGGCATCCTGGCCAACAGGTTCCAGGTACTTCTCACCACCATGCAGCATCATCCATGGACCGTGAGGAGCATCATGGAAGCTTGCTGCATCCTGCACAATCTCATGCGCACCCGCTACCCAGTGTTGCAGAACAGGCTTGTGGACCACCAACAAGGGAATGGGGACATGGAGCCTGGTGAATGAAGGCAAGGGCGAAACCTGATCGACACTGTGGATGTACCAGGCCCCAACACAGTTTCACATGAAGGGAAGAAGCAGCACAACCTCCTGAAACACTGGTGCAACTCCCCAGCTGGAGCAGTAGAGTGGCAAGACAGTATGATAGATGATTAATGGGTGCTTCCTTCAGCCTGTCTCATCACACTGATGAGATTGGGCCATGTATGCTGAATGGCCTTACAATGAATAGGGCATTAATAAAGAGTTTTGTTTATGTTGAAATGTGTGGATCAATGATTAAATTGTTATTGATAATAAAAGGCCATAGGTGTGGCATCTGGGAGGGTGGACCATACAGTCCAACTATGCTTGCACTGGAGGCTTATCTATCCCACAGCTATTACCCATCCCACAGGTATCCCTGCCCATCCCACAGCTATTACCTATCCCACAGGTATTCCTGCCCATCCCATAAGCATGCAAAGGCTTAACCATTTTCTAAAACTTTCCACCAAGACTTTATTAAGTAAAAGAAATGACCCAAGTGTGTGAAGCAAAGAAAACCTTTATTAATAACAGTAAAGTGTAGGACTTTATTTAAAAAGCAAAAGGAACCAAGAAAAGTGTCCCAAGCAATGATAAAGTCAACAGGTAACAACTCAGTCTATGGCAATGTTCTCAGTCACTCTGAGGCATGTCCATGGTCTCAGGTGTAAAGGGGATAGGGACTGTGGAGGTGGCAGTGGCTGGAGTACTGATCTGAGGCACCATTGGGGTGCCCGGCCCCGAGAGGACAACAGGAGATGGTGTGTTCAGGGAGCTCTCAGAAAGCTGGCTCAGCCCAGTGAGGTTGAGAGGCCCTTCATCCAGGACTTGGGATGTCAGGCACAGGACCGATGACAGATGTTCTGAGGCCGGGCTTGGCTGTGGGGTGGAGGAAGGAGGAGTGTAGTGGGGATGTCTGGTGTGCAGCTGGGTGAGGTGAGGCATCCGTGGCATGCGAGGAAACATCTGTGGCGTCGGTGGCATCTGTGGTGTCTGTGGTATCAGTGGTATCGGTGGCATCGGTGGCACCTGTGGCGTGCGAGGAACCTGTGCCTGGCCAGGGAAGGGTTGCCTGTGCTGCTGGAACTCCTGGTTGCCATAGCCTTGGTAGGAGAGGGGCTGTTGAAAGCCTTGGAAGGGCTGTGACATCGCCTGGGGTGGAGGAGCAGACCTGGAGTGGGTGGGAGCAGGTTCAGCTGGGCCTGGAGGGTGGTGCAGCAGTGCCGTGATCCTCTCCTTCATCACCTGGTACTGGGGCTCAGGCATGTCCATGAGGGTCTGGGTCACATAGGTGAGGAAGGGCTTGCGGTTTGAGGATGGAATCTCGAAGTGTACCGGGTGAGAGAGGAGATCTACGCTGTTCTTGATGGTGTCCCTGATCTCCAGCAGGACAGTGTAGCTCTGTCCCCCCCATCTGCCTCTCTGCCTGCTTTTTGTGGAGGTGGAGCTGAATGTTGGTGTGGGTTGGTCCCTGGTGGTCGCTGCTTCTTCTTGCTCCATGTGTGTGAGAGAATCCTCTACGTCCTCCGGCATAGGATGTGCAGCTGTCGGGGGGGTCTCTGTCACGGGGCGCTCTGTGGACACCTGCCCGGACACGGTCGCTGTCTCCTGGCCAGAAGATGCTGCCTGAGAGTGAGGGTAGACAGAGGGGCTGCTCCTCGGTGGCGGACCTCACCCTCCAGGAAGCTGCACTTTGCCATGACATAGGTCTCCCGGTCGGTGAGCTTGACCACGGCTTGGCCAGACTTCTTCAGGTGAAGCTTCCCGTACCAGGTGTGCATATGCTTCCACCACCCAAGGAGGACATCTGAAGTGTAGCCCAGGCTCTCCGACTTCTGTCTCCAAGCTGCCTAATTCCGCTTGGTGTCTCGATAGAGCCTGTGGCCCTTCCTCCACATATACTCGTTCTCCCTCAGCCACTCTAGCACCTCCTCCTCATGCTCCTCTGCGATGGAGTACTGCTTCCTCTCTCCCTTCTCCTTCTCCTTGCCTTGCCTCTTCCTCCCTCTGGCAGGGCCTTCATCATCAGGGCTTTCAGGGCTTTGGGGCTGGTCCACCACAGCAGCAGCAGGAGAAGCAGCAGGAGAAGCAGCACCAGCACCAGCAGCAGGAGAAGCACCACCACCAGCAGCAGCAGGAGCAGCACCAGCAGCAGAAGAAGCAGCAGCAGCACCAGCAGCACCAGCAGTAGAAGAGTCAGCGCCAGGGGGTGCGATGATGGATCTATCCCTCTTGCCAGGGCTGGCAGAAGATGGCACAGGCTTCCTCTTCTTCCCCATGGTCTCTGATGAAGATGTCTGTGGCAGCAGGTCTTTCCTCTGAATTGCGAGCTGCCTCCTTTTATATCCGTGGGGCTGACGCAATGCATCCTTCCCACATACGCAGTGATCCGCTAGGCATCCGCTATGCATCCACTATGCATCCGCTAGGCATCCACTTCATCCGCTATGCATCTGCTCTTTCCGCTATGCGTCCGCTTTGCTATGCTCCCCTGGAAGCCCTTCGGACGTGCCATCTGCTTCCATCTGCTTTCATCCGCTAGGCTTCCGTTGAGCATCTGTTTTACATCCGCGATACGTCCTCCCCCTGTCCGTTCTTTTCCATTCTCTTTATTCACATTTGGGGCACTTTTGAGAGCGGATAACAACGTGCTCGTCTGCTGTGTCTTTTTTACATACGTTTTGCATCCGACCTGGCCTTCCGTGATTGCAACAAAGAGATTTAAAGGAACATGCTTTAAAGTAACATGTACCTGGTGCCTGAATAGGCTCAGATTGACTTTGGATTGCATTTATCATGCTTGCAGGCTTGTATTCTTTTCAGCTACAAGTTCTATAGTTCTATAGTGTTCAGCTACAAGTTCTTTAGTGTGTGTGTGTGTATATATAAAACAACATCTGTATATAATGACAGTCAAATTTCTCCAGAGCTCATATGTATAATCATAAAGCCATAGCTGGAGTCATCATCACTACAACATCAGAGATTACAATTCTGTGAGGAATTGTATCTTGGGCATACCAATATTGTTGAGTTTCTATATATTTCTATCATATTTTACTGGGATATGGATAAATATACTTATTTTAAAACCCACCCATGTGAAACATGTATGCATTTGTTTCAGGTTATTGATTTGTGGTGCTCTAGTTCTGTAATACATTTCGCTGGAAGGGATTTTTCTTTTAGCCTCAACGGTAAAACTGTGAACATGAAATAATGAAGATAAGATTATTTTCTGTTTTTGGTTCTATTTACATTTTTCTTTAAAGAACAGCAAATGAAAGTAATAAAGGGCAAAAAAACACATAGGCTCTTTAATGTTCCTCCAGCAGCTTTTTAGGCAGCTGTTAAGTGTATAACCTGGTTGTAGTTTAGGGTATCAATGTACCATAACCAGTCCTCCCTCCTTCATTTTTTTCTCAATAATTTTGGGAAATGGATTGGCTGAGCATGGCTCAGTTTTTTCCAGTCTTGGTTCTTAACCATTCCACTTCTTTTCCATATGATTCCCATAATGTCAATAGGGCATTGTGATACTAGCAGGTAAAAAAAATGGAGAGATAAAATGTTATAAGAATTAATAAGTGAAGGGTAGTTGTGATGCTTCTTTTTGGCCCCACTTGTTATATGGATTCATTCTTCCAAATCTGCTTTGCATGGTGAACTGAACACCGGAGCTTACTGTACATTGCTATAAAGTAGAAGCCTCGTTTCATAGCCATCATTTGTTGATTACATGACCTTGATCAAAAGCCCCCATCAATTATCTCAAACTTCTACACATTTTGGTTCTTTGCCCCTTTCCAAACCAATCTCTCTCCTCCCCACATCTTCTTGTTGCACTGATGGGTGAAACCCAAACTTGAATCACTTCTGCCTTTGGATCAGAGATGGTATTTAGCAGGTTCTGATCAGTTCTGGAGAACTGGTTGCGGAAATTTTGAGTAGTTCAGAGAACCGGCAAATACCACCTCTGACTGGCCCGCCCCCATCTATTTTCTGCCTTCTGAGTCCCAGCTGATCGGCTGGGTCTTCTTTTGTTACCCTGCACAGGAGAATGGATGGGGAGGGAATGGGGATTTTGCAGTATCCTTCCCCTGCCATGCCCACCAAGCCATGCCCACAGAACAGGTAGTAATTTTTTTAAAATCCCACCACTGCTGTAGATGTTTATTTTCTCTTGGGAAGATTGCTTGTTACTCTTCTTATCTATCAACTCTGTCTCCATTGAGTCAGCCTGGGGAAATGACTGGGAAGCAGCTTTGCTATAGCATGAAACCTCCCCACCCCCTGCCTCTCTCTTCCTCTTTCTCTCCCTCCCTCCCTCCCCCTCCTTCCTTCCCTCCCTCCCTCCCTCTCCCCCTCTCTCTCTCTTGGTCAAACACACACACACACACAAACACACACACACACTGCAGTGCTGATCTGTTGGCATAGAGAAACGAAAGTGCCATCTTTTTTGTACATATGCATTTGCTAATAGATTTTTTAAAAACACCAGATAAACACACATAACATTTGTGGATAAATGCAAGTCCTGTGTGTGGGACAAGGGTTTAGAAACTTACTTCCTTCCTTTTCTCTCCCTTCTTCCCTTCCTGCCTTTATACTTTTTGAAATATCTGGGGTTGTGAGAACAAAAGAGAAACTCAATGATTGTAAATTTGAATCAAATAACCAGTGCTAATTAGCTAACATTGTTAGTACTCAGCTATTCACAGTACTGGGCAGAGTTGAGATTGTTTGAAAACACCCTCTTTGAGCTCCAGAATCACAAGCATGTATAGATATGCTGACCATATTCCTGATCTGTGAATTGTGAGGACAAAGGAGAGAGGATGCAGGTTGATTCAAAATGATTGATTAAATGGGCTGGTAGCAGTAAGATGCAACATGCTATGAATTGGTCAAAACATTACTTTCAACTAACACTTATTAATTTTAGCTTCATTTTTAATATATGACTCTCATTCTATTTTCATAATTCGAGTGGTTATTGAGATATATATCTATATATCTAAATACTGACATTGATATAGAATAGGCATCAGTATACTGACCATTTTCTGGTGTCCTTAGAATGTCTGTAACTTTCTGCATAGTTTGATATTTGGTAAAAATGATTCCAGACTACACTTTTGTACTTGTAAGAGGGAAAAAAGGACTAATATAAAACAGCTATTTTGTTTCATTACTGGAAAACATCTTAGTATATATTTCCCAAGGCATTACTATATCACACTGCACATTACACTGTTTGACAGCTAGGGGGATTGTGTTTTATTAAAATGTTAAAATACTAGCAATTTCTCTTTTATCCATGAAATATACTGTATATATGTCTCTGAAGGAAATATCCATAAAGGAGAACGAAAAAAAAAACTGCAAACATGAATGTGCAAATCTAGAAGTTGTCTTCTTCCTCTCACAAAGCCATTGCTCAAGGAATCTAAATAACTGGTTGGGGGCAAGATATGAAGAAATCCCTTGCCATAAAAATGAGAAGACATTGTGAGATTAATATTGCACCTTATGCTTCTAGCTGTGACGCAGGTGAGGGTATTTGAACTGTATAACCAATATGCTGAAATCCTAGGAGAGGAGCATCTCACCATCAACATTACCCTTCCATGTGTTTTCTGTTGGCGTGCAAAAATAATAAGATCTGCAAGAAAATACCATTTGCCTGAAAGCAAGAACTTCTGGGACCAAAAAACAGAGAAAGTCATAGAAAATAAAGAAGCTAAAGGGCTCTGGGACTTTTGAATTCAAATAGCAAGCACCTGCCATGTAACACCTCAGACTTAATAACTGGTGATAAGAAAGACAAAAGTGTTCAGATAGTGCATGTGGCAGTACCTGAAGACAGCAGAATAAAAGAGAAAGAACTGGAGAAAATCATAAAACACCAAGACCTGCAAATAGAAATAGAACTACTGTGACAAAAGAAAGCAAAGTAGTCATAGGTGCCTGGGGTGCAATCCCAAAACAACTGGAGCACCACTTGAACACCACTGGAAGTGATACATTCACCATCAGTCAATTACAAAAGGCAGCTTTACTCGAAATAGCTTACATCCTAGCTTACCTCTAACACCATCAATCATTCGCATCTGCCTATCCCAAATCCTTGCAAAGAACTCGATAGGTAGATAAAATGCCAAATCTAGTCTAAACATCTGACTGATTGAGATGAACCAATAACCATCATAGATTAATCCACTATCATTGCATGAGGGTTCTTTTATTCAAAGTGAGGGACAAATTCTATCCAATAATAATTTGGGGGAGGGGGTGTTAATGATTTTATTTTTTTGGACAAGATATAATGTCTAATTTCAGTGTAAGACTTTTTAAGTTGCCCAATTGACAAATCAGTATTGTTTTAGTTTGGAAAATAAATAGAAGTCAATTGTTAGTTCATTTATACATCTTTTCCTTTTTTATTTTATTTTATTTTTTGTTATTTTTTTATAATATTGCTTTAAAGCTCCGAGTTATAATTCATAAGGGATCTTATGACACATCTTATGACAAGATAGGAACTTCTCATCTCCCATCTTGCTATCCAAACTGTTAGGGATAACATTGTTTACCCTAACTGGTTTAGGTGAAATAATA
>BLBF01000007.1:28369228-28394908 GCA_015471245.1 Laticauda colubrina
GTTTAGCTTGTCTCCCTAACCCTGGTTGGGGAACCCAGGCTTAACACAAACATACTATTAAATAACATAAATTGGGCAAATCTGCAGCAATTCTACAGATGTCTTCTGGCATTATTTCTATGAACTGTCAGAGAAGGACTACCAAAGAAATTAGGAACCTTGAAACCAAGTCCTGTGTAGAACAGTTAATGGATCTGGGTATGTTTAACAGCCTTCTATGTGCCTTCAGTGTTTAGTCATGCTGGCCACATAGCCATGGAGACGTCTTCAGATAGCGCTGGCTCCTCGGTTTTGTAACGTAGATAAGTACCATCCGCTAGAGCCGGAAACAACTAGCACTTATGTGCGAGGGGAACCTTTACCATGACCTTTATGTTTAACAAAAAGAAAAAGTGACTGAGGTAGATATAACTTTTCAAATATCCAAAGGGTTGTCATGTGAAGAAGGAGTACACTTATTCTCTTTTACCCAGAGGGCAGCAGCAAAACCTGCTGCCAAGTCAAGGAAGAAGTAGGAACTTCCTAGCAAGCAGTTAAAGGTATTAGCCATTGTAATGACTTGCTACATATCATAATGACTCCTGCATTTGAGGTCTTCAAATAGAATCTAGAGGGTGCTCAGAGATGATCTGGTATAGAATTGAATGTTGGAAAAATGGCCTTCTAACTTTGATTCTATAAAACATAAGCTTAGTCTGATATCAGATATCAGATTTCTTTTCTGTTTATTAAATATACAGTGTCCTAGAGGTGGGATTCAAATTTTTTAACAACTGGTTCTGTGGGCGTGGCTTAGTTGATGGGTGTGGCTTGGGGATCATGTGACTGGGTGGACATGACTTGGTGGTCATGTTATTGGCTGGGTGTGGGCAACTCAATATCACTCACATTGAGGCATGCATCTCCTTGCCTGGCCTCTCATGATTGTGGGGATGCTCCAACAGTTGTAAGTGTGAAAAATGGTCATAAGTCACTTTTTTCAGTGCCATTGTAACTTTGAATGGTCACTCCACACAAGCAAAGTACCAGCAAAGGAGGGAAAAAAATTCCAGAAAAGCTCCAAAGACAGGAAGTCTCGTCCTGTCAAGAATGTAATAAGGGTTAATGGAGAGGCAGTTTCTGTAAGCAACACCAGAATGTTTCCTTCCTGCCTTCCTTACAGGATTAGGCCAGTAATTTCTTCTAACAACCGGTTCTCCGAACTGCTTAGAATGTTAACAACTGGTTCCAGAGAATAGATGCAAACTGGTAGAATCCCACCCCTGCAGTGTCCAACTGTCCAACTGTCTTCTATTCTGCTAATTTTAATTTTTTTTAAAATTCAGGTGGAATTATAATTAATATTCAAAATTTAATAATTAATTTTGAACAATTATATACAACAATTTGAAATTATTGTGATACTATATCACATTACCAATCTGTGATTCTGATCCTTCTTTTTCCTTCAGTGCCTGATATGGAAATGAGCTTTTCAGAAACCCAAAAGGAAGGTGTGATAGAAGTTATTTTTCTCTTTTTAATAACAATAACCATGTAGGTTCAGTTCACAAAGATCTGAGCTGAAGTGTAGAAGAACAGATGCTATCACTGACAACATACTGAATGAATATGCCAACCACTGTATAGCAACCTATCAATGGCCATAAGTGAACATTATTTAGACAACCAAGGAAGATGAGCACATAATTTGGATGTAATTTGGGGTCTTCCTATTTTTTGCTTCTTGGCAAAATACAGATACGAAGATGTTAACAATGTTTGTCTTCCAATAACACTATGCTTAAAAATATCTCTTTCTCTCTAAAGTTTTCATTGGAGCTTGATTTAATGCATCACCTACATGTTTAAAAAGATAATTTGGTGTAGTGGTTAAGGCATCAGGTTAGCAATCAGCATGCCATGTGTTGTAGTCCTATCTTGGACACAAAGCTTATTGGATGAGTTTGGACCACTATCTTTCTCTTAGTCTTAGGAAGGAGGCAATTCAAACGACCTCAAAAAACTTGGTCATGAAAGTTTCAGGGACTACTCCTGCAGTTATCAGGAGTCAAGAACGGTTTCAAAGGCATATACTACAGCCATTAGCTCTATAATGTAAATTATAATGAATGAAGCTTCTTGAACAAGTAATTCAATACTGAGGGAATTCTGGAAGTTGAAGTCTGAACATCTTAGAGTTGCCAAGATTAAGAAACACTGCTATATCTATTTTACTGTAATATCCCTTTAGTTTTTTTATTTATTTGTTTTATTTTAAATGTAAAGATAGAATTTTGGTACCTATTGCCCTTAACTGCAAAATACGATCCTTGTGTGGACCTTTTTTTTTCTTTCATCATGTTATCACCACCCACAATCATTAGATGATTTGCTGATTTATGGTTAGAGTTTATAAGGTAAACAACACTAGGGCACAATAGACTCCCCCACTCCAGTTATATAACAATAGAAAAATGTCTATCCAAGCTACAAATATCAAGGAAATGGACTGGGAAGATTTTTCCCTGTAGAAAAAACCACAATCCTTAGCTTCAGTGACATTCAGAACTGCTCTTTTATTATTTTGCAATTTTGTTCAAATGCTATTTCTTTGACTGTCACCCATTTGTTGTGCAGGAAGCATAGCTAAGTATGAAAAAGCATGAAAAGCGTCCCCTATCAGAACAAGGTCATGAAACAACTTGAGTGTGGGAACAAAACTGCTATTATTTGCAGTGGCTCCAGTGATACACATTCTGCAAAAAACAAGTTGTGGCTTGGTTCCCACTACTTCTTTCTGACCCAGCATTGGAGACAGGTGAGCTTTGTTCGATGGCTAGTTTGTTTTGCCTTTCCATTTGAAGCCCAAGAGCAGTGGTCTTCAAACTTGACAGCCTTAAGATTTGTGGACTTCAACTCCAAGAATTCCTCCTCCAGTCATGTTAGCTTGGGAATTCTGGAAGTTGAAGTCCACAAGTCTTAAACTTGCCAAGTTTGAAGACCCTTCCCCGAGAGCCTACATTGCACCTACATCTTAGAGTCTGAAGAGGAGACTTTGTTTCGGCTCAGTAAGGATTTTATAAAAGCTTTCAAGTTAATTTGGTTGCTTCTACTTCAAAATAATTTTCATACTAGCTTGGAGAAAAACTCAGAAAAACTCTGGAGCACGGGTGTCAAACTCATGGCATCACATTGCAGTCATGTGATGTTTCATGACCATTTCCTTTTGCAGAACTGAGGTGTGTCTGTGCATGATGCATCTGGCCCTCAGGCCACCAGTTCTACATCCTTACTCTAGAGAAGTTTGCAAGTAGAAAAATAGGGCCCACTGTGGTGGGAAGGTAACAGCATTCCATACGCCTTTGGTGTTTAGCCATTCTGGCCACATGACCATGGAGATGTCTTCAGATAGCACTGGCTCTTTGGCTTTGTAACGGAGATGAGTACCGCTCCCTAGAGCCGGAAATGACTGGCACATATATGCGAGGGGAACCTTTACCTTTACCTATAGCACACAATGCAGGAAAGCAACAGCCCTTCTTCCTGCAGCCTTCAGTCTATGTTAACTCTGTGAAGGTGTCATATGAACATCACGAGTCATGGTGAAAGACAGGTCTACTTTAGGTAGATTTGACTAATCTCTTAAAACCTTTTGTCCATATCACCACATTGGATAACAGGACAATACTAAACATGAAAAATGTTTGTTCTGAAGGGATTTATTGAATATAATAGTCAAATTGCAACCTCTCTTCTAGGAAATATAACACTGCAACTGCAGATGGAGACAAGATATCAGATGGCATTAGTATAAAACCCAGGATTCTCTACTCACTCCAAATACATAACCCCAATTTTTCTGATGCTGTGACTTACCAGAGAGCTCTCCTGGATAATAGAATTGCTTAGAACTTAGGTTTCTTAGGACTTTTTCATCAGCTGTATCTTTAGCAATGCAAGGAAGAATCAGACCTGTTAAAGATACTGCCATCCTTTTGTCAAAAAGGTTCAGATGCTCAATTAGGAGTAAAAACTCTCTAAAAAATTTTCTTGATTGTAGCCATTACCCTTTTCCCTCTAATATTACAGCTGTATTCTCAAGGAACGCCTCTTGTTGATTTCACTGAATCTCTTACCTATCAGTTTCATGAACTCTTTGAATGTCTAGTATTAAACTCTCAGTTTTGTTGATGGAATAGTTATTTATAGGGATGATTTCACCAGGGAACCCTCTTCACCTTTCCTCATATTTATCTGCACTGTATAGAAGCTATTTTGTTGGACTATTCTACAGATATTTTAACTGTCTAAATGACTTCTGAAACTGACATCTGTATGTTTGGTTCAGTACAGGATAAGAATTTTTAAAAATGAGGAATGCATTTCTTTTTTAACAATCATTTTCTTTTAATAGATTGATATTTAAGAAACAGAACAAAACTAATTTAAACTCTTAACAGTCTATGCCACTCAATCTTTAAGAATTTCCTTTTTCCCTCAAAATACTTTGTTCCTGGTTGCCTTGACAGTTACTTAGTGACAATCAAACATTGTTTATAGATTAATTTTCAAATTCATTTTCTCATTTATTGCTTTGTGAAATAAGCTCGAGAAATAATTGTTGCCAGAATTAATCAACGGTTTGAGAATTGGCCCAGCGTGATTCTGCAATAAAAATGGCAAGTTAGGAATGCTTTGGGTAAAATTTCAAGAGAATAATTTGCATTGTAAAGAATACACATACAGTCTTGCATGCACAAACTCATGCACACACACAAAGAGGCATACAAATATTTATTTGGATGCAAACAGCTTTGAATTCAGTTGGGATTCTTTTCAATTAGGACAGAGAATATACTTTTTAACTGAGTTGGTCATCCTCTTCACCATCACACAGCTTTGGGTGGAGAGAATGCACATGAGGTGGTTGGGGAAAGGAGGAAGGAAACACCCACCAAGCCAAATCAACCCGAGTAATCAACGGGGTGATAAATGTCACTACCATGCAGAGTCATGCAAGTGCTTCCAAGACAATGCTACTAGTTGGAAAATATTCAGAATGTTTCTGAATAAGCTGTACTTAGTTGAAACAGAGAAACAATCCTGTGTATAATGTGGCCCTAACTATCATATTGAAACTGAGGGCAGATTTGGTTCCTCAGATATTTGCCAGTCAAAATTTTCTCTAATTCCTACAGAATTTCTTCTTCTTATCAATTCTGCTACTAAATCTTCCAATTAGCAGTGGGCTCCAAAAGACTTCTGAACAGAGGTGCACAACTATGGCAACTTTTCAAACATGGCTGGCTCAGGAATTCTGGGAGTTGAACTCCACTGGTTGTAAAGAAGCCATAGTTTCCCAGTCCTGCTCTTGAAGATGAAAAAAGTCTCAAGACACTTCTGTTTATGAATAGAATTCAATACACCTGAATTCAGAAACAAAAGAAAACTTGAATATATTTTACTACTTGTAATACACATAACCTTACAGATATCCGAATTTACTTAGAGTTAACAAAACTAATTGTACCTAACAATAACTTTTGCATTGAAATGCTTGGGCTGTCAGTCTGCAGATCTGTGTGAAGATCTCCCTTATCTTTCCTTAAAAAGTAAATGCATTTTCAATTACTAGCACAGAAACTTCTCATCCACCATTCTTCTTAACATGTTTGTTCAGTTAGACACCTCTTAAAATCCTGTTAGCTTGCATTTTCTTAGGCCTTTTTCTTGCTGGTGCCAGTTCAAATACAGCTTGGTTAAGGCCCTGTCACACTGCCCAACGGATGCAAAACGTTAGTAAAAAGGACACAACGGATGAGAAAAATGTTCCATCCGTTGTTATCCGCTCTCAAAAGGGGCAAAAATTTGCATAACCAAGGCGGATAACACGGAAAGGAACGGGCGCAGGGAGGACACAGAGCGGATGGAAAGCAGATGCGGAACAGAAGCCCACCGGATGGAAGCAGATGAGAGCGGATGGAACATCCGCAGGGCTTCCGGGGGGCCTCAGCAAAGCGGACGTGGAATGGATGAAGCGGATGCACAGCGGATGCACAGCAGATGAAGCGGATGCAGAGCGGAAGCCTAGCGGATGCACAACGGAAGCCTAACAGATGCCGAGCGTTAATTGCGCATGCGGGGAGGATGCATTGCGTAAGCCCCGCGGATATAAGGGAAGCAGCTCGGAGATGTGTCATAAGGGAAGCAGCTTGGAGCCAGATACATCGAGTCCTTGCCTGCCCTGCCTGCATGCCTGCCTGCAAACCTTGCTGCCAGCCTTGCTGCCAGCCTTGCTGCCAGCCTCCCTGCCAGCCTTGCTGTCTGCCTGCCAGCCTTGTGGCCAGCCAGTCTGCCTGCCAGCCTTGGTGCCTGCCTGCCTGCCAGCCTTCCTGCCAGCCTTGGTGCCAGCCTTCCTGCCAGCCTTGGTGCCTGCCTGCCTGCAAGCCTTGGTTCCTGCCAGCCTCCCTGCCAGCCTCCCTGCCAGCCAGCAACCCCACAACCATGGGGAAGAACAGAAATCCTCAGCCATCTGCTGCCAGCCCTGGCAAGAGGGACAGGGCCACCATCCCACCCCCTGGCCCTCATTCTGGTTCTGCTGGGGCTTCTGTAGCACGGGCTCGCTCTTCTGGGGCTGGAGCTTCTGCTGCTTCTGCTTCTGGAGGAGCTGATGATGTGGGGGATCAGACAAGCACTCCAGCACCAGCCACCTCCACAGCACCTGGACCTTTCACCCCTGAGACTGAATGACCAAGAGGAGTGCCAGAGACTCATTTTTGTTTTATAGCTTGTTATTAATAAAGTCTATCTTTGATTCACACACTTGCTTCATTTCTTTTTTTTAATAAAGTCTTGGTGGAAACTTTTAGAAATGGTTTAAGCCTTTGCAGGCTTGAGGGATGGGTAAAGATAGCAGTGGGATGGACAGGGATACCTGTGGGATGTGTAATAGCTGTGGGATGGGTAAGGATAGCAGTGGGATGGGCAGGGATACCTTTGGTATGGGTAATAGCTGTGGGATAGATAAACCTCCAGTGCAAGCATAGTGGGACTGGATGGTCCACCCTCCCAGGTGCCACACCTATGGCCCTTTTTTATCAATAATAATGTAATCAATCATCCACACATGTCAACATAAACACAACTCTTTATTAAATGCCCTGTTCATTGTAGGCCCACCCAACATACATGGCCCAATCTCATCAGTGTGATGAGACAGACTGAAGGAAGCATCCATTAATCATCTATCATCCTGTCTTCCCACTCCACTGCTCCAGCTGGGGAGTTGCACCAGTGTCTCAGGAGGTTGCGCTGCTTCTTTCCTTCACATGAGGCTCTGTTGGGGCCTTGCACATCCTCAGTGTCTATCAGGTTTTGCTCTTGCATCCATTCCCCATGCTCCATGTCCCCATTGCCTTGTTGGAGGTCCATGAACCTGTTCTGCAAGACTGGGTAGCGGGTGCGCATGAGATTGTGCAGGATGCAGCAAGCTTCCATGATCCTCCTCATGGTCTCTGGGTGATGCTGCATGGTGGTGCGAAGTACCTGGAACCTGTTGGCCAGGATGCCAAAGGCATTCTCCACCATCCGCCTTGCCCTGGACAGCCTGTAGTTGAAGATCCTCTCTTCATGGGTGAGACATTTGGAGGTGTAGGGCTTCATGAGGTAGGTTGTGAGGGAGAAGGCGTCATCCCCCACGATGAAGTAGGGCACATCTTGCGTGTCGTTGGGCAGGGAGTCTGGATCTGGGAAGCCCATGATGAGGTTGCCTTCCAGCCCCTCCTTGAGGTCACTGGTGTTGTATACCTGGGCATCTGAAGATGAGCCGTTGCCTGAAGCATCGATGTACATGAACTTGTAGTCAGCATCTACCATGGCGAAGAGGATGATGCTGAAGAAGCCTTTGTAGTTGTGATAAGAGGACCCTGAGTTGGCTGGCGCTTTGCAGGCCACGTGCTTGCCATCGATGGCTCCAACGGTGTGGGGGAAGTTCCACCTCTGATACCACTGCTCTGCAACTTTCTTCCATCCTTCTTCAGTGGTGGGGCACTGGAGGAGCTCCTCCATGTATTCTTCGATGATGGCCTGCACCACTTCTCTGACCACAATGCTGATGGTGTTGTGTGGCACCCTCCAGCCGTACTGCATGCTCCTGTTGGTGGTCCCTGAGACCAGGTGGTGCAGAGTGAGTGCCACCTTGAGCCCAGGTTCCAGGCTGGGCTGGAAGTTGGTGTTTGCCTTGATCAACCTGGGTGTCAGCCGCTGCACAACTTCGTCAAACATGGCTGGAGGCATCCTCATGAAGTTATGGAATGCCCAAGTGTCTTCGTTCCTGAGCTCCACCATCAGCTTGTTGTACAGTCCGTACTCTGCTCTTCTCCCGATCCATCTTCGGACCCAGATGCTTCTTGGCCACCTCCTTTTCTTCCCGTAGTAGAGTTCACAGAGCCTGTAGATGGCTTCGCACTGTTGCAGAAGGGTGGTGGCTGCCAAAAGGACTTTGTTACGATCCACGGTGGACATGACTGGATGCTGTGGAAGAGGAAGAGTCAGATGAAGGCTGCAGAGGTCTGCACAGCTGGGCTGCTGGGCTGAAAGTGAGATCCAGGTGAGTTGCTCCCCCTTTTTATAGGCAGTATAGGTTTTCCCCTAGGTGTCCCTTTGCATCCTCTAGGCATCCTCTAGACATCCTTAATATCCGAGATAGGTCTCCTCTGCGAATGTTTTTTCCATTTTAAATGCTTTGTTTCTGTTCTGCATCCGCTAGGCATCCATTCTGCATCTGTTCCGTGTCCGTTCCGCTTCCTCCCTCCGTCCGTTTACCGCTGGAGTGGATGGAGTTGCGTGGATGCGCAGCGGATGCCTAGCGGATATAGCGGATGCGTAACGGATGCCTAGCGGATGCCTAGAGGATGCCTAGCGGATGCCTAGCGGATGCAGAATGGACGAATTGGATACATTTTCTGCTCAAAAGTTTTGAGCAGCTCAAAACTTTCTGAGCAGATGAAATGTCAATAAACGGATGCTGGACGGATAGAGAAGAAGGAAAACAGAGGCAGTGAGTTCAGAACGGATGCATCGCGTTAATCAATGGATGACAAGTGTTTTTCTCCCTTTTACATCCTCTTTCCATCCATTGGTGCAGTGTGACAGGGGCTTTACTCATAGGCTCTTCCCCTCTGTCACTCCTGATCTGTTTGTCTAGCTATCATACATTAGATAATTCTCAGCACCTTGATATATTGAATGATTCCCTTTATGGGTGAAACCTGACTTATAAATATTCCTTGAACCCAAAAGGCAACCAAACATGCATGCATAGGTTGTTAGATATAGGTATATAGATATAGATAAGTTAAGGAATCAGTTCTCAACAAATGAACTAGCAAACATGTGGAAAACTCTTAAAAACATCACTGGCTTCAGCAATCCTCCTTCTCAGGCAGAAGGAAATCAACAACTAGCAGATGACCAGAATGTATTTTACTTCAGGTTTGAAAGGAAACTACAGCCACTTATCTCCACAATCCCCATCTCAAACACACCAACAACAGCCAAGCCTCCTACAACTGATCCCAATCCATTGGGTTCACAACCTCTGGTGATCACAGAAAAAGAAGTGCAAGATCTATTTCACAGACAAAAGACAGGAAAAGCACCAGGGCCAGACAAGATAACTCCTTCTTGCTTAAAAGTCTGTGCTGACCAATTGGCCCCCATCTTCACCCATATCTTCAATAGATCACGAGATATATGCTATGTTCCTTGCTGCTTTAAATGCTCTACTATCATACCAGTGCCAAAGAAGCCCTCCATCAAGGAACTGAATGACGACAGACCAATTCTTCTTACATCTGTAGTTATGAAAATCTTTGAAAGATTTGTACTGTTCCACCTGAAAACCATCATGGATCCGCTGTTAGATCCCATGCAGTTTGCATACCAAGCAAATAGATCGACAGATGATGCTATTAATATGGCTCTGCATTACATCCTACAACACCTTGAATCTCCAAATATCTACGCAAGGGTCCTCTTTGTAGACTTCAGTTCAGCATTCAATACCATCATTCCAGACATTCTTCTAAGTAAAATAAACCAACTAGCGGTACATGAACACACCTGTAAGTGGATAATAAGCTTTCTAACAGACAGGAAGCAGCAGGTAAAGCTAGGCATAATCACATCTGATACCTGTACAGTTAGCAGAGCCCCCCCCCCAAGGCTGTGTTCTTTCTCCACTTTTCTTCTCCCTATATACCAATGATTGCATCTCAAATGATCCATCTGTTAAAATACTGAAGTTTGCTGATGACACAACAGTGATTGGTCTCATTTGAGACAACGATGAATCCACATACAGACAGGAAGTTATACAACTTGCCTCATGGTATAACCAGAACAATCTGGAACTGAACACACTCAAAACCATAGAAATGGTGGTAAACTTTAGAAGAAACCCTCCCATACTATCACCTCTTATAATGCTTTTTAGACAACACAGTATCAACAGTAGAGACCTTCAAATTTCTAGGTTCTACTATATCAGCAGTCGCCAATTGGTGAGCTGCGGCCCACTAGTGGGCCATGATAAAATTTTGGTGGGCTGCAGAGAAATCACACCCCCAGAGCACCCCCCCAAAGCAATTAATCCAGGCTGTGCAGAAACAGAAGGCTGCTCAGTCCACATGGCCCACAGGAACCCTCCCCACCCACTCATTCCTTACCCGGTAAATTTTTCTACTAAGTTGCTATTTTTCCTTTTTCCAACCATCATTTGTTCTGCTTTGCCAGGAGATTTAGATTGGCTAGGAAGCAGGAAATGGTTGGATTTCTTGCTTTCTAGCTAAGCACAGCTGAACCTCCCTTAGAACTGAAGGTTTGCTTGCAAGCAAATTCAGTACAGACTCATGGCAAGCAAATTTGAGAGACTGAGCTAGCTGATGGCAGATAGATAGATCACTGAATGATTCTGTGAGCAACTCAATCTGTCTGCTTTGCCTGATTTTAGGTAAAAGTTGCTCCTTTTCTTAAATTAAAAAAAACAATATTTACATGCATGGTGTGTTGTGAGTTAATCTTGTGAGGCTTGCAAGCAAATTTTATGTGACAGACTGAACTAGCGAATGGCAGATAGATAGATTTCTGAATGAATCTGTGATTCTGTGAGCAACTCAATCTGCCTGCCTGCCTGCCTGATTTTGGGTAAAAGTTGCTATTTTTAATAAAAGAAATCAATATTTGTATAAATATTTATAATATTTACATACAAGCCATGCCCAGCCAGTCACATGACCACCAAGCCACACCCACAAATTAGGCCATGTCCACAGAACCAGTTAGTGGTCCCTGGGATCTAAAATTATGAGTTTGGTGGTCCCTGAGGTCCAAAAGGTTGGCAACCCCTGTACTATATCACATGACCTAAGATGGACACCTAACATCATAAACTTCATCAAAAAAAAAAACATCAAAGAATATTCTTTCTGTGCCAGCTCAGAAAGCTCACTGCCCAAGGAGCTGCTGATACACTTCTACAGAGGATTTATTGAATCTATCATCAGCACCTCTATAACTGTCTGGTTTGCTTCTTCAACCCAACAGGACAGACACAGACTTCAGAGGATAATTAAGACTGCAGAAAAAATAATTACTACCAACCTGCCTTCAATCAAGGACCTGTATCCTGCAAGAGTCATAAAGAGGGCTGTGAAAATATTTACAGACCCCTCACATCCTGGACATAAACTGTTTTAATTCCTTCCCTCAAAACGATAGAGTATTGCGCACCAGAACAACTAGACACAAGAACAGTTTTTTCCCAAAAGCCATCACTCTGCTAAACAAATAATTCCCTCAACATTGTTTAACTATTTACAAAGTCTGTACTACTATTACTGTTCTCATCACTCCTTATCGCCCATCCTCTCCCACTTGTGATTGTATGACTATAACTTTGTTGCTTGTATCCTTACGATTTATATTGACTGTTTCCTAGTATGATTTGATTGCTTATTGTATCCTATGACTATCATTAAGTGTTGTAACTTATGATTCTTAACAAATGTATATTTTCTTTTATGTATACTGAGAGTATTTGCACCAAGACAAATTCCTTGTGTGTCCAATCACACTTGGCCAATTAAGAATTCTGTCCTGTCCTGTCCTGTCCTGTCCTGCCCTGCCCTGCCCTGCCCTGCCCTGCCCTGCCCTGCCCTGCCCTATCCTATCCTATCCTATCCTATCCCATCCCATTCTATTCTATTCTGTTAAGATATTGATATAGATATAAATAAATAGATGTCGATATAGATATAGATTAGTCCCTGCAGTGTTTGAAAGTAACTGATTTAGGGTCACCGAGATGGACTAGTTTTTTTCTGGTTTTGAGTTTGTTAGCTTAAGCACTAGATCACACTGGCTCTCATCATAACCTCTTACTCTTGAGTAATCTTCTTGTCAATCTGGACACTTAAAATATTATTTAAGCAGTTAAAAATTTGAAAATGTTAATAGCCACAGTTTCACATTTTAAAAAGGGTTGGGCTAATATTAAACCCTTTTTTATTATTCTAAAAGAAGCACATTCTACTATCCAAAGAGACACAGATACAAAATTACTCTGAACGTTTGAATCTACATTTTCATGACATTTTAATCTTGCTATGTCTAACTGTATTTGGCAATATTATTATATCCCCTTTTTAATGAGAAATGAAAGGGATTCTTACAGTTTAAAATTAGGCAGCCTAAAAGCACAGAATACCAAAAAATAAAGCAAATGAAACATGAATATGTAATAGCTATTTAATGGGGAGTTAACACTTAACAGAACCTAAGATGTTGTGTGACAGTGAATATAATACATATATACAAAGCTTACAAGCAAAGAAAATGAATAAGTTCATAAAGGGAATATGTTGTTTAGTGCATAACCATAATAACTTGTTATTAAAATATTAAAAAGTTTAGCTGAGTGTTAGTGAAGTATAAAAATTATGCACAAGTTAAAATCTGATATAACCGGCGAATGTTACAAGCATATTATTCTCTGGAGGTAACTCATTTCTTGGACTTGAATAAAGAGAATTAAGAATGTATTTTGGAAAGTTCAGATTCTTATTTTTTTGGGGGGGGTGAAATTTGACAAAATAGAAGAGGAGGACAATTTCCTTTATAACAGCATTCAATAGCAAAACAGAACTCTCATAGCAGTTAGCAATAGCACTTAAACTTATGTACTGCTTCAGAGTGCTTTACACTTTTCTCTGAGCGGTTATACGGTCAGCATATTGCCCTCAACAGTCTGGGTCCTTGTTTTACTGATCTCAGAAGGATGGAAGACTGAGTCAACCTTGAGTCCCATCAGGGTCGAACTACTAGCAGTTGGCAGAGTTATACCGTATTCTAACACTGCACCACCACAGCTCTTCTGAGGTTCATGAACCTATACAGTGTTTGAACTATTTTTCAATTCTTATATAGATTTATACTTGCAATCGACTTCTCAGATTATATGAAATAAAGCAAAACATTCACTCAAAATTTCTTATTGAACAACTTAGGTGGATGTATTTTAGCAATGGAGCATGAAACAGTGAGTGAATGTTTTCAGAATAAATGGCTGAGTCAGCCATTTATGATTTATATTATGTCAGAAAAACAGGTTTTGATCTGCTGTGTGCCTATATTTCTAAGACCACCTGATGCTATGTACCTATCAATTGCCATTTCATGATATTAGCTAAATACACCACAAACTGTATTGTATAAATGCTCTCTCTCCCTCCTTCCCTCCCTCCCTGCTATCCAATTTATGAAGTTGTTTCATGTTATCTCATTGTTTCTTGTCATTTGGGGGCAGAACTACTAACCCTAGATAGACCAGAACAATAATTGGATGGATGACAAAGAATCATGCATTGGTGTGAATTGGAATATATTCAAGAAATACAATTTGTCAGCAAGAAAGAAATGGTGGGGACACAAAATAGACAAAGGAAGAGACAATGAAAAAGCTAAATTGCTTGGGGACTTTAGAATTCAAATAGACAAGTACCTGCCACACAATACCCCAAACTTAGTAACAGTCAACAAGAAAGACAAAAAAAGTCAAGATAATGGGAGTTGCCATGCCTGGAGACAGCAAAATAAAAGAGAAAGAACTGGAGAAAATCACAAAATACAAAGATCTGCTAATAGAACTAGAATGACTGTGACAAAAGAAAGCATTATGACACCAATAGTAATAGGATCCTTGGGTGCAATCCCAAAACATCAAAGCAGCATTTGAACACCATCAGCATAGACAACATCTCCACCAGTCGATTGCAAAAGGCAGCTTTACTAAGAACAGCTTATATCCCACGACAATACCTCTGACACCATTAAACATCTGCCTATTTTGGGTCCTGGGGAAGGACTTGATAGGAAGATAAAAATGTTGTATCAAGTATAAATATCTGTCTGGCTTTGCAATCAACCCTAATAATGGCAGAAGCAAGCTAAAGGTTGAGAATGAACATCTAGGATAGATAGATAGCAATTGACTAAACCTTTATGCTGCCTGATGCTCAGGGTGCAAAATCAAAACGCTGCTTTCTGAACAATTGACATTTTGTGACTGGCCTCTTTCTTTGTGACTGGCATAAAGGCAACACAATTAGATAATCAGTAGGAGTCCCTTTATTAGCTCCAACTTTGCCCCCAATGTCCTGGTTACCTTCTGGCTGGGGAAAACTCTCCCAGGAACAGCCTTTGGCTGCAGAAAATCAAGTCCAAAATGTGGTCAACAAAAACTGTAACTGTAAGTCCAATCAAGGCAAAATGAGGTAATTAGTCTGGCTGGGCAGGAGCAAGAATTCCAGACGTGAAGGCATCGCAATAACTCAATATGGTTGGGAAGACGCCAAGAACACAGATAACCAAAGTCAACACAAGATAAACTCACGTTTGCTCCCGGCAGCTGCCACACTCAGCATGCATCTCTTTTAAACTCTCATTCCCAGGTGTGGCTAATGAAGGGAATCAGGGCCCTTTCCTTCCCCCTAAGCCATGCAACCCATGTTGCTCTCTTCTCCATTCCTCCCTGCATGCCCTAGGATGAAGAGGGGGTGGGCCTAGGTCTTCCTCTGAATTCCTTTTTCCTTGTTCTACTTCTTCCCTGTTAACCAGAGATCACCGAGTTGTGAAAGGATTTTTTTCAGGCAGTGTTATCTTTACTCAAGGGTTACTGGAATGCTGGTAGGCATTCAGGAGAGGCTCCAGTCTTGCCCCTATGTGGTTCATTCACTCACGAGAATTGAGCTACTGACCTCAGTAGGCCCAATGTCTTGTCATGTGAGCCACCCTTCTGACAAATCTACCTCTCTCATGGCAGCCATTTTCCTTACGCATCCATCCATGTTCTTAAATGTATCCATTGACCTGAGATACAGAATGTTACCTAAGAATTATAACTTTCCTCATTGGTAGGAGAAGACTAGTTACTCCAACTGACATCAGAAATGTGTGTGATAACTAGAACATAGAACATCATCAGAATTGGTTGGGGACTTGGACGTCTTCTTGTCCAACATCCTCTTTAAGCAGGAAACCCTAAACAATTTCAGGCAGGTAGCTGTCCAGTCTGTTCTGAAAAGCCTCCAGTGTTGGAACACCCACAACTTCTGAAGGCAAGTTCTCCCGCTGGTTGATTGTTCCCACTGCCAGGAAATTTCTCCTTAATTCTAGGTTTCATGTCATTTAATTTAATTTAATTTAATGTATTTAATCCCAAGTGCTTTCAGCCATAACACATTTAAGGATAAATTCTTCCACTGCTGCATTACAGTAATTTTGGATTAGTTAATCTAAACATTGCATAAAATGCATGCAAGTGCATGCCAACAGGTAATTTTTCTTCACTCAAAAAAACAAAAACAAAAAACAAAACCCCAACAACACAGACACACACACTAACTTTATGAAAAAGTGTCTTGGTTATATGTAGGAAGTTTTAGCTCCCCAACAACTGGCAATTGGCTCCTAATATGTCTGATTTATTACTTGCATCTCAGAGTTGTAACTTGTGCATGACAACTATAATTCAAAATTGGTTGATTGTAATAGAGCAACACTTGGCCTTTATAGCACATAACTGGTTTTCAAATGATTGAAACCGAGATTCATTTGGCGTTCCCATTTATTATTTAAAATGCACATGCACACAAAAGGCTATCTAGAGGGCAATTTGCTCTTACAGCAAAATGTGTGTAAGAGCAATCAGCATGAAAAAAAGGGATGGAATCATGAATCAGAAATATTCACAAATATGTGCTTTATCGTTGACCTCATCTCTTTCCAAAATAAAAATCAAAAACAAACCCCAAAACTTGCTTTGATAAAAACCTAATGGGTGCTTGAGAGAACTGCTTTATCAGCAAGCAAGCAACTCACTCACCTACCAGTTGCTGTGTCCACAGAATGAGGGATACCAAAATAAACCAAGTCACTGGAGATAGAGGAAATTGATGCTTTTGATGCAGGAATGAGAGAGTTTTGGGCAGGGGGTTACTTGTAAATGTTGACTTTTGATAATTACATCTTTTTTCAACACTGTTATGCAGATTATTTTCAAAATTCAAAGTGGAGGCAGCAGAATGAACTTGTCCCAAGCACTGTGGGTGCCACAGTTTAGTTAGCTCTAACAATAATAGCACAGAATAAATGGTGCAGTTTACATTGCCAGTTTGTGTTTTAGGATTTTTGGCAAACAGTCCAAAGCAGTCCCGTTTTGTAAATAGAATGGTCTTTTTTTTTTTTTTTTCATTTAGTTAAACTACGATGGCACCATTCTGCACTGCCCAATAGTCAATTCCAGAAAAAGAAATGTCAAAATCTAGAGCAGAGGTCTCCAAACTTGGCAGTTTTAAGATTTGTGGACTACTGGCTGGAGAATTCTGGGAGTTGAAGTCTACAAGTCTTAAAGTTGCCAAGTTTGGGGACCCCTGATCTAGAGGAATTAGATCTAAAGAAAGCAATGAAAATTAGAATGCAGTTTTTTTCTTCGAGTACCTCTTCTAGTGTTATTCTTTACATGCTTGTCTCTTGGGCAAGGATGAGAAAAACTAAAGTCTTTTGGATTACCTGAAAACTTTGCTGGCAAATTTTTGGTTTTTTTTTAACCTTGTCTTTGGAAAAACAAAAACAAAACCCTTAGTGGCTATGTCTTTTATGTGTGGCCATACTTTACTCAGTCTATAGGAAAAGATCAAAACAAGGCAAAAAATCTCAAAATATATTGTAGGACTAGTGCAGGTTACCATTTACAGTATATTAACTTGTCAATATATAATAATAAATGTTCCGTCCGGAAAAGCGCGAGGTAGACCAAGTTCCAACAACAAGTCTTTATTTCAATTATAGTTGCAAAACGGAACATTGGCTCAAACCGCGACAGCCCTTTTATATGTTTCTGTCTGCCGGCTTGTAGCCAATGACAAGCATTTGGTTTTGCCGCCCTTGGGCGGCTTCGTGGATTGGTCCCTATTGAACCAATCCCCTTTTAGGTTTTGTTAACCAATCGGAATGAAGTATTTGGAGTCTACTATTATTTATACAGAACACCCCTCCCCTCTTACTTCAGTCCTATGTAGTGACGTAGTCATGCAGGTAGGTGGGGCTTCTTTTGATTCGACTGGACTTGCGCGGTTCATTTCTGTCGGAGACTTCGACCGGTTCGGATGGGGTTGCTGTTTCTCCAGTCTTTCTCCATGGAACCGTCTGGAAGGGTGAGACAGCCATTTTACTGCTGCCTGAGTTTCTTAGGCCAGCGGTTTTGCCACTCCCTCCCGTTTCCTCCGGGCAGGTTGAGCTGGCCTGGCTGGCCCCTTCGAATGGACTCTTCTCGCATCTTTCTTCAAACAGTGAGTCTTTTATTTGCTCTTTTTGATTGTTATTGTTTTCGGAGTTTAATTTAAACGGTTCTTTATTGATTTCTCGCATTTCCCCCCCCCCCTCTTTGGTTTGAATTTCACTGTGTTTTTCTATGTGTGGTTGTGTGTTTGCATTTCGTTCTATGTTTCAGGAGCGAAGCTGGTCTATGTGCTTCTTCCATTCCCTGCCGTCGTCTACCGTTAGTCGGTAGGATTTGGGGCCTGTTATTTGTGTAATTTGTCCGGGTAGCCATAATGGGTCCCCAGTAAAATTTTTAGCATAAACTAAGTCGCCTATTGCAAAGGTCCTGCATCGGGTGGAGGAGTCGGGGGGGGGGGGGTTCTGGTGTGAAATTTGGGTGCAATCTATCTAGATGCGACCTTAGTTTCCTTCCCATCAGTAATTCTGCTGGGGTTTTGTTGGTTGTAGTACTGGGTGTGATATGTTGGAGGGTGAGTAATCGATTTATTTTATTTTGGACATCCCCAGTGTCCATTTTTTCTAAACCCTCCTTGGTAAACCTGACCATTCTCTCTGCCCTATTGTTTGCAGCCGGGTGGGCCGGCGCGGTTAGGGTATGTCTTATACCTAGGGAGGCTAGGTATTGCTCGAATTGGAGACTGGTTAATTGTGGCCCGTTATCGGACACTAGGACATCCGGTAGGCCATGGGTTGCAAAGAGTTTGTCAAGTTGTTTTATAACGGTTTCTGTTGTTGTAGATAGCATAATTTTTACCTCCAGCCAATTAGAGTATGCATCCACAACAATCAGAATCGTATGCCCCTTGGTAGGACCCGCAAAATCAATGTGGATTCGTGACCAGGGGCCTCTTGGGGTTTCCCAGTCTCTTATGGGTGCTTTTGGCGGGGACGGCCTGATTCTTTGGCATTTATTGCATGAGTTTACCCAGTATTCGATGTCCCTATCTATACCCGGCCACCAAACGTAGCTTCTAGCAAGGCTTTTCATTTTAACTATTCCTGGGTGGCCTTCGTGAAGCATACCCAGTACCTTGGTTTGTAATTTGTTAGGAATAATTACCCGATCACCGCACAATAAACAACCTTTTTGGATTGAGAGTTCAGTTTATCTGGTCTGGAAAGGTTTAAAGTTCTCAGTTTTTTGGTTTTCCGGCCAGCCTTTACCTACCCAGTTAAGTACGCGGGCAGTCAATGGGTCTTTTGCGGTGGCTCTGGCGACATCATTCGCAGATATGAGTAGATCGGGGCAAGTCTCTATTTGTAATGCTGTCATCGTTGGTGCCAGGTCTTCCTCTGTTGATGGCAATGGTGCTCTGCTCAAAGCGTCTGCATGGGAAATTTGTTTCCCTGGGCGATGTGTTAGAGTATAAGAATAGGCTGCCAGGAACTCTGATCATCTAGTCATTCGTGGGGACAGAATATTCGGTGTAGGTTTGTTTCCCACCAAAATTCCTATTTGCGGTTTTTGATCTGTTACGATTTGAAAAGTTCTTCCATATAGGTACTCGTGGAAGCGTTTCACTCCAGCGACAATTGCTAGAGCTTCTCTGTCCAACTGGCTGTAATTACGCTCAGCTTTGGACAGGGTCTTAGAATAGTATGCGACGGGTGCCTCTCTCCCATCAGGCAACTGGTGGCTCAGGATGGCACCGACTCCGAATGGCGAGGCGTCGCAGGTCACCATCAATGGCAGTGTATTGCTAAACCGGATAAGAATGGTGTTTGATGTTAATAAGTCTTTTATTCCTTGGAAAGCTTTTTTTTCTCTAAGCCCCCATGTCCAAATTGTTTTCTTGTCCAGTAATCGATGCAATGGTTCTGCTATTGTGGCTTTTTGGGGTAGAAACACATTGTAAAAGTTTATCAGTCCCCAAAATGCCTGCAGTTCAGTTTTATTCTTTGGTTCTGGTGCATCTTTTATAGCTCTTACTTTTTTTCGGTGGGGTGTATGCCCTCTCCATCAATTAAATATCCTAAGAACTCGACGCAATCAGTCATTAGGCAGCACTTTTCTTTCTTTACTTTAAGGCCAGATTCTCTGAATTTATTTAGGACCTCTTTGAGTCTTTTCTTTAGTTGTGTTGCATCTTTGGCTGAAATTAGGACGTCGTCAAAGTATGGCACGACCCCTCTTATGCCATTTAACAGGCGTTCCATGAGGCTCTGGAAAACACTTGGGGCTACGCTTACGCCAAATTGGAGTCTATTACATTTGAATGCCCCTTTGTGAGTCACTATTGTTTGTGCTTCTGCCATTAAGGGGTCTACTGGGAGCTGTTGGTACGCCTGTGCCAGGTCTAGTTTGGCGAAAACCTTTCCTCCCCCAAGAGAGTGCAGTAGGTGTTGCACAACTGGCACCGGATAGGTGCTCTGTTGCAACGCGTGGTTCAGGGTAGCCTTGTAGTCGCCACAGATTCGAACCGACCGTTTGGCTTAATTGGTGTCACAATTGGTGTTTCCCATTTAGCGTGGTTGACCGGTTCTAAAACCCCTTGATCTATTAATTTATTTAGTTGTTCCTCTATTTTTTCTTTTAAAGCAAAAGGAACCCGTCTGGCCTTTAGTCTTTTAGGGGTTATCTGTGGGTCTAGACCAAATGAAATGGGGGTTCCCCGATACCTGCCTAGGGAGCCATCAAAGAAGTCCTGGAATTCTCGGATCAGGTCTTCTTCCCAGTCAGTTGCGGCCACCCAGTCTACTCCGTTCATCCCGATGCCCAATGGTGCGAACCATTCGATACCCAGGAGGCTTGGTCAATCTCGGTCGACTATTGTTAATGGTAGTACTGCGACATGTTGCCTGTAAGCGATTTGAAAATGTCCCAGGCCGATTACAGGAATTCGGTTTCCCTGATAATATTTGAGGGTTAGTTTTTGTCTCTGGAGTTCCTTAATTTTGACGTCAGGAATTAGTTTTTTGAGGGTGTCCCACGACACCATGGATAGGAACGATCCAGAATCAACTTCCATCTCGCAGGGGCTGTCTTCTATTTTTACAACTATTTTTACTTTCTTCCCGCTTTCCGTCTGAGCGCTTCCAATAGTGAAAGTTTGGTATGCTTTCTCCTGGTTAGTGGCTTGCCTGTTTCGCTGCCACTTTCTCTCGGAGAGTCTTGGCTCAGGCTTTGCTGGGGAGTCGTTTCGTCTCTTTGAGCTGTAATTCTTTTTGTTTCTGCAGACTTTCTTGAAATGCCCCCTCTTCTTGCATGCTCTGCAAACGGCATTGAGGAATCTGCAATCGACTCGGGGATGGTTTCCCCCGCAGCCAGCACATTCCCGCCGATTTCTATTTTCGCACCCTTTCTTGTTAGCGTATAGGCAGTGGATTTCATTGTCTTCCTCCCTGGATTCTGACGTTTCCTCGATGTCATCGTAATGAGTGGTTGTGGGAGGTTGTTTTTTTCCTCTGGCTGGGCTTTTTTCATTGTTGCTTGCATTCATTTGTTTCATCTTATCTGCCGATTTTTTGGCAGCTTCAGCAGCCGAGGCTTCTGCAATAGCTTTGGCTACTGATATGTTGGGTTTGTTCAGTAGCTTGCTCTGTATGGTTGAGTCTCTTAACCCCAATATTACTCGATCCCGCGTGGCTTCATCTAAGTTAAGAAACTCGCATGCTTCTCCTATTTGGCATAGTGCAGCTACAATATCAGTGATGGTTTCGCCTTCTTTCTGGTCTCTCCGATAAAACTCGTGCTGCTTTATCAAGTTTGACACCACTGGTGCATAGTGGGCCTTTAATGTTCTTTGGAGCATGGTCCATGTCAATTGTTTGACATCTCGGGGCTTTGCCAAAGCCTTGGCCATTTTAAAAATCGTGGGTCCACAGTGTGTCAAGAAGACAGCTCTTTTTCGCTGGTCTGAGATTTCCTCCATCTCATTGCTCTCTAGGTACATCTGGAAACGGTCTACATAAGATTCCCAATCTTCTTCATTGGGATTGAAAGGTGCGGGTGGCGCATTGTTTCCGGCCATTTCTCTTTGTCTGGCTTGTCTGTCACCGCGTGCTCCGTCTCGCGTTTAGGATGATCCCACCCTCGTCACCAGTGTTCCATCCGGAAAAACGTGAGGTAGACCGGGTTCCAACAAGTCTTTATTTCAATTATAGTTGCAAAACGGAACATTGGCTCAAGCCGCAACAGCCCTTTTATATGTTTCTGTCTGCCGGCTTGTAGCCAATGACAAGCATTTGGTTTTGCCGCCCTTGGGCGGCTTCGTGGATTGGTCCCTATTGAACCAATCCCCTTTTAGGTTTTGTTTACCAATCGGAATGAAGTATTTGGAGTCTACTATTATTTATACAGAACACCAAAATCATCAGCAATACCCTGCCAAATGAAGCGATGCAATGTCCTTGCTTCCTCACATTTTTTATTAGGTTTTTAAAAAGCTCTATTCACTTGGTGGGATTTTAGAGATGGCTAGATTTTCAAATCAGTACAGATATAATATGGAAAAACAACTAACTAACCACTCGCATTTATCCACAATAGCCATTATACAAGCAAAACTGAAGATAAACTAATGCATGGGTGATATGACCCAGCTTCTGGTCTTCTCCTTGCCACTTTACAAAGGGAGAATCTCCCAGTCATGTAATTTCCATTTGCAAGCTTCTCTGCCCGCTTCCCACAAGAAATGAATGGGGAAATTGTCAGGGAAGCTCACAAGTTGCTCCCATTGCTTTTACTCCTAAGGAAGCCTGCTATAGCACATGACAGTGATGGCAAACCTTTTTGGAATCAAGTGTCCAAAGCATGCATGCCCCCATGCATATGGCCCATGCACATGCGCAGATGACCACTCGCCCCTCCTGTATGTGCGTACAACCCTGCCCCTGCCCCATGCATGCCTGTGAGACCCTGCATGCGCCCCACCCTCCACACATGTGTGGCAGAGACCTGAAGTCTAGCTGGCTGTCAGGAGGTACATGTGCTCATACATGGCAAAGTTGATCTGAGGCAACGGCTCATGTGCCCAGAGAGAGGGCTCTACATGCCACCTCTGGCACGCATACCATAGGTTCTCCATCATGGGAGTATGAGATCCTGGGGATCTTTTACTTGATGGTACACCCACGTGCAGCATCCCCATGTCAGGCTGCAGCATCCCACCACATGCACACCTGCCTTCCATAGCACTTCCCCTGCCTCGCTGTGCTTGCACGATGCCTCAGCTAGCCCCCATCTGCTATCCTAGTACTGTGAACCATCTCAGGAAAGATTTGTGATTGAGACTTGCAGCTTCTGGCTGGCTTCCCGATCAATTTTGCTTGTTGAAGCCAGCAGGAAATTGTAAGTCTCAGTCATGTTATGTCTTCACTTAATGACCTGTGATCTTCACTCAGTGATGGCAGTGGGGACTGCCAGGATTGTGGTCACAAAGCAATGCAGCCATGTGACTTAATGCCTTATGAGCGCATCACACCCAAAGACCATAGTTAAGCAAGGTCTACTTCTACAGAATATTCTTGGGATAATGTTATAGCTCCTTTCAAAGATTTTTTATCTGCACAGTGAACTTACCAAACCTTTCTAAAGGATTATAATGCTTCGATATAATTAACAACTATATTCCAAACTGACATATATAATTGGATGTCCCCCCATTAAAAAAAATATGTCCCACAAGAATCTTGTGAGCAAAGTGGACTGAGAGAGTGGCTACCCCAAAGCCATTTCATAATCCTCTAGTCCCCATTATTGAATACTGAATGCTCCATTTAAGAGGCCTGATTGAGCTGTTCTTCAATCACACCTTTAATGTCCAGAATACAGTAATTCTATAAACAGGCTGAGTAAAGAAGCTGCTTGGTATGGTGTGATATCAGGGAAAAAAAAACAGCAGAGTGCAGATACTGGGGAAGGAAGGTGTTCTTCCAAGATCATTCTACTTTTTTTGCTCTACCATTTTCCTTTTTAATTTTAAATTAAAACAGCTCTTATTCTTCACTAACAATTTGAGGTATGTGCATTTTCTTTGTTTTCTCTGCTCATTTCATCATTCTGATGTATTCTTTCATTACTGAAGCTGTGCACTGTTACTATGGAATGCTTTGCTAATATATTCTTCAGAGGGCTTCTCTTATTGAATAAAGAAATATATAAAGATATTGTACATCCTGGTGATTCAATTAAGCAGGTATCTTAAGTACACAGGATGTTAGAAGATAGCGAATGCTTGCAAGTTACTGTTCAGCGTTGTGCTGTAATAACATAATTTGTCATTTTCATAAAAAGTCAATATAATCTAATGAGGGAAGAACAAATAATATCATTAAATATGTACTATAATAGCAAAATTACTACTGCATTTTTAAATCAATAACTGTTCTGCAAGAAGCCAATTAATATGTATATGATGCTATGCTAGAATGGCTAAACTGCAGTGGTTTGCCCTGTTATGTGTGTGTTTGATGTACATCTACTGTATGTTTTAGCTTAGATTTTGATTTTTTTCCTTAAAACTCATGGAGTACCAAGAAAAGCACAAGGTCTATTTGGAGGGAGTGTGGGGATGGGTGCTTGGGGAGTGATAATACATGTATTGTGACATCACAATCAAAATCCCATGATTTATATTATCATGTCCAATTTGAGGATGCAAGTACAAAAGCTTAGGATTTGGGTTTTGATAAAATGACACATGCTTTGTCATTTTTTGTTCATCACTGCTGCAGTAATAAGTGTCTATAGTTGTGTCATCAACTTTCATGAATCATAAAGATTTCTGCAGATATTTCTGTACAAAGAAGGAAGGAGTGAAGGAAGGAAGGAAGGAAGGAAGGAAGGAAGGAAGGAAGGAAGGAAGGAAGGAAGGAAGTTTTCCTCCATATCTCTCATTGATACAATCATAGTCACAGTGCTGGTTGTTGTGTTCAAAGGAACACTGAGTAAGACAACTTTATTTATTTGTGAAATTTTCAAGGTGCCTATTTCTCTACCAAATGACTCTGGGTGGCTTATAAATATCATAAATAGCAGAATAAAACAATTATAGGATTAAAACAACAAATGTTAAAAACTAAAATATGAACATTAATATTAAAACCAATCAAAAGAACTAATGTGTACATGAGGTAGAGGTGGGATATTGTACTGGTCTACTAGCCACCCTCAAAATAGGATGCCCCACCAAGCCAGTTGGCAATGCCAGGTTTTTAGACTCTTTCAGACGGCCAAGAGGGGTAGGGATGGATCTCAAATCAAGGGCCATGATATTCCATAGGGCAGGAATCACAGCAGAAAATGCTCTTGTCCTGGACCCTGTCAGATGCAATTCCTTAGGTGATGGAATCTGGAGCATGCCCTTTCTATACTTCCAGAGTGAGTGGGGTGGGTCAATCCCATTGGGGTGAGCTGGTTCCTCAGATAACTTGGCCCGTGCCACAAAGACTAACACACCACTAGACTAACAAATAGTTTCTTTCCCTGGGCCATCCAAACTGCAAATAAATACAAAGTCACTACCTTATTAAGATGTGAAAAGATGTGAAATCGCAATACCTCATTCAGATGTATAATAACTTATTACAGTACAATCCATCTCTTGTGTATTATAATTCGGCAAAGCATCACAGTCAGTGTTGGATATATATTTTGTGTATATTCGTAGATATTGTACTCTCTAACTACAAATGGAAATGAGGGTACTCTATTTTTGTTATCTTCATCTCTAAGTGCCCTGGTTTTATTGTATTGCAAACAATTGCTGGGATTCAGCCACAGTTTTGTTGTACTTGTACAATGACAATAAAGTTCTTCTTATCTTATCTTATCTTATCTTATCTTATCTTATCTTATCT
>BLBF01000007.1:28394918-28416396 GCA_015471245.1 Laticauda colubrina
TTATCTTATCTTATCTTATCTTATCTTATCTTATCTTATCTTATCTTGCTTTAAAGATGATAACCAACACCTGAGGATTCACCTTCACCTTTAGGATTCTCGTTTGCTTTAATTTATTGCTATTTATATGTATGTCCATATGAATTAAGGCATAACAAGTGGAGCAAGAAATAACCTTTTTCCATAGTAGCCTTTACCCTTGGCAAGTCCCTACCCTTTTAGCCTTCAGGACAGCCACTCTTCCCTCAGGCAATGGGATAGAACAAGACACAATCTATGACTAATTTGTTGGAGGTATTTCAGAAGAACGGTGGAAGTACTAGAGTTTTTGTTTTTATAGGTTTTTTTTACAGTTTTCTTGTTGTTGTGAACCACTCAGAGTTGTATTCCAATATGGGTGGTCTTACACATTCTTAAATAAATAATCCCTGATGTGGCAGCAATTAAATTTGAAGAAAAGTACCAAACTGCCAGTTTCTTTATTTAACATGAGCTCTGTGTGGAAATAATTCTTCTCTATACTAAATGCTACAGGAACATTATCCAGCTTTTTAACTTTTTCAGTAATTGCTCAGTCTCATTGTAGGGGTCATGTCAAATCTAAGATATTCTGCTTTCGAATAAGGTCAATTTTCATTTCATTGTTATCACACATTAAAGACCTAACCTGTATTTTCAACTTCAAATTGGAGTCGAAAAAGGAAATAGCAGCCTTTAGATTTTTATTAGAAGTGAAAATATTCAAAATTATATGAATTTATTAATTTGACATTAGGGCTGTTTCTCATTTTTTGCTTACCAAAAAGGTTTTGCCTGCCACTGAATTCTGCCATCAAAATATAATATCTTCAGTAGCATTCTATAAAATGTATCTGTGCAATATTCATGAAACTGAATTGTTGATGAATAAAAGTTAAAATTCATCTGCCACTGGACAAAAAACTTTTGTATGTGAAATTTTATTTTTACTACTGGGCAAAAAAGGAACAGGAGCTGAAATCAGTTCTAGAACTGACAAGAATTTTGTTAATGTGTAAAAGAGAAAATATAAAGGAACTTTATGTTCATTGAAACTGTGAAATACTTTTTCATACCTTGATACTTCCCTGTAATAATGAGCATGAGTTTTTTTAAGTCCACTAATTATAGGATAAAATGAGATATGTCTGCTTGAGTACACATAACATTGTTCTAATTTTTTATAAAATACTGTCATTGGCAACAATATGCTATGTAAAAGCATTTCGTTGGAATGGATTTCACTCAGTGAGCTGTCACAACTCTTTCTTCAAGTTTCCTCTCTGCTGACTTGATCCAATTATTCATTCCTAGAATATAATGATATTACTGCACTATATTACTGAATCACATTAGATATTACGGCAGGTAGGTTCAAAAACACTGTTAATATTTTGCACTCCCACCTCACTATCAGCAAGAAAGCTCATTAATCATTTAGCAAGGCATCACCCTACACAGGGCCCTTGTCAGCCAAAACTGAGCACCACTATTGGAAAAATCAGATTTCACATTATTATCCTGCTGTTACCTCTAAATTAGCACTGCATACAATCAGTATTACTTCTGAATTTAAAAATGCAAGTGAATTTTAAAGTGAAATATATATTTTTAATCCATTAAAACTATTTAAATTAGATATGTTAGAAACAACAATCTTTTGCCTTGACTTGATAATCCTTTCAACCTATAAGTGTTTTCTCTCCCAACTATTGATAAGATAAACTTTGCATATCTCATATTTGATCCAGATAGTTCATGTTTACTTCTGTTGGTTTTCAGCTTTTCTTCAATTCCACTTACAATATGGCACCCCATAAATTACTTCCAGAGGATTGTTGTCCTTGGCTATGAATAAATGTTAATAATTACTGTCAACCACTATCTATTTTTTTAAATAAAACATTAGAATCTGTTGCAGAGGACTGTACATTTGCTGAGTTCGCAGAACACACAGGCTTGCCCAAAAAAGGTAAAGTGTCAGTGACTTTCATGGGCCAATTACAGGATCAGCCAAGTACCTCTTGTCCAAAATCAAAATCAGTTGGTCAGCTTCATTGCTCTGTTTAACATCAAACTGCTCCTTTTAAAAATTATTCTACCAGCATAACACAGATTCCTCCTTCTTCAAGATCTTTCTGATCCATTCTCTCCAAGATCCTTCATAGATTAAAAAAACTTAGGGATATGGAAGTAGAAAATAACATGCAAATGTATCATTTTCTGTTTGGTTTTCTTAAGGCCAATTCTTTCCTACTTACTATTTCCTGGACTATATATGTTGGGTTGCGGGGAAAAGAGAGACGCGAGACCAGTGTGATTTTCAGCTCTTTATTTGGTTCCTGGAATAAATCTGACTGCGGAGCCATGGCAGCCTCTTTTATAGCGGCTGCTCGTGGCTCACGGCCAATGACGGTTCCTTGAATCTCCCGCCGCTCAGGTGGACCAATCACAGGGTGGCAATTGTGGACCAATCACCGTAGCTTGAAGAACCAATCACAGTGTAGTATTTGTGGACCAATCAGGAAGCGGTATTACAAGTATGCTAATATAGAACACCCCTACCCACTTGGTTTAGTCCAGCTTATGTTACGTAGTCACATAAGTAGGCAGGGCTTTTATGGTGTCTACTTGACCTGCGCAGCTCAGTTGCATTGTTGTCTTTGACCGGTTCGGATGGGATCACTGTTTCTCCCATCCTTCTCCCTGGAACCTCCTGGAAGGTGGAGTCAGCCATGCCGCTCCCGCCCAGCCTATCTGGGCTGGTAGAATCGGCTTGGCTGCTCCCTTCTGGAGTGGCTTCGTGTTGATTTTCCGCTGCCTGTTCCTCTCTACCGAAGTCATCTCCAGGTAAGTAATTGTGGTTTCTTTCTGGGGCTACTAGTGCTGTTGGTTGGTGGGTTGTTGTTAGGGTTTGTTGTGGTATTTCTTGTGCTCGTGGAGGGTCTCCCCCTCCCCTCTTATTCGTGTTTGAGGGGACTCCCCCCTCTTTGGTTTGGTTATTATTATTATTTTTTAATGTTTGCTGTGGTTCTGACGTGTGTATGTGTTCTTTTTCTTCGCACCTGGGTTTGTTAGTGTTTCTTTCTAGTGTTCGTGATCTCAGTTGATCTATATTTCTCCTCCAGCTTCTTCTGTCTTCTGTTTCTAGTCTGTATGACCAGGGTCCTGTAACTTGGGTTATTGTTGCTGGTATAAAAAATGGGTATCCTGTGAGATTTTATCGTAGACCAGATCCCCTGTTCCGAATGTGCGGTGCTTACTAGAGGAGTCTGCTGGTTTTTCAGGGCTGTAAGTGGGGTGTAATCTATCTAGGTGCGATCTTAATTTTCTGCCCATCAATAGTTCTGCTTGGCTTTTATTCATTGTGGTGTTAGGTGTGATGTGTTATATAGTTAGCATTTTGTAGATTTTTTCTTGTATGTCCCCCATGTCTAATTTCTCTATAATCTCTTTCGTATACAGGACCATGCGTTCCGCCTGCCCATTTGTAGCTGGGTGAGCTGGCGCTGTCAAGGCATGCCTTATGCCGTGTTCGGCGAGGAACTTTTCAAATGTCAACACCGTGAACTGCAGCCCATTGTCTGAAACCAATAGATCCAGCAACCCATGTGTTGCGAACAGCTTCCTCAGCTGTCTGATGACGGCTTCTGTTGTTGTGGAGTTCATGACGCTTACCTCCAACCAATTTGAGTAAGTGTCTACTATTATTAAAAATGTGTGTCCTTTTGTAGGCCCTGCGAAATCTATGTATATTCTCGACCAGGGTCCCCTTGGTGTTTCCCAGTCAAGCACAGGTGCAGGAGGGGGTGTAGGTCTGGATTTTTGGCATTGCGTGCACATTTCCACCCATCTCCCAATATCCTTATCCATCCCTGGCCATCATACATAACTCCTGGCCAGGGATTTCATTTGTACGATACCCGGGTGTCCTTCATGCAAGATATACAGTACTTGTTCTTGGAGTATTTCTGGTATGACTACCTGATCCCCCCATAGAATACAACCTTTTAAAGTTGAGAGTTCCATCTGTCTGTTCCGGAATGGTTTAAAAGTCTCGTCCATCTCATTTTCTGGCCACCCTTTTCCTACCCAGTTTAAAATCCGTGCCATCTTTTTGTCTCTTGCGGTTTCTTTCGCAATGTCCACTGTGGTTATGGGTAGGTTTGGTAATGTCTCAATTGTAGTGTGGATGTGGTTGACGCCAGGTCACTTCCCAGTTCAGGCAGGGGAGAATGGCTCAGGGCGTCAGTGTGTGATATGTCTTTCCCTGGCCGGTGGATTAATTTGTAATTGTATGCGGCAAGGAAGCCAGACCACCTCGTCATTCGTGATGACAGTATGTTTGGGGTGGCCTTGTTTCCTACGAGTATTCCCAAGAGTGGCTTGTGGTCTGTGATTAGTGAGAAAGTCCTGCCATAGAGGTATTCATGGAATCGCTTGACTCCATCGAAGTATGGAACCACCCCTTTTATTCCTTGTAATAGGTGCTCCATCAAGCTTTGGAACACCCTGGAGCAACGCTGACTCCAAATTGCAGTCTTTTGCATCTGAATGGCCCCCTGTGAGTCACAATTGTTCGTGCCTCTGCTGTTTTGGGGTCGATTGGCAATTGCTGGTACACTTGTGCAAGGTTGAGCTTCGCGAAGATCTTTCCTCCCCCAAACAAATGTAACAGATGTTGTACCATTGGAACGGGGTATGCGCTTTGTTGTAGCGCGTGGTTGAGGGTGGCCTTATAGTCTCCACAGATGTGCATGGACCCATCTGGCTTTATCGGAGTCACAATTGGGGTTTCCCACCTTGCGTTGGAAATTTGTTCCAATACCCCCTGATGAGTTTATCCAATTACTCATCCATCTTTGGTTTTAATGCGAAAGGAACTCGCCTTACTTTTAACCTGATTGGGGCTATGTTCGGGTTCAAATTAAATGATATCGGGGACTCTTGGTACTTGCCTAGTTTCCCATCGAACATGTCCTGGAAATCTCTCATCAGGCTCTCCTCCCAGTCTGTTTTGGTGACGCTGTTGATTCTGGTCACTCCGATTCCCAGGGGCGTGAACCATTTGAGTCCTAGTAGGCTTGGGCGGTCCCAGTCTACTATTGTTCATGGAAGAATTTCCGTGTGCTTTCTGAATTTAACTTGGAAATGTCTGAGTCCGACTACGGGGATCCTATTCCCTTGGTAGTCTTTCAGGGTCAGATTTTGGCTCTCTAGTTCCTTTCTTCATATGTTAGGTATCAGTCTCTTAAGTGTGTTCCATGATACCATAGGCAGGTATGAGCTGGAGTCTACCTCCATTTTGCATTGTTGGCCTTCGATGTTAACTTGCACATGTACCTTTCAGGCATCGGTTGTGCTCGAATGCCCAATGGTTATCATTTGGTGTGTCTCTTCCTTCCGGTAGGATTCATTGAGCCATTTGTTTCTGTTTTCTCAGCTCCAACGGCTCCCTGCCTGTCTCTCTCTTGTTCTGGGGGGAGTGCTGTCTCTTCATCTGGGGCTGTAGCTCTTTCGGTTCTGGCAGACCCTTGCTATATGTCCCCGTCTCTCGCAGTGCTGGCAAACCGCATTGAGGAAACGGCACTCAGAACGGTGGTGGTCTCCTCCGCACCTGGCGCACTAGAACCCCAACTTACGTTCTCTCCTCTCCCATCTGTTTTGTTCCAATTGGAGTCTGTGTATTTCTTCTTCCTCATCGTTGGTCTCAGATAAGGACTCAATGTCCTCATGGTGTGTGGTGGTGATCTTGTGGGTGCCCTCTGTTTTCTTCTTCTGGGGTTGGTTTGTCTCTGCCACTGTTTCCTGGGTTGCCGTATTCATTAGCCGCATGGCGGCTGCTGATTTTTTCGCAGCTTCAACTGCCGTGGCCTCAGCGATGGCCTCGGTGACTGTGATGTTTGGTCGGATCAGCAGTCGGCTCTGCAAGGTGAGGTCTCTCAGTCCTAGGACCACACAGTCTCTCATGGCTTCATCCATGTTGAGGAACTCGCACACTCTTCCAATGTCCCTTAGAGCCACAACAAAATCCCTGATGCTTTCACCTTCTTTCTGGTCCTGTTTATAGAATTCATGTCTCCAGATAAGGCTGGAGATGGTCGGCGCATAATGGACCCTCAATATTTTGTCCAAATCTGGCCGGGCCATTTGCTTTACATCTTCAGGTTTAGCCAATGCCTTGGCCATCTTAAACACTGTGGGCACACAATGTGTCAGGAACACGGCTCTCTTACTGTTGTCTGAGATAATCTGTAACTCATTGCTCTCCAGGAACATGAGGAATCTGTCAATATACGATTCTCAGTCCTCTGTCGCTGGGTTGAACAGTGCAGGTGGCGCGTTGTTGCCGGCCATGTCGTCTTCACTCAGTTTTCATAGCCACATGCTCAATTGGTCTCCTTTGTCTCAGAATCCCACCTTCATCGCCAGTGTTGAGTTGCAGGGAAAAGAGAGACGCGAGACCAGTGTGACTTTCAGCTCTTTATTTGGTTCCTGGAATTAATCTGACTGCGGAGCTGCGGCAGCCTCTTTTATAGCAGCTACTCGCGGCTCACAGCCAATGATGGTTCCTTGAATCTCCCATCGCTCAGGCGGACCAATCACAGGGCAGCAATTGTGGACCAATCACCGTAGCTTGAAGAACCAATCACAGTGTAGTATTTATGGACCAATCAGGAAGCGGTATTACAAGTATGCTAATATAGAACAATATGTTCTATATTTGTTTGTTTGTTTATGGCTGGGAGATGTAGAAAAGATTGACAAGGAAAAGTAGAGAGTACAAGGTATGACCCATTTTACATTTTTTGCCAAATGAAAGAGAATTGCACCAAACCTGAAACGGAAAATTCATGTCAGCTTTCCATGTTCTTTCTTGGGATTTTTTTTGTCCTGTTCTTCCTCATTAGTGCTTTAAAACTTCTCAAGGAATCTATTTAGCACTTCGATGGCAAAAAAAAAAAAAAAAGGAGAAAAAAGCCCCCCCAGGACTAGATCAAATATTATGTCTGCTTCTCTTTTTCTTTTAAATAGGTGACATGCTTTCTTTAGGAACTTCATACACACCTATCTTCTAATACCCCAGTGGGATTGGCTTGACTCTTTCACTCCAGCAGAAAAGGCTTACTTCAGATCCTGTTTGCCAAAGAATGTAAGCATATTGGATTTAGGAGAAGACCCTTTTATGCTGTGGCCTCTGGCTTTTGGAATATTCTTCTGCTGGAGGGAGTTTGCCTTCCACTTTCCTGGCCTTCTAGAAAAAGCCTTAAAACCTGACTTGTCAGCTGGCCTGAAATGCAGTAGTGGCTCTCCATATTGGGGGTGGCTGATAGGGTAGAGAGAAGATCCCCATCTGCACATCACATGGTTTTTAATTTATTTAATCTTTTAAATTTTATTGTTTTGTATTATCTTTTTTTGTTTTTACTTTTCTATCATTTTGCAAGCATCCCACAGTCGCCATCAGAGTGAGATGGGATGCAAATAAATGCAGGCTTGTGGCCTATCATACAACATTTCTGTTATGATCAAAAATAAATACTGGAAAGAGCCATGAGAAAGACAACTGTTAAGGTATCAGAGAAAAGTCAACTTAGACCTTCTGCTACAGGGAAACATTTCTGGATTTATAAAAGCATTACTTTTGCAAAACAAGGCAGATGATATGAATTATTAGGGTTCAAAGAAAATCAACTAGCCTCCCTGACACTTACTCCTGGCTTAGATTATTATATATAGATATTAATATTTATTAAACTGTGTCATACTAGTATCACACACAGCAACTTTACATTTTAGGCTGTGTCAGCTTTTCCTTTAAATTCTATCCAGCAGTAAAGAACAAAATCGTTTACAGACAAAATATATTATCAAGATTTTCAGTTGAAAGAGGCATTCTATTTTATATAGAAATAATCTCTTGTGAGTCAAATCATGAATTTGACCTAGGAAAACATTCAGAAAAATAATGTGTACTTTATGGTGCGTTACATGCTAAAAAGTTTCAGATGAGAAAACTAGGTTTATAATAGAAATCTGCTAGAACTAATTTTTTTCTCCAGACGGTTGAGTTGTCCAAATGAACAAAGGAAAGGTCACTGAGCTCTGATGAAGATTCCCACTGAGTTACATCTAGCTGGGGCTGCAGTCTTATAGTTACATATCTGTGCCCATCTTATTGAACTCTGGCTGGGTTTATATAACATTAGAAGGCATCCCATGCTTTGTTTAGTGCAATTCATGAACCACTTGCAATTTATAAACTATGGTTTGTTTATGGCTTACTAGCTAAAGTAAAAAAACAAAAACAAAAACACAACATTGTTTTTTCTGAACGAGTGATATCTTGAAAGACTGGCATACATTGCTTAAGCCCATGTCACACTGAACCAACGGATGCAAAGAGGATGTAAAATGGACAAAAAAGCTTGCCATCCGTTCAAAAACGTGATGTACTCACTGCCTCCATTTTGCTTCCTCTCTATCCGTCCAGCATCCGTTTATTGACGTTTCATCCACTCCAAAAGTTTTGGGTTGCCCAAAACTTTTGCGCGGAAAATGTATCCAGTTCGTCAGTTCTGCATCCGCTAGGCATCCATTCTGCATCTGTTACACATCCGCTATATCCGCTAGGTATCCGTTCCGCATCCGCGCAACTCGCATCCGCTCAGACGCAGGGAGGAAGCGGAACGGACGCAGAATGGATGCAGAACGGATGCATAACGGATGCAGCACGGAAACAAAGCATTTAAAATGGAAAAAACGTTCGCAGAGGTGACCTATCTCGGATATTAAGGATGTCTAGAGGATGCCTAGAGGATGCCTAGAGGATGCCTAACGGAAAACCTATACTGCCTATAAAAAGGAGGAGCAACTCATCTGCATCTCACTTTCAGAACAGCAGTCCAGCGGTGCAGACCTCTGCAGCTTTCATCTGGCTCTTCCTCTTCCACAGCATCCAGTCATGTCCACCGTGGATTGTAACAAAGTACTTTCGGCAGCCACCATCGTTCTGCAACAGTGCGAAGCCATCTGCAGGCTCTGTGAACTCTACTGCGAGAAGAAAAAGAGGCACCCAAAAAAAGTCTGGGTACAAAGATGGTTCGCCAGAAGAGCAGAGGAAGGACTGTACAACAAGCTGATGGTGGAGCTCAGGAACGAAGACACTCGGCCGTTCCAGACCTTAAAGAGGATGCCTCCAGCCATGTTTGATGAACTTGTGCAGCGGCTGACACCCAGGTTGACCAAGGCAAACACCAACTTCCAGCCCAGCCTGGACCCTGGGCTCAAGGTGGCACTCACTCTGCGCCACCTGGCCTCCGGAACCACCTACAGCAGCATGCAGTATGGCTGGAGGGTGCCACACAACACCATCAGCATTGTGGTCAGAGAAGTGGTGCAGGCCATCATCGAAGAATACAAGGAGGAGCTCCTCCAGTGCCCCTCCACTGAAAAAGGATGGAAGAAAGTTGCAGAGCAGTGGTATCAGAAGTGGAACTTCCCCCATACCGTTGGAGCCATCGATGGCAAGCACGTGGCCTGCAAAGCGCCAGCCAACTCAGGGTCCTCTTATCACAACTACAAAGGCTTCTTCAGCATCATCCTCTTCGCCATGGTAGATGCTGACTACAAGTTCATGTACATCGATGCTTCAGGCAACGGCTCATCTTCAGATGCCCAGGTATACAACACCAGTGACCTCAAGGAGGGGCTGGAACGCAACCTCATCATGGGCTTTCCAGATCCAGACCCGCTGCCCAACGACAAGCAAGATGTGCCCTACTTCATCATGGGGGATGACGCCTTCTACCTCACAACCTACCTCATGAAGCCCTACACTTCCAGACTCCTCACCCGTGAAGAGAGGATCTTCAACTACAGGCTGTCCAGGGCAAGGCGGGTGGTGGAGAACGCCTTTGGCATCCTGGCCAACAGGTTCCAGGTACTTCTCACTACCATGCAGCATCGCCCAGAGACCATGAGGAGGATCGTGGAAGCTTGCTGTATCCTGCACAATCTCATGCGCACCCGCTACCCAGTCTTGCAGAACAGGTTTGTGGACCGTCAACAAGGCAATGGGGACATGGAGCCTGGGGAATGGAGGCAAGGGTGAAACCTGATCAACACTGAGGATGTGCAAGGCCCCAACAGAGCCTCATGTGAAGCAAAGAAGCAGCGCAACCTCCTGAAACACTGGTGCAACTCCCCAGCTGGAGCAGCGGAGTGGCAAGACAGGATGGTAGATGCTTAATGGATGCTTCCTTCAGCCTGTCTCATCACACGGATGAGATTGGGCCATGTATGTTTGGTTGGCCTACAATGAAGAGGGCGTTTAATAAAGAGTTGTGTTTATGTTGACATGTGTGGATAATTATTACATTATTATTGATAATAAAGGGCCATAGGTATGGCACCTGGGAGGGTGGACCATACAGTCCCACTATGTTTGCACTGGAGGTTTACCTATCCCACTGCTATCCTAACCCATCCCACAGCTATTGCCCATCACACAGGTATCCTAACCCATGCCAAAGCTCTCCTTACCCATCCCACAAGCATACAAGGGCTTAAACCATTTCTAAAAGTTTCCACCAAGACTTTATTAAAAAAAAGAAATGAAACAAGTGTGTGAATCATAAATAGACTTTATTAACAAGAAGCTTTAAAAGAAAAATGAGTCTCTGGCACTCCTCTTGGTCGCTCAGTCTCAGGGGTGAAGGGTCCAGGTGTTGTGGAGGTGGCTGGTGCTGGAGTGCTTGTCATCAGCTCCTCCAGAAGCAGAAGCAGCAGAAGCGCCAGCCCCAGAAGAGTGAGCCCATGCTGCAAAAGCCGCAGGAGAACCAGAGTGAGGGCCAGGGGGCAGGATGGTAGCCCTGTCCCTCTTGCCAGGGCTGGCAGCAGATGGCTGAGGCTTGCTGTGCTTCCGCATGGTTGTGGGATTGCTGGCTGGCAGGGAGGCTGGCAGGAACCAAGGCTGGCAGGAAGGCTGGCAGGGAAGCTGGCAGGAAGGCTGGCAGGCAGGCTGGCAGGCAGGCTGGCAGGCAGGCAGGCAGGCACCAAGGCTGGCAGGGAGGCAGGCACCAAGGCTGGCACCAAGGCTGGCAGGGAGGCTGGCAGGGAGGCTGGCAGCAAGGCTTGAAGCAAGGCCTGCAGGCAGACATGCAGGCAGGGCAGGCAAGGCAGCCAATCCATCCGGCGACCTGCTTCCGAGCTGCTTCCGTTATATCCGCGGGGCTGATGCAATGCATCCCCCCCCCGCATGCGCAATTAATGCCAGGCATCCATTAGGCTTCCGCTGTGCATCCGCTGTGCATCCGCTTCATCCGTTCGGCATCCGTTCTGCATCTGCTGTATCCGTTCTGCGTCTGCTTTGCTGCAGCCCCCCAGAAGCCTAGCAGATGTGCCATCCGCTCCCATCCGCTTCCATCCACTGGGCTTCCGTTCCGCATCCGCTTTCCATCCGCCCTGCGTCCTCCCAGCGTCCATGTTGTCCGCTCCGGTTATGCAAATTTTTGCCCCTTTTGAGAGCGGATAACAACGGATGGAACATTTTGCTCGTCCTCTGTGTCCTTTTTGCATCCGTTGGGCAGTGTGACATGGCTTTAGGGATTGGCATTACCTTCGGTGGTTACCACCTTAACAACTGCAATAGCTCAGATGGCAAGAAAGGTCGTAAAATGGGTCAAAGCTCACTTCACAACTCTAACCTGGTATAAGAAATTTGGGGCTCAGTTGTGGCCATAAGTCAAGAACTCCCTATATTGGCCTTTTAAGTTGGGAGCTTATGCACTGAACCTAGCAATAGGTCAGGGGTTTCAAACTGGCAGCCCATGGGCTGGATGCATCACAGGCAGGCCACGCCCACCCCAGCTCCATGAAGGGGGAAAATGTGATGAAATGTCACATGACAGCAACATGACATGGTGTGTTTGACACCTGTGAACTAGGTATTATGGAAGCTGGCAATCCTTGGGGTATCACTGTTGTCATAATTAAGAAACTCCTGATAGCTTATAAAATATTTGGATATTATCTTGCCAGGTATGCTTTTCATGTTATGGATTTAAATCAGTTTACTTGAGTTAATATTAAAGTTACAATCTCTTTATTCATTTGAGTACCCATTGTCTCTGGATCCCAAAGAATCAATTGTCTGGGCTGCCCCAATATTTGGCCCAAAACAGAGGAGAACACAAATCCTCTCATTCCAGTTTGACACATTTTTTTTTTATTCATATTAGCCTTCTAATGTTTTCTAATAAAATCTTCATAATATGCAGTCAAATTATTGATTACTGTCATTACCTAGAAATGATATCATCTGAACCTTCAAGAAGCTATATATATTATTAAAATGTAATTTATCTGTTTACCTACATGGTTTAGGTATAAAAATAATCTGTCACTTAAAATCAAAATGCTATTCAGACTAGTAAATTTCATTGTCTTGGCTGATCCAATTATCAGTTGCACGCCATATGTTTTTCAACATTTTGTTCATTTTCTATACTTGCAACAAATAGTAAATACAATGCCAAAAAAGGTATGTGTTAAAACATAATTTTTAAGAATGGAAATAGTTATATCATTTTGACATGTAAGCAGATTGGAATGTTACTATACTTTTGTTTTCAATATGGTATCTTTAAATATGTTTATTTTGCTATATCTGATCATCATTACTTTCCCCTGCAAAATATTCAGTTTTAGAATAATCAATTGCCTACTTTTTTACTTGGACAAGTATGTGTTCTTCAGAGGTGTTTTCTATTTTTAACCACTATTACTACAATTGTTGTGTGTACACTGAGAGTTTATGCTCTGGAGACAAATTCTTTGTGTGTCTAATCACACTTGGCCAATAAAGAATTATATTCTACTCTACTCTACTCATATTCTTTTTCTACTCAGATATGTTCTAGTCAGAAATAAAATATTTGTGGTGGTGGTGATTAGCTATATATGAATGGGACTTTAAGGAATTGTATCATCCATTATATAAAGTGGAATTAGCACACAATCACATGTGGATTATGATCTTGGCACTGTTTCTGATTGTGAGGACAATGTGCAAGATAAAGCGGCTGAAGCTGGTTTTCTTCCTTTCCTTCCAAAACAGAGGTTTCATTTGAGCTGTTAGAGACAATATTTTGTTTTAGGAAACAAGTGCTTAGGGAAAAGAGATACAAGGGGCTGTTCTTATTGCAAATCCCACTCACCTGTTTTAAAACATTATAAACCACTGTTCAGGCAATATGATCACTGTCTTCTTATTTTAAAGAAGAAAGCCACTAACCCATCTTCAAGTCATTATCAAGATGACTTAGTGGGTGGATAGCAACCCATTTCTTTCCCTGGTAGATCCCCTCTGACTCCACTGCTGAATTTCAGCTTTCGGAGAAGATATTCCAAAGTTCTAAGAGTTCAAAAGCAGAGGTGGTATTCAGCAGGTTCTGACCAGTTCTGGAGAACCGGTAGTGGAAATTTTGAGTAATTCAGAAAACCAGTAAATACCACCTCTGACTGGGCCCGCTCCCATCTATTTTCTGCCTTCTGTGTCCCAGCTGATCATCTGGGATTTATTTTGTTGCCCTGCACAGGAGAATGGAGCTGGAAAGCAGGTGGGATGGAGAGGAAATGGGATTTTGCAGTAAGGTTCTACCAGGAGTGGGGAGGGAATGGAGATTTTACAGTATCCTTTCCCTGGAGTGGAGTGGGAATGGAGATTTTGCAGTATCTTCCCCCTGCCACGCCTACCAAGCCACGCCTATAGAAGCAGTAGTAAAAAAATTTGAATCCCACCACTGGAAATATTTTAATACAGGTAGTCATTGAGTTACAACCATTCATTCAGTGACCATTCAAAGCTACAACAGTATTGAAAAAGGTGACTGATGATTGTTCTTCACACTTGCAACCACTGCAGCATCCTCATGGTTATGTGATCAAAATTTGAATGTTTGGAAACTGGCAAGTATTTATGATGGGTAACTGTGTTGTAGATGATGATAACTCTCTCTTTCTGTTGAGAGAAGGCTGTTCAGTTTTGACATAGATGGCCTCTTTGACTGCTCTTTCAAATCAGTGATCCACTCTGTCCAAAATGTGAAACACAGTCTTTCAACAGTTCCAAGGCAGTTACCATTTGCACTACTCAGGTGACCCTGACAACTCAGACAAATCTCCAAATGGCTTCAATGACTCTCTAAAAGAATACAAATGGCCAGCTGCCTGCAAGGAGTATAAACCCTTCCATTCCCCACCATCCAGTCAGAGCTGAAGAAGCCTCTTGGATGAGAAGAATCTTGTATCTTCAAAGAAAAATAAGGAAGTCCAGTTGCCTCTTGGAAAAGCATCTTTGGGACAACTATGAGCTGGATGACTCAGAATCTCTATAGACACCTTGCTTGAAGGTGGAAAATCCCTTTGGATTCATTCCTTAAAGGTGTAAATCAGCTGTTGCAATTCAAGAGGTTCAACTCTACCCCTTTGAAGCATTTTCCCTCCTTTCAAGTTTCATTTTTGCCATTTTTCCTGACAGAAGGGATTTCTAGACATACACATACACTCATGCCATGTGTTAAAATGCCCCCTACTCCTGGTTTCAAGAAATGTATTTATTATTTTTATAATAATTGCATTATTTTCATTTTATAATATTATTTCATAACAATTATGTAAATTATATATATTATTTATTAAACAAATGTACATAGCTTCCCAACTCATACATAGATGACTTCAAGCGGTTTACAAAGTTTTAAAAATCCACTGTATAATTGAAAAAAAAACCATCATAATAAACTCTCCTCCCCCCATGACACAACAACACAATCAAATCGGCCACTTGATCAGCTCCCTCTCCTTTTGTGTTCCTTAGACCCACTGACAAAACCATATTTTTAAGGCCTTTTGGAAAAGCAGTAGGATTGGGTCCAACTCAGGATAAGGATGTTCCATAAATAAGAGATCACTATGGAGAAGGCTCCTTTTTGTGGTCCTACCAGCTAACAATCCCCAAGTGATGAGAGTGAGACCTATAACATACCCTGCCTTCCCATTCTGGTCAGATGGGTGAATGTAATAGAGACAGGCAGGGTGTAGGAGAGGATCTTGAGGCACTTTTATCTTATTTGCATGGACCACAAAACAGTTCTAAAAATGTCTACTTCTCTCTTAAATAATAGCTTCTACCACAACTGGTATATATATTTCTGCAGAAATATTAAAATGTGACAAAATGTCTTCTATTATAAAGCTCACACTGTCCATAAATCTATTGAAATAAGTACAGCCATTCCAATTTGTCCCCAGACTATTGAAAAATGCAAATAGAAAATGGAACTTAAAGAGCAGCATGTGATATTCGGTTTCATTTTTAATAATTTTCCCTATGTTTAAAAAAAGAAACATGCACACAAGAAAAAAAAGCCCACCCAACACAGCCTTAAAAGAAGCAGCTTTAATTGTATTGCTCTAGTTTGGGCTCTTAGATAAAATGGAATAAGTGATTGGATCTTCAAGTGGTCGGATCAGCTTAGGATAAATACCAAGACTGAATCCAGCTAGTTTTGGGTAAGGCTCCAGACAAAAAGGATGCTCTATCTTGATAGGATCCCCTCTTCAAATCATCCATCTCTCTATCCATCTATCCATCCATCCATCCATCTTATCTACACACACACACACACACACATCACAGCATGTGCTGGGGGAGGGGCTTGGAAGCAGAAAAGCAAAGTGTATTACACAGCAAATACTCTCTTGTAGATATCAGAAAAGAGACAATTTTCTCTCCCATGACCGTAACCAGTAATGGAACCTGGATGGGGAAAGGTGGGACCACATGAGAAAAACAAGGCGGGAAGTGGGCCACTTGCAAAATAAAAGCTGAGACACACTGCTATAGATACCTTAACATGAAGCCCAAAGAGTGTTCTTTTATAAGTAGTATTCACTAGGAATGTTAATAGAAGAAATTGGTTTCTAATCTGTCCCAAAGGTACTTTTTTTCCCCAAGAGACAACTGGGCTTCCTTATTTTTCTTTGAAGATATTTTGCTTCTCATCCAAGAAGCTTCTTCAGTTCTGACTGGATAATGGGGAATGGAAGGATTTATACTCCTTGAAGACAGCTGGTCATTTGCATTCTTTTATAATAAGAAAGTCCAGTTGCTTCTTGAAAAAAAAAGCATCTTTGGGACAATCATGACCTGGATGATTGAGAATCTCCATAGACATTTCTAATCTGTCAGTGTTGCATCTCCAGAATTCCCACAACGTAATAACCACCAAGGGATTTGTGCATTGATAAACATGATAGACATTTATACAAGTCATTGTTGAGTTACAACCATTCAATTAGTGACTGCTCAAAATTACAACGGCACTGAAGAAAGTGACACAACAATTTTTCACCCTTGCAGCCATGGCAGCATCCCCATGGTCACATGATCACAATTCAGATGCTTGGCAACTGGCTCATATTTATAACAGTAGCAGTGTACCAGGATCATAGGATCCACCGTTGGCAACCTTCTGTCAAGCAAAGTTAATGAGGAAGCCAGATTCACTTAATGACTATGTTACCAACTTAAGAATTGCAGCGATTCACTTAACATCTGTGGCAAGAAAAAGTCATAAAATGGGACAAAGCTCACTTAATAACTGTCTTGCTTAGCAACAGAAATTTGGGGTTCTGTTGCAGTCATAAATCAAATTACAGGACTGCCTGTAATTTGATGCCTCAGATAAATGGAACTGTCATTCTTATGCAGATGTTTTGAAAACCTTAAACAATTGTGCTACCTCTTTAACAGAACCTATAATTTTCTCAGTTCTATTGCTAGAAACACATCAAGGAGGCATCCAAACAACTGGGTTAGTTTCAGTCAAGTTTTGACACTACCTATTTAGCACATCACCCAGATATAATTACTTGGGGATTTTTCACAGTTGTGAACTATTGAACGTTTCTCCGTTCGCTCCTTGAAATAAAAGTCAGATAACTGCTGAGATTTTTTTTTTTTTCAAGTAAAATGCATTGGAAAATCTATTTCTCAAGAGCCTGAGCTATGAGGTGGCTTGGCTGCTGCCTTCTCTTTGAATCATCCCTACCATTCTGAATGATTAAAGAATCCTGGCTTCACGTTTCTTGAATTAAAAGGGGAGAAAGTTCAGAACCAACCATGCAAAGACAAACACAAGATCTGAAGCTCTAAAACCATGATATATCTCAGTAGAATACTGACTGGCCATATTCATCTTTGTTCTGGGTTCATACAGAAATGAAATGATGATAACAGCACGAATGTCTTTGAACAGAAAACAGATCAAAATTCCCATTTTTCCCTAATGAATCACTGATCCATATCTAAGCTTGAAAATAATTTCATGCATGAGTGCACACCCAGACATGCCCAGACATGCTCACCCAGACATGCACACCCAGACAAGCTTATGTATCTGATCTTTAATTGGACAATATGCTCTCTCACTCTTAAGTATTGCGCAAGCATGCCTTGCCTATATTAGCCCCTAATAGATTAATAATAAAATTAATGTACTGTTTTTTCTCCAGGAGATTTCCTTGGCTTTTATGAGATGTTTTATCATTTTTAACATCCCTCACAGAAACCCTGTGAAGTAACTTAGACTGAGAAAGGGGCTGGCCTGAAATCACCCACAGACCTTCTATGGCTAATGGACTAAAAGCTGGGCCTCTGTCAGTTAGCTGGGTCTAACTCAACAGTTTCATCTCTACACTTCAAGAAAGAAAGAAAGAAATTTCAAGGCACCTGGGTTGATCTCATCATAGCTACACCAGAAGCAGCCAGATCAGGGGTGTCAGACTCATGTCATCACAGTGGTGTCATGTGATGTATTGGGATTTCCCCCTGTTCACTAAACCGTGTGGGGGCGTGACCAGCATGTGACACATCCAGCCCCCAGGCCGGGAGTTTGACAGCCCTGAGCCAGATGGTTAGATTCCTTAGACATCTAATTATAACATGAATCCCATTGAACTCTATGGCACAATATCATGGTGATTTTATTATGGTCCTATCTTACTTTAATATTTTACCTCATATATTGTATTGTCCACATATCTTATATATGTGTATATATATTTACCAATGCATTATTTAAACTTATGTTTATCAGTGATTGCAAGACCTCGATAGATGCTGTATGCTAAATAAAAAAATAAAAATTTCTATGTTAAGTTAGCTCTCTAAAAGAAATCACTAGTTTTGAAAGATTTCACATGTTGCTGTATTATTTCTATCATATTTTTTAAAATAAAACTCAGATCCTACCTTTAATTTAAAAAAATCAATAATGCACTTAGAATTGGTCTATGCTGTATTTTTAGTTAAAAATAAAAATAACATCTGGCTATTTTAAAAAGAATATTTTTAAAACTGTGGTTTGGGGGCAGCCAAAGTTTAACAGACTTGTTTGGTTTAACTTTGACCAATTAAATCTATGAACAGCAAGCAGTTATCTTGTGAGCACAAACATCACTTATCTCAGCAGTTATCTTGCAAAGAAAAAAAGAAAGAAATGAAGAAAATTAGTAAAATTTAGTGTATCCCAAATAAACTTCATTGGATGTCTTTGGGTCCACTCACAAGCTTTTAATTCAACATCTTCCATAAATTTGTTCTGGGAAATTTTTTTGAAGAAAATAGTGCTATGGATGCTGCCTCTGAACTCTCAGAGGAAAAGTATGATATAAAAACTACCACATCAATGCATCATTTTAAAATAAAAGCTAAATATCCCAACAACACTTTGCAAAGCTTAGACTTTCAGATTTAATGCAATCAGCAATCCTCAGAATCAGTTCCAAAAAGCAGGTAAGCATTATGTTTTCCTATGCCTATAATAGCTCTGGCTTGAGATGAACCGTTCTGCAAAAGAACATACTTGGGAATGAGATAATGGCCTGAATAACTCTGAAATTGCAAAGCTAATGTGGCATCCAGCTCATCAAATGCAAACAATTCCCTTGGGATTCTTCTGAATGCTCTTTATGGGTATAATTAACATATGAATAACTATTTCCAGCAATGTGAAATCTGACTTAACGGTTGACATTTCTTTATGTTGTTGAAAAATGGGTACTTACGTATTCTTCATAAGATTCATGTGCTGGTAGAGGGGGGGCCCTGTAACCTGGTACTGCTGGAACTCCTCTGGCTCGAGGTGTGGGGACCCCTCTGGTGGTGGGTGGGACTGGAAGTACTCCACGGGACACTGGTGTTCCTCTTGCTACTGGAGCTCCTCGTCCGGGTGGTGGTGGAGGGATGGCACTCCCACGCCCCCTAAGAGTGAACAGAGCAAGCTGATTATTGTGATAAGGAGCACTAAAAAAATGAAAGATTTATAAAGGTACATAAAAGGATTTTCTGCACTGACTGCATTGACATTAAACTGTTATTGGAGGAAAGATTCAGTAATTTAGAGAATGCATATTACCGTTCAGGGTCCTTGGTACTCTCTGAGCCTGGTTCTTTTCTTGCAGATGTTTCATTACCCAAACCACCCTGTTTCACCGAAAATACAACCTACCCCGAAAGTAAGTCCTAGATTGATCTTTACACGTGTGTCCAATATAAGTCCTACCCCCAAAATAAGCCCTAATCAAGACCCCACCCACTCCACTCCCCCTTGCATGAGTACAAATTAAGCTATGGTGGGGATGGGGGTGGTGGAGCTGCTCGACTACTTACCTTTGGACAGTTGTAGCCAGGCTTCTCATACCCTGACATCTGCCTTCCCATCCCATTTCTTCTACAGCCAGCAAGACTGGCAAGGCTTTCCTGAAGGCCTCTGTAGTTGATTGATCTGGAGCTCTGTTATTTGCTGCAGAGCCTTCAGGAAAGCCTTACCAGCTGCAGAAGAAGTTCCTGAAGGCCTCTGACAGCGAAAAGGACAGGTTATTACTGAAATCTGTTGGGGTAGAACTCAAGACAGGAATATAATCCTGAGAGGTTATAAAGAGGTCCAAAAGAATCAGACTCACTGAAAAGTGTGTAAGTGCATAATATGTGTGTGTGTGCGTCAGAATGATAACTCCTATATGGAATTTATAATACAATATCCTCAACTTCATTCATTTACTGACTATTTAAAGTTACAACAGCACTGAAAGAAGTGACCAATGATCATTTTTCATATGTACAACCATTGCAGCATCCCCATGGTCATGTGATTAAAATTTGGATTCTTAGCAATTAGCCCATATTTATGACGGTTGCAGAGTCCTATGGTCAAGTGATCACCTTTTGCGATCTTTTGCCAAGCAAAGTCAATGGGAAAGCCAGACTCACTTAACAACCATTTTACTAGCATAACAACTGCAGTGATCCACTTAACAAATGTGGCAAGAGAAGTCGCAAAAATAGGGCAAAATGTTTCACTGTCTTGTTTAACAAATAGGGCAAACACACTTAACTGTCTTGCTTAACAATGGAAATTTGGGAGTCAACTGTCATCATAAGTCAAGGACTAACTGTACTAGGATGAAAGCCCTTCAGAAAGCATCTCAATGAGTCTTAAAGGAAAAGACATAGAAATGACACTGTTGTGTACTACAGGTCCCCCTACCGAGCAGAAGATACAGATAAAATCTTTGTAAACCAGATGGCTAAAGTGTTCCGGAAATACACCACCAAGATAATGAGGAATTTCAGTTACCCTGATATAATTTGGGAATTAAACTCTATGCAGGTAGACCTACTGTGCAGGAACTTCATTATCCAAAAGGTGGAGCAGAAAATGAGGGGATCAGCTATACTGAACTTAACAGAGAAGAAATAGTCAAGAAAGTGTAAATTGTAGTGATCCTAGAATACATCATACTGAGGCAGGAAAAACTGAAGGTGATCAGATAAGTATTCCAGAGTTCAAAAGAGCTTGAAGGAGTCCAAGGATAGAAATCCTGAAGAAAAATTAGTTCAGGAAAGTTAAGATATTCTGGAAAGTAATAAAAGTGGGGAAAAGATGTGACTGCCTTAAAGGCCCTGTCACACTGCTCAACGGATGCAAAATGTTTGTAAAAAGGACACAGAGGACGAGAAAAAAGTTCCATCCGTTGTTATCCGCTCTCAAAAGGGGCAAAAATTTGCATAACCAGAGCAGATAACATGGAAAGGAACGGACGAGGGGAGGACGTAGGGTGGATGGAAAACAGATGCAGAGCAGAAGCCTAGCGGATGGAAGCAGATGGGAGCGGATGACACATCCGCTAGGCTTCCGGGGGACCTCAGCAAAGTGGACGTGAAACGGATACAGCAGATGCAAAACGGATGATGAGCGGATGAAGCGGATGTACAGCGGATGCACAACGGATGAAGCGGATGCAGAGCGGAAGCCTAGCGGATGCACAGCGGAAGCCTAGCGGATGCCTGGGGGTAATTGCGCATGCGGGGGGGATTTATTGCATCAGCCCC
>BLBF01000007.1:28416406-28433591 GCA_015471245.1 Laticauda colubrina
TGCCTGCCTTGGTGCCTGCCTCCCTGCCAGCCTTGCTGCCTGTCTTGCTGCCTGCCTGCCTGCCAGCCTTGCTGCCTGCCTCCCTGCAAGCCTTGGTGCCTGCCTCCCTGCTAGCCTTGCTGCCTGCCTTGGTGCCTGCTTGCCTGCCAGCCTTCCTGCCAGCCTCCCTGCCAGCCAGCAACCCCACAAACATGGGGAAAAAGAGGAAGCCTCAGCCATCTGCTGCCAGCCCTGGCAAGAGGGACAGGGCCACCCTCCTGCCCCCTGGCCTTCACTCTGCTTCTGTTGGGGCTTCTGTAGCATGGGCTCACTCTTCTGCGGCTGGGGCTTCTGCTGCTTCTGCTGCTTCTGCTTCTGGAGGAGCTGATGCTGCTGCTTCTGGCGGTGGTGCTTCTGCTCATGCTTACTCTGCTGAAGCTGCTCCTCGTCCTGCTGGTCCTGCTCGTGCTCCTGGACTTGCTCGTCCTGCTGATCCTGCTGGTCCTGCTCGTGCTCCTGGTCCTGCTCATGCTCCTGGTCCTGCTCGTGCTCCTGGTCCTGCTCGTGCTCCTGGTCCTGCTCGTGCTCCTGGTCCTGCTCTTGCTGCTGCTGCTGCTGCTGATGATGATGATCCTGCTGGTGCTGATCCTGCTGGTGATGCTGCTGCTGCTGCTGCTGCTGCTGCTCCTGATGATGCTGATGATGATCCTGCTGCTGCTGCTGGTGGTGGTGGTGTGCAGGAGCAGCCCCTACCACCTGGGAGCCCATCTGGTCCTGGCAAAGGGAGGAAGAGGCATATGAGGGAACGGGAGAGGAGGCAATACTCCATTGAGGAGGAACACGAGGATGAGGTGCTGGAGTGGCTGAGAGAGAATGACTATCTGTGACGGAAGGGACACCGGTTCTACAGGGACACCAAAAGGAAGCAGGCTGCTTGGAGAGAGAAGGCAGAGAGTCAGGGCTACACATCAGAGGTGCTCCTCGGTTGGTGGAAGCACATGCACACCTGGTACAGGAAGCTGCACCTCAAGAAATCTGGCCAGGCCACAGTTAAGCTGACGAACAGAGAGACCTACATCATGGCCAGGTGCAGCTTCCTGGAGGGTGAGATCTGCCACCGAGGAGCAGCAGCAGCAGCAGCCCCTCTCTCTGGCAGCCTGCTGAGAGCCAGTCCTCTTCCGGCTGAGAGTCAGTTCCTGTCTCCGGGCAGGTTTCTGTGGAGCGTGCCACGGCGGACAACCCGCGGACAGGTGTTTTAACCATGGTGGAGTGCATGGAGGACTCCCTGGTGCAGTAGGAGAAAAGAGATGGCACTTACACCACAGCCCTACCTGCATCCACCCACAGCTCCACCTCCACAGAAAGGCAGAGAGCCAGACAGGAAGGGCAGAGCCACACTGTCCTGCTGGAGATCAGGGACACCATCCGTAGCAGCATAGATCTCCTCTCTCACCTGGTCAACACCGACTCCTCATCCTCAACCAGACCCTCACGGACATGGCGGAACCCCAGTACCAGGTGGTGAAGGACCGGATCACTGAGCTGCTTCACAACCCTCCAGACCCAGAGGCACCTGCTCCCACCCAGTCCAGGTCTGCTCCTCCACCCCAGGTGATGTCCCTCCCTTTCCAAGGCTTCCCACAGGCCCTCACCTACCAGGGCTATGGCTACCAGGAGGTCCAGCAGCACAAGCAGCAGCCCTTCCCAGTCCAGCCACAGAGTCATCGGGCGACACCGTTGCCACCGGTTCCACCGATGCCACCCATGCCAATGATGCCACCGACGACAGCGATGCCACCCATGCCAACGATGCCACCAATGCCAGTCTTCACCCAGCTGCAGACCAGACAGCCCCACTACACTGCTCCTTCCTCCACCCAACAGCCAATCCGGCCTCAGTACATCTGTCCTCGGTACTGGGGGTGACACCACATGGCATGGAGGAAGGAGCTCTCAACATCACGGGGCTGAGCCAGCTGTCCGAGAGCTTCCTCAACACACCGTCACCTGTTGTCCTCTCGGGGCCAGACACCCCAGTGGCACTTCAGACCAGCACTCCAGCAGCAGCCACCTCCACAGCACCTGGACCCTTCACCCCTGAGACTGGGCACACCTCCGAGTGATCAAAAGGAGTGCCAGAGACTGGGTGGCTACCCCGTAGTCTTTATTTGGACACTTGACTTGGGTCATTTTTCTTTTACACCTTGTGATTAATAAAGTTTATCTTTGCTTCACACACTTGCTTCATTTATTTATGTCAATAAAGTCTTGGTGGAAACTTTTAGAAATGGTTTAAGCCTTTGCATGCTTGTGGGATGGGTAAGGATAGCAGTGGGATGGGCAGGGATACCTTTGGGTTGGGTAAGGATAGCAGTGGGATGGGCAGGGATACTTTTGGGATGGGTAATAGCTGTGGGATGGGCAGGGATACCTTTGGGATGGGTAATAGCTGTGGGATAGATAAACCTCCAGTGCAAGCATAGTGGGACTGTATGGTCCACCCTCCGAGGTGCCACACCTATGGCCCTTCATTATCAATATTAATGTTAGCATTGATCCACACATGTCAACATAAACACAACTCTTTATTAAATGCCCTGTTCATTGTAGGCCCACTCAACATACATGGCCCAATCTCATCCGTGTGATGAGACAGGCTGAAGGAAGCATCCATTAATCATCTACCATCCTGTCTTGCCACTCCACTGTTCCAGCTGGGGAGTTGCACCAGTGTCTCAGGAGGTTGCGCTGCTTCTTCCCTTCACGTGAGGCTCTGTTGGGGCCTTGCACATCCTCAGTGTGTATAAGGTTTCGCCCTTGCCTCCATTCCCCAAACTCCATGTCCCCATTGTCTTGCTGGAGGTCCACGAGCCTGTTCTGCAAGACTGGGTAGGGGGTGCACATGAGATTGTGCAGGATGCAGCAAGCTTCCATGATCCTCCTCACGGTCTCTGGGTGATGCTGCATGGTGGTGAGAAGTACCTGGAACCTGTTGGCCAGGATGCCAAAGGCGTTCTCCACCACCCGCCTTGCCCTGGACAGCCTGTAGTTGAAGATCCTCTCTTTAAGGGGGAGGAGTCTCGAAGTGTAGGGCTTCATGAGGTAGGTTCTGAGGGAGAAGGCATCATCCCCCATGATGAAGCAGAGCACATCTTGCGTGTCGTTGGGCAGGGGGGTCTGGATCTGGGAAGCCCATGATGAGGTTGCGTTCCAGCCCCTCTTTGAGGTCACTAGCGTTGTATACCTGAGCATCTGAACATGAGCCATTGCCTGAAGCATCGATGTACATGAACTTGTAGTCAGCATCGACCATGGCAAAGAGGACGATGCTGAAGAAGCCCTTGTAGTTGAAATAAGTGGACCCCAACTTGGCTGGAGCTTTGCAGGCCACGTGCTTGCCATCTATGGCTCCAACGGTGTGGGGGAAGTTCCACTTCTGATACCACTGCTCTGCAACTTTCTTCCATCCTTCTTCAGTGGAGGGGCACTGGAGGATCTCCTCCTTGTATTCTTCGAGGATGGCCTTCACCACTTCTCTGACCACAATGCTGATAGTGTTGGATGGCACCCTCCAGCTGTACTGCATGCTCCTGTAGGTGGTCCCTGAGGCCAGGTGGCGCAGAGTCAGTGCCATCTTGAGCCCAGGGTCCAGGCTGGGCCGGAAGTTGGTGCTCTGCTTGGTCAACCTGGGTGTCAATCGCTGCACAACTTCATCAAACATGGCTGGAGGCATCCTCATGAAGTTCTGGAATGCACGAGTGTCTTCGTTCCTGAGCTCCACCATCAGCTTGTGCAGTCCATACTCTGCTCTTCTCCCGATCCATCTTCAGACACAGACGCTTCTTGGCCGCCTCTTTTTCTTCCCGTAGTAGAGTTCACAGAGCCTGTAGATGGCTTCGCACTGTTGCAGAAGGATGGTGGCTACCAAAAGGAGTGTGTGATGATCCATGGTGGAGATGACTGGATGCTGTGGAAGAGGAAGAGCCAGATGAAGGCTGAAGAGGTCTGCACAGCAGGGCTGCTGGTCTGAAAGTGAGATGCAGGTGAGTTGCTCCCCCTTTTTATAGGCAATAAAGGTTTTCCCCTATGTGTCCTTTTGCATCCTCTAGGCATCCTCTAGACATCCTTAATATCCGAGATAGGTCCCCTCTGCAAACGTTTTTTTCCATTTTAAATGCTTTGTTTGCGAGCTGCATCCGCTTTCATCCTTTCTCCGTCCATGCTACTAATGCTGCGCGTCTGTTCCGTGTCCGTTCTGTTTCCTCCCTGCGTCCGAGCGGATGCGAGTTGCGCGGATGCGCAGTGGATGCCTAGCGGATATAGTGGATGTATAACGATGCATAACGGATGTCCCCCATATGCCTAGCAGATGCAGAACGGACGCATTGGATACATTTTCCACTCAAAAGTTTTGAGCAGCTCAAAACCCTCTGAGCGGATGAAACGTCAATAGACAGATGCTGGATGAATAGAGAGGAAGCAAAACGGAGGTAGTGAGTACAGAACGGAAGCATCGCATTAACCAACGGATGGCAAGTGTTTTTCTTTGTTTTACATCCTCTTTCCATCCGTTGGTGCAGTGTTACAGGGGCTTAAGCAGTGGATTCCTTCAAGTTAACGCGTCTGTTGAAGTCATCATTCCTTTCTTTTGGTTTAGGCAGAAGCCTGGAAAAAGAAGGTCTGTTTTAATAAAGAGCAGAAAGGTACTGTGCTCACAGTACCAGAAATCCAAACAATCTTCCAAATCACTCCAGCATTTGCAAAGGATTATTATTATTATTATTATTATTATTATTATTATTATTATTATTATTATCATCTAAAACATCCTCAGGGATTTGTGGCTCTTTCATCTCACACAAATGTGCTTGAACTTGGCAGTGAACTTCTGAGGCTGCTCTGGTTTCACTACCTCCAAAGATGAGCTTATCAAAGATGTTCTAGCAAGCTTTCTGCATGGAAGCTCATGCATTGTGGACAACTAAAAGATATTTGGCTGGTCTATAGCTAAAATATTAGAAAGGTAGCTGATAAGCTTTATTCTACTATGTCATTGGTCTGCTCTACCTCCCGTTATGGTTATTGTTAGGAATGTAAGTCACCTAACAGTTATTTTGGGTTGGAAATATATAAACTAGGATAGACATTTTAATATCTCTTATCTCTAAAAGCATTCTTTAAGAGAATGCTAAAAATGTAATTGGGTGTGGTTTCACAAATGGCCATAAGATGGAGCCAGAAACCTGGGTTGTTTGGTCTCAATGAGTCTCTGTTCCTTCTGTTGGAAAGAATTGCTGTTCCTCCTATTGACTGTTACTGATTGTTGATGTAAGTCTGTTACTGAACTGTTTTTTGATACTGGACTTTGATATTTGGATTATCCCTGAACTGAAACCTGACTGCTTTACCCATGAATGACTTGAACTGCTTGTTTAAACATTTATTGGAAGTAAAAACCTACATTTTACAATGCAGTGTATCTGTGTGCTAGTTGTGTGTTATTCTTTACCATTCTCACTACGTCTCCCTGTATGCGCTCATTCTCCCAATGGGGAATTACCTCAACAGCTATGTACAGGTGAAACTTGAAAAATTAGAATATCGTGCAAAAGTTCATTTATTTCAGTAATGCAACTTAAAAGGTGAAACGAATACATGAGATAGACTCATTACATGCAAAGCAAGATAGTGATGATGTGTCAAGCCGTGATGTGTCATAATTGTGATGATTATGGCTTACAGCTCATGAAAACCCCAAATCCACAATCTCAGAAAATTAGAATATTGTGAAAAGGTTCAATATTATTGGCTCAAAGTGTCTCACTCTAATCAGCTAATTAAGCCATAACACCTGCAAAGGGTTCCTGAGCTTTTAAATGGTCTCTCAGTCTGGTTCAGTAGGAATCACAATTGTGGGAAAGACTGTTGACCTGACAGTTGTGCAGAAAACCATCATTGACACCCTCCATAAGGAGGAAAAGCCTCAAAAGGTAATTGCAAAAGAAGTTGGATGTTCCCAAAGTGCTGAATCAAAGCACATCAATAGAAAGTTATGTGGAAGGGAAAAGTGTGGAAGAAAAAGTTGCACAAGCAGCAGGGATGACCGCACCCTGGAGAGGATTGTCAGGAAAAGGCCATTCAAATGTGTTGGGGACTTTCACAAGGAGTAGTCTGAGGCTGGAGACAGTGCATCAAGAGCCACCACACACAGACGGATCCTGGACATGGGTTTCAAATGTCATATTCCTCTTGTCAAGCCACTCCTGAACAACAAACAACATCAGAAGTGTCTTACCTAGGCTAAAGAAAAACAGACCTGGTCTGTTGCTCAGTGGTCCAAAGTCCTCTTTTCTGATGAGAGCAACTTTTGCATCTCATTTGGAAACCAATGACCCAGAGTCTGGAGGAAGAATGGAGAGGCACACACTGTACAATGCTTGAAGTCCAGTGTGAAGTTTTCACAGTCTTGTGTTGATTTGGAGAGCCATATCATCTGCTGGTGTTGGTCCACTGTACTTCATTAAGTCCAGGGTCAACACAGGAGATTTTGGAGCACTTCATGCTTCCTTCTGCAGATGAGCTTTATGGGGATGCTGACTTCATTTTCCAGCAGGACTTGGCACCTGTCCACACTGCCAAAAGCACCAAAACCTGGTTTAATATTTGGGGAATTACTGTGCTTGATTGGCCAGCAAAATCTCCTGACCTGAACCCTATAGAGAATCTATCAGGCATTGCCAAGAGAAAGATGAGAGACATGATACCAAACAATGCAGAAGAGCTGAAGGCTGCTATTGAAGCATCCTGGTCTTCTATAACACCTCAGCAGTGCCACAGGCTGATAGCTGCCGCATTGAGGCAGTAATTGCTACAAAATAGGCCCAAACAAAGTACTGAGTACATATGTATGCTTATACTTTTCAGAGGTATGATATTGTTCTGTGTACAATCCTTGTTTTATTGATTGCATGTAATATTCTAATTTTCTGAGATTGTGGATTTGGGGTTTTCAGGAGCTGTAAGCCCTAATCATCACAATTATGCCAAATCACAGCTTGAACTATCTTGCTTTGCATGTAGTGAGTCTATCTCATATATTAATTTCACCTTTTAAGTTGCATTACAGAAATAAATCAACTTTTGCACAATATTCTAATTTTTTGAGTTTTACCTGTATATTTTAAATGACCTGGGTGCTATTGCCCTCTGTTTGGTGCTTTGAATTGTTTAACCAATACTGTATATTTCATTTTTTTATCCTATATGGTTTATTGTATGTTTATATTTTTAGTTGGAAGTTACAGTGGAGGTCTTGGGATCAAAAGGTGGAGTGAAATTCTCCCATACATAATTAAATAATTTTTTAGGGGAAGAATGTACTGCAGAAATATCAAGGGCAGAATTAATAGCTCATGACAAGGATCTAGCACACAAAAAAGGCCAAGAATATATAGATTGCCTAAAATCACGAAAAGCTGTTATATTCATTTGTTTTGCACACTTAAGTGGCAGAAGCTGAGGTCGCTCTAATTAATTAGTCATGAATCTGGGCCAGGCACCTTCACTCAGTTGGAATATCTCATATCACATGAAGTGAAATATTGGGAGGATAAAGAACAACCAGGTAAGCGGCTCTGACCTTCTCGGGGAAAATCTAGGACAAAATGTAATAACTTATAAATAAGTTCCTTTTGTAAGCAGAAATGTTTTCAACAGTTTTGTCAATGTGTGAACAACTGAAACACCACCAATACCATGTAGGAAAGTGGTCATTTCTTGATATCTGATGTCCTTTAGATTGTTCACTTACAGCTTTCCATCAATGGAATTGATAAGGGATAATCCAATATTACTTTGATTCTGTCAAGTATTCGCCATACAATTGTTCAATGTCATCTCAATTTTGTGATTTGATAGAAAAAGAAAAAAGAAAGGTGTAACAAATATTGCTACAGGTGGTATTCCTTTCTTGGAGATGTATTCACTTGGGTTTTGAGAATAGCATTAGTCATGAACCGAGGTCATGAGAAGTGGGATAGCTATTGTTATCTAGAAAGTCCCATTAGCTTTCAGAAATATTGCACTACAAATGTCCAATGATGAGATCCTGTGGTTGAAGTCAGGTTGTATGGAGAAGTAGTTTGATTGCTTCTGTACCATTGCTGTACCAATATCTCTGCCTGACTCCATTGCAACTTACTGATTGAGCTTCTAACCACTTCTAAGAGACTTTAATTTTCTCTTTTATAGTATAAAATTTGGAGTGGCTCATGAGTACATAACTATCAGAGCTACCAGGGACATAGCCTAAGTTGTTGAGAACCAAACACATATAAATAGTCATATTTTGAATCTGATTTGTATATCAGGGCAATTGCAATGTAATCTGAAGGTAGAGGATATTGTAATTATATTTATCTGGAATGCCAGCTGAAGTGTTTCCTGGACTTAAGAGTTCCTTCCCAGAAACATGCCTCGGTCACCTTAAATGAGGATTATTGCAATTCATTTGCACACCAATCACTTTGAAACTACAGTTGATCCAAAATGTGTCAGCATTCTTTTTGGAATAGTTGGAATACATCAATCCCAATGTTCCTTAAATAGATCTTGAAGATCTGTTTTTTTTCCCCAGGTTTATGTGTGATAAACAGATTCCCTCTGACTTATGTGTATCCACTGAAATTGCATTATTTCTAATATGTTGTGATCCATGTTTTGGCTATGGCCATCTTATTTTCAAACTGATATAGTCTATATTTTCGGCTTTTGTTTTTAAATTGTATGTGACAAAGTATCTTGAGATTAATGGCCTTATAAATTTAAATTATATATTACACAATAAGACATAAGTTGTATGGAGCCAAGACTTATTTGAAATAAACACTTTTTTTCATTTCAAGACATTCAAGAGAAATCATTTTGTTTTACTCTGTATATTTTATGAATATTCATTCTATATTAATAATGTTGTGTATTAGGATTCTATGGGGTTGGAAAATAATTCATAAGAAATCTTTTGGATCTCAGGCAAGAATATCCCATCTTTACTACCTATGAACTTCCCTATTTTTAAAGTTTTTTGCATGAGTATGAAAAAGATGCAATGGCTCTGAACAGTTAGTTATAAGAACTGCATTGACTGTTTCCTTAAAATAGTATCTTTTTTATAAAGGATGTCAAGGCAGCCTGGAAAAAGTCAGACTGCTCTAATGAAGAGCAGAAAGCATTAATGTGAGGTCTGAACTTTTTCTTCTGAATTAGCATGCTCAGCCTTTCCCTATATTATTCAAAATTATTCAAATCAGAAAGATGTCACAATAATCAGGATTTGACACATAAAGCTAAAGTAGGCACCATTTTAATCACACCATTTTTAATCACACTGTAAAGCCAAATCTGATTCCTGGAAATAATTTATTCTTGCAGGAATTCAGTTGAAACCACAGTAGGTTTTAAGATGAGATTCCAAGGATCTGAATTGTTAAGAAGGACTTGCAAAGAATACGATTCCAGAAGGAGAAGAAGGGAATATGGTTTACTTTAGAACTTTTCGAGAAGGGAAGAAGAAATGAAATGCAGCTACTCTGCAAGTAGTAAGGTGAAATAAGCCACCTTATAAAACAAATTCCTGATTTTATTAGAAATATTAAATTGCATGTAATTGGAGTCATAAAGGGCAGAATTTAGCTTTATGAAGACATAATAATGTTCCTGTACAATGAAATTATGATCACACTCTGACCCTGACTGTGAATGTTCTTGACATCCAGGTTTTTTGGAAGATGTTATTGAAATAAGTGTTTCCTTGTGTAGGAGAACATTGCATACCTCAAAGAGAGAATGAATATTAATTATCCTAAGGGACCAATACCACCGGTGGTGGTATTCAACCAGTTTGGCCTGGTTCTGCAGAGCTGGTAGCAGTGATGAGCAGCAGAGACTGAACCGGTTCTCTCCTCCACTCTGCTGTTGGCCCCACCCACCTGCCCAGGTTCCCATACTCACTTTTATCCTCTAAATTTGAATTGTAGCTGCTTTGTGCAGCATAGAAGAATGTCATGAGGCAGCTGCTGAAGCGACCAGGATTGTGCAGGCTTGCAGGAGGTAAGTCAGAAAGCCTCTGCACCTGAGCAAATGGCTCTGCACCTGCACAAAGTGCACATTTGGCAGTGTGTGCATGCATGTAAAGTGTGTGCATGCATGTAAAGCATGCCCATCAAGCCACACCCACCGAACCGTGGTAAAACTATTTGAATCCCACCACTGAATGATACATATAGCATTAATCCTGTATAAAAGAAGGTGGATGTGCAAATAAATTAAGATATCTACGTATGCTGATGAAAAAGGGAAAATATTACATTGAAAGAAAAACTAAGATTATTTTTAATCAGCATCTTGAAATGTTAATGAAAAAAGATAAATAAATCCATATGGGATATTGGATAAAACCAAAGGCTTAGTTTAGACTTCAGTTCTGTGAACCCTATGAGGTTTATATTTGGATGCTTTTGCATCTATAAAGCTAAAATCCATCTACAGTCAATGACATTACTTTGTGGCATATAAAGAGACTGCCAAACTTAAATTAAGAATAAATTTAATCTTGTAGTACATTTTAAAATAAGTTACTTGTACTGGGCCTAGGCATATTTTGTTATTCATCATGCATAAGTTATCACAAAACCTGTTTTACACAGAAGCAGAAGCTGTTAGGAATGATAGTGACTTAACAGTTGGGTTGGCAATAAATAAACCAGGATAGTTATTTAATACTGTCGTATCTTTAAGAGAGTGCTGCAATTGTGATTGGCTGAGGTTCCTCCGACGACCATAAGATGGAGCCAGAAACTTGGTTTGTTCTCTTCTTGCATTTCCCTATTGTCTTTTGCCTGATTGTTGTTCTTCTGGAATTGCTGTGAGTCTTGCAGACTGTTAGCAAACTCCGTTTACTGAACTTTGTTTATGATACTGGACTTTGTTTTTGGATTATCCCTGGACTGATTGTATTGAATACTACCTGCTTTAACTGTGTATGATTTGGACTGTTTGTTGGACTTTGTTTACCTGTTTACAGGAAGTAAAACATATATTTTACTATTCAGTGTATCTGTATGCTGGTTGTGTGTTATTCCTCACCACTCTCACTACATTTTTCTGAGTGAACTCATTTTCCTAATGGGGAAAACCTCAACAGAAGGTATGCTCAAAATTTGAACATTTAACACAATTGTTCTTGCACATTTTCAGATATAAGGCCCTGCTATAAAGATGGATATCTTCCAGAAATGTAAGCAATCACATCTAGCCAGCAAGATTAAGGCTGTTGAAGGAAGATGAGAATTGTAATTCTAAAACAACTGAAGGAAACTAAATTGGTAAAAATGAGGTAGAGACCATATGGCTCTGATAGATGTGGCTATGTTTATTTAAATATGAAAATACTGGGATTTATGCTAGGATGAATGTTTACTGGTTTGGAACAAAACCATAAACTTTCTTAAGCCTCATTGCTTTACAAGACATATTGTTTTCAGTTCCTCTCTGTAACAGTAATTACAACTAAGTGGAAGGTTTTGTTAGAACCAAATGCATAAATGAAAGTCCCTCTTTTATTCTTCTCAGCTGTATCTGTGAACTGTGACATGTATCTGTTTATTAACCAAGTCATTTGTAACCGAGGTTATAGCTATTATAAAGTATTTATACCGAGTATAAAGAAAGACTTAGAACTGACCTTGAAGGAGCTGCAGGAGGAACCCGAATTCCTCTTCCTCGAATACTTCGCCCACGAGGTGAGTCCTCTGAACCATTTAAATACGACAATTCTCTCAATTGCTCTTGGCGGATTTCATCATTATAGTCCTAGGAAAAAGGAAGCAATGGAACATCTGTCAGCTTTACCACTGAAGTTCCATTCCTCCTCCCAGATTAGCTAATTTTAAGTTTAAGATGATTTTCAGAAAACTTAAATGACTTCATTGCTTGGTACAGTACTTAAAAAAAAGCAAATAATGTTTAACCCATATCATGCAGGTAAGCAAAATGTATTCCACAAAGATGGTTTATCGCCACCAAACTAGGCAATGTATGTGGTTAAAAAAATATAATCCAGTTCTTGTTGGTCAGGACAGAATCATAGAGCTTGACAGAATCAGCCCTGTTAGTTATATTTTAGAGTTTTTCAAGAGTCAAGATTCTATTTAAAGTAAGTAGTGCATACAGAGAATAGCTTGTTTCCATCTCCTTCATAGCAACTTTCCTTTGCATCATGTGACCATGAAGGGAAGGGGCTTAAGAATGGAAGAATTGGCAGAATTTTGATCCACTATCCAATTGCCTCAATGGGATGCAGTGAGGATTTAAACAAATATATATTCCACAATCTTTGGCCAGCTGCAGCTCACTTGTGAATTTATTTTTTTCTTTGATGGTTTGTTTCACTATACCAAATTGAGTGCCTTCTGTTCTGTTCGCAGAGAGCTATCCTGCTGATGAACAGACAGAATTCCAGATTCACTTTAAAAATATTTTTAAAGTTCCATTTGATTAGAAAGAATGAAAAGAATCATTCATGCTGTATAATAGGACAATAACCAAATGCCTTTCTCTGATTCATTGTTTAGCTGAATGGAATGAAAAAAGCAGAAATACATCATCACTTTGCAATGCAAACTTCAATCTTTATGTGTTTCCATGTGATGTCAATGCAAGTATGAAAGGTAGAACTTGCATGGTAACATCATGATGCATATGTTGTCATTTCTGTGCCATTATGTCTAGCTGTACTTAGGGTGCCAAGGGAGTTGGCACATGTAACTGCTATCTAGTTTGGATCCTTTACAGGAAACAAAAACCCCTCATCAGTATCTTAATTTAGTTGCCCTGGTTGGGCAAAGTACATTTGCAAAGGAAAAGAAATCTTCTGAAAGAAGCCAGAATTCCATTGACCAGCTTTTTGATGGAGATGCAGATTTGCTCCCTGTGACCACTGGACTTTTCCAGAGCGGTAGGCAACCTTGATCTCTCCTGGACAGGACTCCCTCTTTAGTGGCAGGATGGAGTTCTAGCTGGGTTGTGACTTGCTGCAATACTTGATGTTAGAAAGCATCGGTGCAATGTGATTCCATAGAGATAATCAGATGAAAGAGAATGAATCTGGCATGGTGCAAGTGGAACTTGTTGCCATGCCAACACGCCCACCCCATCTATTTGTTATTGTAAAACCGATTTACAATTATTTGCATGCCACTTACTTGACTGACTGTGGGCAGCATACAAAATCAATTAAAAGTCTGGCACTCATAAAATTCAGTGTTCAATATCCATACTTTTAAAGGAAAGCAAGCAAGTTGACCAGTGTTTGCATTATTTGCACCTGCACCGTCTGTGGTCCTATCTAAGCATATTACACAAAATTGTCTATTACAACATCTTACCTGTCAATGACTTCTTCAATCTCAATCACAATAATACACAGGCAGATAACTGATACAAACTCAAAATAAACCACTCCAACTGGATTGCAGTAAATACGATTTTAGCAACAGAATGGTCAATGTCCAGAACACCCTACCCAACTCCATTGTTACAGCCTCAACCCCTTACAGCTTCAACCTCAAACCGTCAGCCGTGGTCCTCACCCCATTCCTAAGAGGTCCTTAAAGAGGGCATGCATAAGCACAACAGTGTGCCTACCATCCCTGTCTTACTGTTCCCATTTATCTGTATTTACTCCCTTTGTTCTTGTTTATGTTTATATCTATACTTGTTATTTTGTACATGTTTGACAAACAAATAAACTAATAAATAAATATTCATCTGTCTTTATTTAGAGAGTGAAACCTGCCTGAATCATGCAGAAAGCTGTTTTGCTTTAATCTGCACCATATAAATCTCACAACTTTGATTCATCTCCTATTACAATGAATTTCTCACAGCACAGATTCCATGCATCTTTGAGATTTTAAAATGGCATTATTAATTGTAAAACATTAGAAATCTAAGTGACATACAATGCAGTCTATCAAATAAATCTCAGTGCCTACTTCTTCACAATCGTGAAGCAGAATCTTGGACTATTTCTTCTGATAAAATAATTCAGTTTGGTGTCCCTCAAGAAAGGGTGTAGCAGTTCTGTAATGTGCAAGCATTCCTCTCTTGATTCTAAAGGCTTATTGGAAAGATTAATGCATTTCTTGGCTTCATCTTGGAGCTGAAACAATATGCTTATTTATATCAGCCTTCTGTGCTGAAAATAATAAAAACATTTTAAATGACATGTCTTATTTCTTTCCAAATGATACAAATAATTATGTACAAAGCAAAAGGTAGTTTCCAGAGCAGCACTTTTTGATTGCAGCTTTGAAAATCATAATAATCATTCATTTGCTGCTGCTGAGGTTTACTTGGAGAAATTGGCATATTCTGTAGTCAACCTAGTTAAATAAATAGAGGAAAAATATGAATCATTCTGATTGCCATTCAAAATAATTATAAAAAAGGCAGGTGTACCAAGATAATTCTACTAAAAAGACACCCCAATCAGTTTCTTTTAGTTAATATTATTTGCATTTTCAAATGGAATTCTTCTTTTGTTGTTGTTGTTTTTCAGAATTAGAAGGAATCTCATTTTTTGGATTTATTTTCTCTGAAGATTCCCCAGTAATGATGGCAATGATGTCCCTAACTCAGTATATTTTAGGTTTAACTTTTATAATTATATCTTTTGTTTGTTGTTGGTTTATTATTATTGTTCATATTGTGTTTTGCTCAGAGTCATACCATCTGAGTTGCATGGCTTTATATCTTTCAAAATAAACAAATATCAGAATTTTAATTGCATAGTACTGTTAGACAATGTGTAATTGTCTCAGTTTTTCCACTTTGTGATATGAAGGAGCTGATGTAAGAGTAATAGTATCCCATTTCTGGAACTGTGAAGCAATCAATTCGTAGGTTTATCTTATTTCAGAAAGACGATTCATTCAGCCCATGTCACACTGCACCAACGGATGGAAAGAGGATGTAAAATGGAGAGAAACACTTGCCATCCGTTGGTTCACGCGATGCTTCTGTTCTGTACTCACTGCATCCGTTTTTCATACTCTCTATCCGTCCAGAATCCGTCTACTGAGATTCCATCCGCTCAAAAAGTTTTGAGCTGCTCAAAACTTTTTGAACGGAAAATGTATCCAACGTGTTTGTTCTGCATCTGCAATGCATACGGGAAACATCCGTTCCACTTCTGTTGTCATCCGTTACGCGTCCGCTATATCCGCTAGGCATCCGCTGTGCATCCACACAAATCGCATCCGCTCCCATGGAAAACGGACACAGGGAGGAAGCGAAACGGACGCGGAATGGACACAAAGCGTTAGTAGCACAGACGGAGAAAGGATGAAAGTGGATGCAGCTTGCATACAAAGCATTAAAAGGGAAAAAACGTTCGCAGAGGGGACCTATCTCGGATATTTAGGATGTCTGCAGGATGTCTAGAGGATGCAAAAGGACATCTAGCGGAAAAACTATATTTCCTATAAAAAGGGGGAGGAACTCACCTGGATCTCACTTTCAGACCAGCAGCCCTGCGGTGCAGACCTCCTCAGCCGTCATCTGGCTCTTGCTCTTCCACAGCATCCAGTCATCTCCATCATGGATCATCACACACTTCTTTTGGTAGCCACCATCATTCTACAACAGTGCGAAGCCACCTACAGGCTCTTTCACCTATTCTACGCAAAGAAAAGGAGGCGGCCAAGAAGTGTCTGGGCCCGAAGATGGATCGGGAGAAGAGCAGAGTACGGACTGTACAACAAGCTGATGGTGGACCTGAGGAACGAAGACACTCGTGCATTCCAGAACTTCATGAGGATGCCTCCAGCCATGTTTGACGAAGTTGTGGAGAGGCTGAGACCCAGGTTGACCAAGCAGAGCACCAACTTCTGGCCCAGCCTGAACCCTGGACTCAAGGTGGCACTGACTCTGCGCCACCTGGCCTCAGGGACCAAGTACAGGAGCATGCAGTACTGCTGGAGGGTGCCACACAACACCATCAGCATTGTGGTCAGAGAAGTGGTGCAGGCCATCATCGAAGAATACCTGCAGGAGCTCCTCCAGTGCCCCTCCACTGAAGAAGGATGGAAGAAAGTTGCAGAGCAGTGGTATCAGAAGTGGAACTTCCCGCACACCGTTGGAGCCATAGATGGCAAGCACGTGGCCTGCAAAGCTCCAGCCAGTCAGGGTCCACTTATTTCAACTACAAGGGCTTCTTCAGCATCATCCTCTTCGCCATGGTTGATGCTGACTACAAGTTCATGTACATCGATGCTTCAAGCAATGGCTAATTTTTAGATGCCCAGGTATACAACGCCAGTCACCTCAAGTAGGGGCTGGAACGCAACCTCATCATGGGCTTCCCAGATCCAGACCCCCCTGTCCAATGACACACAAGATGTGCCCTGCTTCATCGTGGGGGATGATGCCTTCTCCCTCAGAACCTACCTCATGAAGCCCTACACCTCCAGATGCCTCACCCGTGAAGAGAGGATCTTCAACGACAGGCTGTCCAGGGCAAGGCGGGTGGTGGAGAACGCCTTTGGCATCCTGGCCAACAGGTTCCAGGTACTTCTCACCACCATGCAGCATCATCCACAGACCATTAGGAGGATCGTGGAAGCTTGCTGCATCCTGCACAATCTCATGCGCACCCGCTACCCAGTATTGAAGAACAGGCTCATGGACCTCCAACAAGGCAATGGGAACATGGAGTCTGGTGAAGGCCCCAACAGAGCTTCACGTGAAGGGAAGAAGCAGTGCAACCTCCTGAAACACTGGTGCAACTCACCAGCTGGAACAGTGGAGTGGCAAGACAGGATGATAGATGCTTAATGGATGCTTCCTTCAGCCTGTCTCATCACACTGATGAAATTGGGCGATGTATGTTGCGTGGTCCTACAATGAACAGGGCATTTAATAAAGAGTTGTGTTTATGTTGAAATGTGTGGATCAATGCTTACATTGTGATTGATAATAAAGGGCCATAGGTGTGGCACCTGGGAGGGTGAACAATACAGTCCTACTATGCTTGCACTGGAGGCTTATCTATCCCACAGCTATTACCCATCCCAAAGGTATCCGTTCCCATCCCACAGCTATTACCCATCCCAAAGGTATCCCTGCCCATCCCACAGCTATTACCCAT
>BLBF01000007.1:28433601-28449244 GCA_015471245.1 Laticauda colubrina
GGTATCCCTGCCCATCCCACAGCTATTACCCATCCCAAAGGTATCCCTGCCCATCCCACAGCTATTACCCATTCCAAAGGTATCCCTGCCCATCCCACTGCTATCTTAACCCATCCCACAAGCATGCAAAGACTTAAACCATTTCTAAAAGTTTCCACCAAGACTTTATTTAATAAAATAAATGAAGCAAGTGTGTGAAGCAAAGATAATCTTTATTAATAACAAGCTGTAAAAGCAAAATGACCCAAGTCAAGTGTCCAAAGAAAAGATAAAGTCAACAGGCAACCACCCAGTCTCTGGCACTCTTCTTGGTCACTCTGAGGCATGTCCAGTCTCAGGGGTGAAGGGTCCAGGTGCTGTGGAGGAGGCTGCTGCTGGAGTGCTGGTCTGAGGCATCATTGGGGTGCCTGGCCCTGAGAGGACAACAGGGGACGGTGTGTGGAGGAAGCTGTCAGAGAGCTGGCTCAGTCCTGTGATGTTGAGAGCCCCTTCCTCCATGACATGGGGTGTCAGCCCCAATACCGATGACAGATGTTCTGAGGCTGGGCTTGACTGTGGGGTGGTGGAAGGAGCAGTGTAGTGGGGATGTCTGGTCTGCAGCTGAGCGAGGTGAGGCATCGGTGGCATCTGTGGCATCGGTGGCATCTATGGCATGGGTGGCATCTGTGGTGTGGCTGGCATCGGTGGCGTGGGTGGCATCGGTGGTATGGGTGGCATCGGTGGCACCGGTGGCACTGGTGGCGTACGATGTATCTGTGCCTGGACTGGCAAGGGCTGCCTGTGCTGCTGGACCTCCTGGTAGCCGTAGCCTTGGTAGGTGAGGGCCTGTGGAAAGCCTTGGAAGGGCAGTGACATCACCTGGGGTGGAGCAGCAGGCCTGGACTGGGTGGGAGCAGGTTCAGCTGGGTCTGGAGGGTTGTGAAGAAGACTCATGATCCTGTCCTTTACCACCTGGTACTGTGATTCCGCCATGTTCATGAGGGTCTGGTTGACATAGGTGTGGAAGGGCTTGCGGTTGGAGGATGGGACGTCGATGTGTACCAGCTGAGAGAGGAGATCTACGCTGCTTCTGATGGTGTCCCTGATCTCCAGCAGGACAGTGTGGCTCTGCCCCTCTGGTCTGCCTCTCTGCCTTTCTGTGGAGGTGGAGCTCTGGGTGGATGTGGTTTGGCCTGTGGTGGAAGAGCCCTCTCCTTGCTCCCACTGCATCAGGGGGTCCTCCACGCGCTCCACCACGGGTAGTGCAGCTGTCGGGGGGGTCTCCATCGTGGGACGCTCCACAGATACCTGCCTGGACATATGAGCTGTCTCTTCGCCAAAAGAGGACTGGCTCTCTGCGGGCTCCCTGAGAGAGAGGGTTGTGAGAGGGGCTGCTCCTTGGTGGCGGATCTCACCCTCCAAGAAGCTGCACTTGGCCATCACGTAGGTCTCTCGATCCGTCAGCTTGACCGCGGCCTGGCCAGATTTCTTGAGGTGCAGCTTCCCTTACCAGGTGTGCATGTGCTTCCACCAGCCGAGGAGCACCTCTGAAGTGTAGCCCAGGCTCTCCGCCTTCTCTCTACAAGCAGCCTGCTTCCTTTTGGTGTCTCGATAGAGCCTGTATCCCTTTCGCCATAGATATCATTCTCCCTCAGCCATTCCAGCACCTCATCCTCATGTTCCTCTTCAATGGAGTATTGCCTCATCTCCCGTTCATGCGTATGCCTCTTCCTCCCTCTGGCAGGGCCATATGGGCCCTCATCAGAGGGGCTTCGAGGTTGTAGGGGCTGCTCCTCCACACCACCACCACCAGCAGCAGCAACAACAACAGTAGCAGCAAAAGCAGGACCAGCAGCACCAGCAGCACCAGCACCAGCAGCACCAGCACCAGCAGAGTAAGCACCAGCAGCACCAGCAGCACCAGCAGGACCAGGATCATCATCAGCAGAGTAAGCACCAGCAGCACCAGCAGCACCAGGATCAGCAGCAGCAGGTTAAGCACCAGCAGCGCTAGCAGCACCAGCAGAACCAGCAGAACCAGCAGAACCAGGAGCACCAGCAGGACCAGCAGGACCAGGAGCACCAGCAGAACCAGGAGCACCAGGAGCACCAGCAGGACCAGCAGGACCAGGAGCAGCACCAGCAGAGTAAGCACAAGCAGAAGCACCAGCACCAGGAGCAGCGCCAGCAGAAGCTCCAGCACTAGAAGTGTCAGCCCCAGCAGCAGAAGCCCCAGCAGAAGCAGAGTCAGGGCCAGGGGGTGGGATGGTGGCCCTGTCCCTCTTGCCAGGGCTGGCAGCAGATGGCAGAGGCTTTCTCTTCTTCCCCATGGTTGTTGGGTTGTTGGCTTGCTGGCTGTGTCTGTGGAGCTGTGTCTGGCAGCAGGTCTTTCCTCTGAATGGTGACCTGCTTGTGAGCTGATTCCCTTTTTATCCATGGGGCTGACTCAATGCATCCTCCCCGCATGCTCAGTGAATGCTGTGCATCCGCTAGGCTTCCGCTAGGCTTCCATTCTGCATCCGATTCATCCACTCGGCATCCACTTTGCTGTGCTCCCCCGGAAGCCCTGCAGATGTGCCATCCACTCCCATCTGCTCCCATCCTCTAGGCTTCCGTGGAGCATCCGCTTTCCATTCCCTCTACATCCTCCCCCCGTCCGTTCCTTTCCGTTGTTGTCCGCTCTGGTTATGCAAATTTGGGGCACTTTTGAGAGTGGATAACAATGGATGGAACACTTTCTCATCCGCTGTGTCCTTTTTACAAACTTTTTACATCTATCGGCCAATGTGACAGGCCCTTTCATTGACAAATGGATATATTGTATCAGGCTGTGAAACTTGCTCAAAAATAGGTATAGGGAACACCCAGGCACATGTATTCAAGTTGCCCCTGACTTATGACCACAACTGGGGCCAGAATTTCTGCTGCTAAATGAGTCATACCCAATTTTACAGCTTCTTTTGCCATGGTTATTAAGCAAATCACTGCAGTTGTTAAGTGAAACATGCAACTGTTAAGTGAATTCAGCTTTCCACATTGACTTTGCTTGTGGGAGGATGGCTGGGAAGGTCTCAAAAGGCAATCACATGATTCCAGGATTCTTCAACCTTTATAAATATCTGCTGATATGCTAAGCCTCTAAAATTCGATCACCTAACTGTGTGGAGGATATAACGGTTGTAAGCATGAGGTCTGGTTGTAAGTCACTTTTCTCATTGCTGTTATAATTTTGAATGGCCACTAAATGAATGGTTGTAAGTCAAGGACTACATGTAGTACTTTGGAGACCTAGAACCAAATCTGAGTGTCAACCATTGATGAAATTCCTCAGGCTCTGAGGTAGAAAGCCCAAAGTAGAGAGATGAATTTATCTTTTCCTGGAATGCTGCTTGGTAAATAGTTCCACATTCAGAGCTGGCAGGGAAGGGCTGGGTTATATGGACAAATCTCGATGAGGCTGGAACGAATGAACAAATGAATGAACGAGTTGTTTCCTGCAAAAGCCTCCTCCCCTTTTGCTTCTTTTTTTATCCTGATGGGAGGGGCTTTTCATTGTCCACCTATGGCCTTATCCCCATGTTGACCCTGAGTTCTTAATTGTGCCTTCCTTTTGCCAGCTCTGTACATCTGCAGGCTGGAAATTGGTTCCAGAAGCTCCCCCACCTTATTGCTGTCCAAGCCTGAAGGCAGCTGATGACTGCCAACCTGTCCTTGCCCCATCTCTGCCTCTGATGCAGAGCCCTTATCCGAGCCTTCCTCATCCTCCAGGACTGGCCCAGGTTCCTCCCCAACCTCCTCACTACTGTCTGACTCTACTGCCAACTGCGCCCGCCTCTGGTGGGCCACAATACTGACCATGTATAGCAGTGAGCTGATATTACTGTCCAGGAAAGAAAAAGGGAATCTTTCATCCTTAAGATACTGTTGAACTATGATTTCCAGCAGCTCTCTCTAGCATGGACAAGAGAAAAGTTTTAATGTAATTATGTGTAACAAATAGTGCACCAAATCAAACAGCTGGCCATTTTGCTAATCCACTAATTTAATCACTTTGTCAAAGAATGAAATAGCAATAGCACTTAGGCTTATATACCACTTCACGGTGCTTTACAGCCCCCTCCAGGCCTGGGACAGAACAGCCAGGAAGAAGACAGGGGTATATAAGTATGAAATCAGGTGACATGTAGACAACCAGTTTGGTGAAGGCACCAGACTAGAAAGAATGAGATTAAATCCAGCCTTATCCATAAAAGCCAGCTGGGTGACTTTGGGCCACTCACTCACTCTCAGCCCAGCTCACCTCACGGGATTGTTGTTGTGGGGATAATAGGAAGGATAAGGACTATTGTGTGGGTTTGCTACCTTACTTACAAAAAAAAAATAATGAAGGCAAAGTACAAATAAAGAAATACATGTAAAACACCATTTTTGAAAATTTTAACTAAGGAAGAACAAGAATGAAAAAGGTCAAATAACAAACTGGAAGCAAGAATGACATTTTATTTGACAGGAATGAGAGATATTATTGAGTATTTTTGTAATATAATGTAGTTCAAAACTTCACTCAGAAATAATGAAGCAAACTCAACACTGACATTTTGATGTAACCCAAGGAAACATTTTTTTTATTAAAAGCAGTGAACTAATGCATTTCTTTTTAAATTGTTATATTAAGACCTTAACTGAAAAATGAAGGGAAAAAACAAACAAAGGGAAATAACATCGCTGATTTTAAAATAACCATCCTATTAAGAGATAAAAACCCCACTCTCCTTTAGATCTATTAAAGCAATTAACTTGTACCTACTGGCCTGGATGCAGTTTTGGCATGCATAACTTTGGTAGTAAATAAAAGTTTTCTAATGAAAATCTTATTATTACTATGTAGCAAATTTCCTAAATGCCTAATAATTCTAATTTGACAATTATGTACAGTCACATCATATGACTGAAAAATTACTTTTCAAACTATTTATGACTAGAATGAACACACACATACACACACAAACAGTTTAGATAGATATCTGAATTGTAACATTTCCAATTATTTTATAAATCCTACCTAATTTCTCCATCATTAGATACCACCTATATGTTAGAAAACCATATTCTGTAAAAGGACCAGGACAGTTTTTGTCATGAGCATCCTGTTGAATCCAACACTGCCATGTTCATCAAGGCATGGAAATCACTGCTTTCACTCTTAAGGAGAGAATCTTTTCCATTTCTTTGAACAAGAACAACCATGTAACAACTGTTACTGTAACAGGATTCTTGTTGGGGAGAAAATAGGAGAAGGCAGGTGTGGGGGATATGTTGCCCGTATTGAGTTATTTGTAAAAAGCAATAAAGATGGGATCAATACAAATAAACTAAAGGGCTTGTCACATTGGCCGACGGATGCAAAACGTTTGTAAAAAGGACACAGTGGACGAGAAAATGTTCCATCCCTTGTTATCCGCTCTCAAAAGTGCCCCGAATTTGCATAACCAGAGGGGACAACAACAGAAAGGAACGGATGGGGGGAGGATGTAGCCAGGATGGAAAGCGGATGCTCCACGGAAGCCTAACGGATGGAAGTGGATGGGAGTGGATGGCACATCCGCAGGGCTTCCGGGGGGAGCAAAGGGAAGCGGACACGCAATGGAAAGAGCGGATGCAGAGCGGATGCAGAGCGGATGCAGAGCGGAAGATGCGGATGCAGAGCGGAAGCCTAGCGGATGCCTAGTGGAAGCCTAGTGGATGCAGAGCATTCACTACGCATGCGGGGAGGATGCATTGCGTCAGCCCCGCGGATATAAAGGGAAGCAGTTCACAAGCAGGTCACCATTCAGAGGAAAGACCTGCTGCCAGACACAGCTACAGCCAGCCAGCCAGCCAGCCAACAACCATGGGGAAGAAGAGAAAGCCTCTGCCATCTTCTGCCAGCCCTGGCAAGAGGGACAGGGCCACCATCCCACCCCCTGGCCCTGACTCTGCTTCTGCTGGGGCTTCTGCTGCTGGGGCTGACTCTTCTGGTGCTGGAGCTTCTGCTGGCACTGCTCCTGGTGCTTCTGCTGGTGCTTACTCTGCGGCGCTGCTCCTGGTCCTGCTGGTCCTGCTGGTGCTCCTGGTGCTCCTGGTGCTCCTGGTGCTCCAGGTCCTTCTGGTGCTCCTGGTCCTGCTGATCCTGCTGGTGCTCCTGGTCCTGCTGGTGCTGCTGGCGCTGCTGGTGCTTACTCTGCTGCTGCTGATCCTGGTCCTGCTGGTGCTGCTGCTGGTGCTGCTGGTCCTACAGGTGCTGCTGGTCCTGCTGGTGCTGTTGATCCTGCTTTTGCTGCTACTGTTGTTGTTGCTGCTGCTGCTGGTGGTGGGGTGGAGGAGCAGCCCCTACAACCTCGAAGCCCCTCTGATGAGGGCCCAGATGGCCCTGCCAGAGGGAGGAAGAGGCATAGGCATGAACGGGAGATGAGGCAATACTCCATTGAAGAGGAACATGAGGATGAGGTGCTGGAATGGCTGAGGGAGAATGATATCTATGGCGAAAGGGATACAGGCTCTATCGAGACACCAAAAGGAAGCAGGCTGCTTGGAGAGAGAAGGTGGAGAGCCTGGGCTACACTTCGGAGGTGCTCCTCGGCTGGTGGAAGCACATGCACACCTGGTAAGGGAAGCTGCACCTCAAGAAATCTGGCCAGGCCACAGTCAAGCTAACGGACCGGGAGACCTACGTGATGGCCAAGTGCAGCTTCTTGGAGGATGAGATCCGCCACTGAGGAGCAGCCTCTCTCACAACCCTCTCTCTCAGGCAGCCTACAGAGAGCCAGTCCTCTTCTGGCCAAGAGTCAGCTCCTGTGTCCAGGCAGGTATCTGTGGAGCGTCCCACGATGGAGACCCCCCCGACAGCTGCACTACCTGTTGCGGAGCGTGTGGAGGACCCCCTGACGCAGTGGGAGCAAGGAGAGGGCACTTCCACCAGAGAACAACCCACATCCACCCCCAGCTCCACCTCTACAGAAAGCAGGCAGAGAGCCAGACCGGAGGGGCAGAGCCACACTGTCCTGCTGGAGATCAGGGACACCATCAGAAGCAGCGTAGATCTCCTCTCTCAGCTGGTACACACCGACGTCCCATCCTCCAACCACAAGCCCTTCCTCACCTACGTCAACCAGACTGTCATGAACGTCAGAATCACAGTACCAGGTGGTAAAAGACAGGACCACCAGTCTTCTTCACAACCCTCTAGACCCAGCTGAACCTGCTCCCACCCACTCCGGGCCTGCTCCTCCACCCCAGGTGATGTCACTGCTCTTCCAAGGCTTTCCACAGGCCCTCACCTACCAAGGCTATGGCTATCAGGAGGTCCAGCAGCACAGGTAGCCCTTCCCAGTACATCGTATGCCACTGGTGCCACTGATGCCACTGATGCCACCGATGCCAGCCACGCCACCTATGCCAGCCATGCCACAGATGCCATCCATGCCACAGATGCCACCCACGCCTCACCTCGCTCAGCTGCAGACCAGACATCCCCACTACACTGCTCCTTCCTCCACCCCACAGCCAAGCCCGGCCTCAGAATATCTGTCATCGGTTTTGGGGCTGACACCCCATGTCCTGAAGGAAGGGGCTCTAAACATCACAGGACTGAGCCAGCTCTCTGAGAGCTTCCTCCATACATCATCCCCTGTTGTCCTCTCAGGGCCAGGAACTCCAAAGATGCCTTAGACCAGCACTCCAGCAGCAGCCACTTCCACAGCACCTGGACCCTTCACCCCTGAGACTGGGCATGCCTCAGAGTGACCAAGAAGAGTGCCAGAGACTGGGTGGTTGCCTGTTGACTTTATCTTTGCTTTGGACACTTGACTTGGGTCATTTTGCTTTTACAGCTTGTTATTAATAAAGATTATCTTTGCTTCACACACTTGCTTCATTTATTTTATTAAATAAAGTCTTGGTAGAAACTTTTAGAAATGGTTTAAGCCTTTGCATGCTTGTGGGATGGGTTAAGATAGCAGTGGGATGGGCAGGGATACCTTTGGTATGGGTAATAGCTGTGGGATGGGCAGGGATACCTTTGGGATGTGTAATAGCTGTGGGATGGGCAGGGATACCTTTGGGATGGGTAATAGCTGTGGGATAGATAAGCCTCCAGTGCAAGCATAGTATGGTCCACCCTCCCAGGTGCAACACCTATGGCCCTTTGTTATCAATCAGAATGTAAGCATTGATCCACACATTTCAACATAAACACAACTCTTTATTAAATGCCCTGTTCATTGTCGGCCCACCCAACATACATGGCCCAATCTCATCAGTGTGATGAGACAGGCTGAAGGAAGCATCCATTAATCATCTATCATCCTGTCTTGCCACTCCACTGCTCCAGCTGGGGAGTTGCACCAGTGTTTCAGGAGGTTGCGCTGCTTCTTCCCTTCATGTGAAGCTCTGTTGGGGCCTTGCACATCCACAGTGTCTATCAGGTTTCGCCCTTGCCTCCATTCACCAGGCTCCATGTCCCCATTGCCTTGTTGGAGGTCCATGAGCCTGTTCTGCAACACGGGGTAGCAGGTGCGCTTGAGATTGTGCAGGATGCAGCAAGTTTCCACGATCCTCCTCATGGTCTGTGGGCGATGCTGCATGGTGGTGAGAAGTACCTGGAACCTGTTGGCCAGGATGCCAAAGACGTTCTCCACCACCCGCCTTGCCCTGGACAGCCTGTAGTTGAAGATCCTCTCTTCACGGGTGAGGAGTCTGGAAGTGTAGGGCTTAATGAGGTAGGTTCTGAGGGAGAAGGCGTCATCCTCCACGATGAAGTAGGGCACATCTTGTGTGTCGTTGGGCAGTGGGTCTGGATCTGGGAAGCCCATGATGAGGTTGCATTCCAGCCCCTCCTTGAGATCACTGGCGTTGTATACCTGCGCATCTGAAGATGATCCGTTGCCTGAAGCATTGATGTACATGAACTTGTAGTCAGCATCGACCATGGCGAAGAGGATGCTGCTGAAGAAGACCTTGTAGTTGAAATAAGTGGACCCTGACTTGGCTGGAGCTTTACAGGCCACGTGCTTGCCATCTATGGCTCCAACGGTGTGGGGGAAGTTCCACTTCTGATACCACTGCTCTGCAACTTTCTTCCATCCTTCTTCAGTGGAGGGGCACTGGAGGAGCTCCTCCAGGTATTCTTTGATGATGGCCTGCACCACTTCTCTGACCACAATGCTGATGGTGTTGTGTGGCTCCAGCTGTACTGCATGCTCCTGTACGTGGTCTCTGAGGCCAGGAGGCTCAAGGTCAGTGCCACCTTGAGCCCAGGGTCCAGGCTGGGCCAGAGGTTGGTGCTCTGCTTAGTCAACCAGGGTGTCAGCCGCTGCACAACTTCATCAAACATGGCTGGAGGCATCCTCATGAAGTTCTGGAATGCATGAGGGTCTTCGTTCCTCAGCTCCACCACCAGCTTGTTATACAGTCCATACTCTGCTCTTCTGGTGATCCATCTTCGGACCCAGACAGTACTTGGCCACCTCCTTTTCTTCGCGTAGAACAGGTGAAAGAGCCTGTAGATGGCTTCGCACTGTTATAGAACGATGGTGGCTACCAAAAGGAGTGTGTGATGATCCATGGTGGAGATGACTGGATGCTGTGGAAGAGCAAGAGCCAGATGAAGGCTGAAGAGGTCTGCACCACATGGCTGCTGGTCTGAAAGTGAGATCCAGGTGAGTTCCTCCCCCTTTTTATAGGAAATATAGTTTTTCCACTAGATGTCTTTTTGCATCCTCGAGACATCCTGCAGACATCCTAAATATCTGAGTTAGGTCCCCTCTGCGAACGTTTTTTCTGTTTTAATGCTTTGTATGTGAGCTGCATCTGCTTTCATCCTTTCTCCGTCCGTGCTACTAACGCTTTGTGTCAGTTCCGCGTCTGTTTTGCTTCCTCCCTTTGTCCGTTTTCTGCTGGAGCGGATGCGAGTTGCGTGGATGCACAGCGGATGCCTAGCGGATATAGCGGATGCATAACGGATGACAACAGATGTTGAACCTATGTTCCCCGTAAGTGTTGCGGATGCAGAACAGACGCATTGGATACATTTTCCACTGAAAAAGTTTTGAGCAGCTCAAAACTTTTTGAGCAGATGGAATCTCAGTCGACGGATGCTGGACGGAAAGAGAGTATGAAAAACGGATGCAGTGAGTACAGAACGGATGGATCGCGTTAACCAACGGATGGCAAGTGTTTCTCTCTGTTTTACATCCTCTTTCCATCCGTTGGTGCTGTGTGACAGGGGCTTAAAGTAAGCCCCTCTACATTACGATTGAACAGTCCTCTCTCAGCAGAGAAGGAGGGATACAACACAGAGGTGGTTTTCAGCAAGTTCTGACTAGTTCTGGAGAACTGGTGGCAGAAATTTTGAGTAGCTTGAAGAAACGGTAACGGAAATTTTGAATAGTTCAGAGAGCCAATATTGGAAATTTTGAGCAGTTCAGAGAATCAGCAAATACCACCTCTGACTGGCCCTGCCCCTCATCTATTCTCTTCTCCTGAGTCCCAGCTGATTGGCTGGGTCTTCTTTTGTTGCTCTGCTTAGTACAATGTGTTAGGGATAACATTGTTTACCCTAACTGGTTTAGGTGAAATAATAACTATGAATCATAGTTGTGTATGTTAAAGTGTCTGCAGCTTTAACTGTGGAAAAGTAATTAAGGGAGTGGTTATGAAAACACTATAAAAGTAGCAAGTCTACAGCTTGCTCTCTCTGGCTTTGATGATCCCTGATTACTGCTTGGAATCAAGACTGCATTGCTCGAACGGGAGAGACAACAAAGGACTGATTTGTAAGTGAACTGACATAGGATATTCTACATGGACTTTGCTAACTGAATATCCCTGAATGGACTGACTACATGATACATGACTATTGGACTGTTATTTGACTATGCTATTAACTTATAATGGAATAAACTACATTATTGATAGCACAAGCGTATCTGTTATTTTTACTGTATGTTAATAAACATACAAGCTTAGCTCACTCATTTATCTGTGTGCCTATCTGACTAACGCTGCACATTCTGTTTAGCTTGTCTCCCTAACCCTGGTTGGGGAACCCAGGCTTAACACAATGGAGAGGAAAAGCAGGTTAGTGGTGTGGGGAGGAAATGGGGATTTTGCAGTATCCTTCCCCTGCCATGCCCACCAAGTTACACTGCACCCACCAAGCCATGCCCACAGAACCAGTAGTAATTTTTTTTTTAATCCTACCAGTGATACAACACAACCTATCTCCTGTTTACAACAGTCCTTTCAGCAGTTCCAAGAAGGCTCCACACCCATTTGCACTATTGAGGTGAGCCTGAGGGCACAGATGAACCTCCAAGTGGCCTCAATGATTCTCAAAATGAGTGCTAATGATCAGATGACTGCAAGGAACATAAACTCTTCCATTCTCCAACATTCAATCAGAACTGAATAAGCTTCTTGGATGAAAGGTCTTCAAGGAAAAAATAAAGTCCTGGGGACGGAGATGACTGAGAATCTCCATGGACAAACTAAACACAAACTTTTTTTTTATTTCCTTAGGTTGCTTTACTAAACTGATCAAGTTTTATTTTTCTTAGCCATGGCCTGCAAGTTTGAGTATGTCTAGTAAAGTCTTTAGATCTCCCTTTGCTCTTAGATCTGGTCCTGCACCCACAATGTTACCCCCTCATTTTTTTAACCTTTTCTCAAATGCTTAAAGGTGTTTCCTCTTCACAACAATCCTTTGGAAGTTATTTCCCCTTCCTTGAGAAGCTCACCAGTTCTACGGCTTCCCTAATAACTCCATTTGTGTTTGAACTCTTTAATCTGTTCCTCTGATCCCTTTCCCTTTCCATAGACCTACTTATCTCTTTTCTATGTTCTGCTAATAACAAGCTCTGTCCACTGATTCTAGACCTCTATTATTTCATTGCTTCTCATGACAATTCATTAGTAATATGCACCAGCTTTATTCATTTCTCAGACTTTACCAGAAAGTTAAGACAAATGATATAAAAGTCAATGCATAAAAAGCAATTCTAGGAGAATAAAAATACAACCTGGACCTTTGTTCATCACAGTGAATGATTATTAAACTGAATGTAAGCCACATCTTTAACATGTATCACTGTGGTCTGATGGTTAACTGCATAAAGAGTAATAAATGTGCTAGCCCTTTTAAATAGAAATAGCACATGCAAAACTAGACAGCCTTCCTGGAACTCTTAAATAAAGCATCTCTCAGATCTTGAGACTTAATAGCTTGAGAAAATGCTGTGCCTGTGTATATTTTATGGCTTGTAATTTGTGGATGCAATCATATGCTAAGGCTATTGGCTCTGCATATAGTTCTGGTTAGTGTTTGTAGCACATTCCACTATGGAAGATTTGGGGAAATTGATATGTAGCCCCTCACATCTGTGGCTGGGTGAGTGATGGTGGTACTGGTGGTAACAAGGAAGGACTAGTTTATGTGTGGATTAATATTCCACTTTTTGTATTTTCAACACCTAATAAAAGGTTTTTAAGAGACCAAGATCATATAAGAACATTAAACGGAGAGAAGGACCTATACATTGACTACCATGTTGACTGTATCAAAAGTAACTCACACAACCCGCAACTCAACTTTAACCTTCAACCACAACCCTACTCCAACCAATCCACTATCACCCAAGACTAGGCATGCATGCCCCTAACTATCTCAATTCCAACTACAGCTGACCTTAAATGCAAGCTACTCAATGCAAGAAGCCCTGTGAATAAAATACCTGAATTTCTCCTCTTACTAAATTTGGCTAAATTTGACATCATATTTGTCTGTGAAACATGGGTCAAAGCATCTATCCCTGACTCCATTACCACAGTAAGAGACTATCATGTTTACCGAGCAGATCGTGACATTCGTAGAGGAGGTGGTGTTGCTATCTTCTATAAAAAGTCCTTACATCTAAAAAACATCCAAGTTACCAAAGAGCTTGCTCTTCCTGAGACCATCATCTGTGAACTATCCTTAAATATCACATTTTGATTCTTACTATGTTACAGAGCCCCTGATTATGACATCAAACATGTAAACAAGCAAAATTCACTACTAACATGGGCAACATCCTGCCCACACACTTTTATCTTTCTTGATGACTTCAATCTACCTCATATTAACTGGACCCTAAATGAATGTACAACTGAACCCACGCATGCAACCTTTTACAATGCTGTTACAAATCTGGGACTGGAACAACTAGTAACCAACAATACTAAACATAACAACTGCCTCAATCTCATCTTCTGCAATAGTTTGAATTCAATTTATGGAATACAAATTGAAGAACCCTTTTCCAACAGTGACCACAACATGATTGACTTTTGTCACACCATACGTCCACACAAAAATCATCACAATCCCCAATTATAATTTTTTTAAAAGGCAACTATGATCTTATAGACAACATCCTCTCATCCCTTGATTGGCAATTTCTATTCACTGGACACAATACTGTTGAAGACCATTACAACATTTTTTTACTTGAAGTCAAAAAAGTCATCAAACTATATCTACCAATAACAACTCCCAAAACAAACAGACAAAAAAAACCAGATTACCGACAGCAATAAGGAAATTTCAATCTAAAAAGAGATCACTCTGGAGGAAAAACAAATCTGGTCTCGTTGCCAACTTCAAAAACCAACACAAAAATTTATGCCACCAGATAAAGACTGAATGCACCAATGTTCACATCAAACAAGGGGAAAACCTTCTATGCACCAATTCCACCCGCGCTTTTTACAATTTTGTAAACAACAAACTAAAAGACTCAAGGTCCATCCCACCTAATAGGACCTAATGGTAAAGACTGCAATGACGACACCATTAAAGCCAACATCTTTAACACAATATTTGGCTCAGTATTTTTAAACAGCAATGTATCATGCCCAGTATTTCCTAGCCGAACCACAGACAACTACAGTGATCTAATACATATCAATTTTACAGAAGACAATGTTGAAAAAGCACTATGCAATCTAAAACCATCTATTGGACCGAATGGAATATGTGCCAACTTCTTTAAAAAGCTATCCACTGCCACAGCTGAACCTCTTAGCATAATCTTTGAAAAATCTTACCCACTCTCTAATAAACAATTTGGATTCAGAAAAAAACTATCCTGCAATCTGTAACTCTTACTCAGCAAAAACATTTGGACTACACAACTTGATCAGGGCAAAGCAATAGACGCAATCTACATAGACTTCTGCAAAGCCTTTGATGTGGTACACGACAAACTACTCCTAAAACTAAAATCTTATGGTATCTCTGGACACCTGGATAGAAACATTCCTGTCATACAGACAACAAATGGTCAAAATTGGGAGTATCCAATCAAATTCTGCACCTATCAATAGTGGTGACCCCCAAGGCAGCGTTCCAGGACCAACTCTCTTCATACTCTACATAAATGACCTCTGTGATCACATTAAGAGCAACTGCATTCTCTTCGCAGATGATATAATGCTGTTCAAAACCACAGACAATACTGCTACCCTTCAAAAAGATGTTGACTATGTATCAGAAAGGTCAAACAAATGGCAACTTCAAATCTCAACAAACAAATGTTCTGTCTTACATATTGGCAAAAAAAATCTGAAAATAAAATATAAGCTGAATATAAGCTGACCTTGTGGATGATACAAGCTCCGTAAAGGACCTTGAAGTACTCATTTCTGATGATCGAAGTGCTAGAGCCCACTGTTACTACACAGCCAAAAAAGGCATTAAGAATTATTAACCTAATCTTACATAGCTTTTTCTCTGGTAATATCACACTACTAACTAGAGCATACAAAACATTTGCTAGACCAATACTCGAATACAGCTCATCAGTCTGGAACCCACATTACATATCTGATTATCAGCACAGTTGAGAATATTTCACAAGAAGAGTTCTCCACTCCTCTACTCTTTGTAGAATATCTTATGCCACCAGACATAAAATTCTAGACCTAGAAAACTTTGAATTATGCCATCTTCGGTCTGATCTAAGTATGGTGCATAAAATCATACATTGCAATGACTTACCTGTCAATGAATACTTCAGCTTCAACCATAACAACAAAAGAGCACACAATAGATACAAATTCAAGGTAAACTGCACCAAACTTGATTGCAGGAAATATGACTTCAGCAACAGAGTGGTCAATGTCTGGAATACTCTACCTGACTCTGTGGTTTCTTCCCCAAACCCCCAAAACTTTAATCTTAGACACTCTACTGTTGACCTCAACCCTTTCCTAAGAGGTCTGTAGGGAGCGTGTATAAACGCACCAACGTGCCTACCATCCCTGTCCTATTGTTTCTTTTATTTTTCTTGTATGTACCCATTTCATGTATTCATAACTATATATATACTTATATCTATTATTTTGTAAGTGATTGACAAAAAAAACCCAAAACAAAACAGTGAGAAAAATTAACCAGTGGAACAGCTTGCCTTTAGAAATCGTGGGACTCCATCAGTGGATATTTTTAAGAAGGGACAAGACAGTCACTTCTTTGAAATGGTATAGGTTCTCCTGCTTGAGCAGAGGGCTGGACTAGAAGACCTCCCTTCCAACTATTCTATTCTATTCTATTCTATTCTATTCTATTCTATTCTATTCTATTCTATTC
>BLBF01000007.1:28449254-28474781 GCA_015471245.1 Laticauda colubrina
TCTATTCTATTCTATTCTATTCTATTCTATTCTATTCTATTCTATTCCATTCCATCCCATCCCATCCCATCCCATCCCATCCCATCTCATCCCATCCCATCCCATTCTTTGTCAAAACAACTGGCAAAACAGGACCACAAAACAGGTCATTCTATCAATGGGAGTGCCACTTAAAGTTTTTGTGTGCTTCCTGTCTAAATTTATCATTATCTGGCTTGGGTTCCAGCCAGATATTAAGACCAGTCTAGGGGTCAATATAGGGCTATTTCAACCAAGGGACATAATGAGAAATTAAAGGTAGAGTTTCTTTTTTCAGTAAAAATAGAAGTAGAGGAAGCATGAGTTGACTCTTGGAATATTAGAATGGTTCTGTTTTAGAAACTCTGGATACACCTATGTGTTAAGGCCCTGTCACACTGCCCAATGGATGCAAAACATTAGTAAAAAGGACACAATGGACGAGAAAAATGTTCCATCCATTGTTATCCGCTCTCAAAAGGGGCGAAAATTTGCATAACCAGAGTGGATAACACAGAAAGGAATGGATGGGGGGAGGACGCAGAGCGGATGGAAAGCGGATGTGGAACAGAAGCCTAGCGGATGGAAGCAGATGGAAGCGGATGGCACATCCGCTAGGCTTCCGGGGGGCTGCAGAAAAGCGGATGCGGAACGGAAAGAGCGGATGCAGAGCGGATGCACAGCGGATGAAGCGGATGCAGAGCGGAAGCCTAGCGGATGCACAGCGGAAGCCTAACGGATGCTGAGCGTTAATTGCGCATGCAGGGAGGATGCATTACGGAAGCCTCACGGATATAAAGGGAAGCAGCTCGGAAGCAGGTCACCATTCAGAGGAAAGACCTGCTGCCGGACACATTGACTGCCTTGCCTGCCCTGCCTGCATGCCTGCCTGCCAGCCTTCCTGCAAGCCTTGGTGCATGTCTGCCTGCCAGCCTTGGTGCCTGTCTGCCTGCCAGCCTTGCTGCCAGCCTTCCTGCAATCCTTGGTTCCTGCCAGCCTCCCTTCCAGCCAGCAACCCCACAACCATGGGGAAGAACATAAAGCCTCAGCCATCTGCTGCCAGCCCTGGCAAGAGGGACAGGGCCATCATCCCACCCCCTGGCCCTCACTCTGCTTCTGCTGGGGCTTCTGTAGCACGGGCTCGCTCTTCTGGGGCTGGAGCTTCTGCTGCTTCTGCTTCTGGAGGAGCTGATGATGCTGCTTCTGGCGGTGGTGCTTCTGCTGGTGCTTACTCTGAAGATGCTGCACCCCAATGGTGCTACAGACAAGCACTCCAGCACCAGTCACCTCCACAGCACCTGGACCCTTCACCCCTGAGACTGAGCGACCAAGAGGAGTGCCAGAGACTGGCTAGCTGGCTATATGTGGACTTTATTTGGACACTTGACTTGGGTCATTTTTCTTTTACAGCTTGTTATTAATAAAGATTATCTTTGCTTCACACACTTGCCTCATTTCTTTTTTTTAATAAAGTCTTGGTGGAAACTTTTAGAAATGGTTTAAGCCTTTGCATGCTTGTGGGATGGGTTAAGATAGCTGTGGGATGGGTTGAGATAGCTGTGGGATGGACAGGGATACCTGTGGAATGAGCAGGGATACTTTGGGATGGGTAATAGCTGTGGGATATACAAACCTCCAGTGCAAGCATTGTGGGACTGTATGGGCCACCCTCCCAGGTGCAACACCTATGGCCCTTTATTATCAATAACAATTTAACCATTGATCCACACATGTCAACATAAACACAACTCTTTATTAAATGTCCTGTTCATTGTAGGCCCACCCAACATACATGGCCAAATCTCATCCGTGTGATGAGATAGGCTGAAGGAAGCATCCATTAAACATCTGTCATCCTGTCTTGCCACTCCACCGCTCCAGCTGGGGAGTTGCACCAGTGTTTCAGGAGGTTGCGCTGCTTCTTCCCTTCACGTGAAGTTCTTTTGGTGCCTTGCACATCCTCAGTGTCTATCAGGTTTTGCCTTTGCCTCCATTCCCCAGGCTCCATGTCCCCATTGCCTTGTTGGAGGTCCACGAGCCTGTTCTGCAAGACTGGGTAGCGGGTGCGCATGAGATTGTGCAGGATGCAGCAAGCTTCCACGATCCTCCTCACGGTCTCTGGGCGATGCTGCATGGTGGTGAGAAGTACCTGGAACCTGTTGGCCAGGATGCCAAAGGCGTTCTCCACCACCCGCCTTGCCCTGGACAGCCTGTAGTTGAAGATCCTCTCTTCACAGGTGAGGCATCTGGAAGTGTAGGGCTTCATGAGGTAGGTTCTGAGGGAGAAGGCGTCATCCCCCACGATGAAGTAGGGCACATCTTGCGTGTCGTTGGGCAGTGGGTCTGGATCTGGGAAGCCCATGATGAGGTTGCGTTCCAGCCCCTCCTTGAGGTCACTGGCATTGTATACCTGGGCATCTGAAGCTGACCCGTTGCCTGAAGCATCGATGTACATGAACTTGTAGTCAGCATCGACCATGGCGAGGAGGATGATGCTGAAGAAGCTCTTGTAGTTGAAATAAGTGGACCCCGATTTGGCTGGTGCTTTGCAGGCCACGTGCTTGCCTTCGATGGTTCCAACAGTGTGGGGGAAGTTCCACCTCTGATACCACTGCTCTGCAACTTTCTTCCATCCTTCTTCAGTGATGGGGCACTGGAGGAGCTCCTCCATATATTCTTTGATGATGGCCTGCACCACTTCTCTGACCACAATGCTGATGGTGTTGTGTGGCACCCTCCAGCAGTACTGCATGCTCCTGTACGTGGTCCCTGAGGCCAGGTGGCGCAGAGTGAGTGCCACCTTGAGTCCAGGTTCCAGGCTGGGCTGGAAGTTGGTGTTTGCCTTGGTCAACCTGGGTGTCAGCCGCTACACAACTTCGTCAAACATGGCTGGAGGCATCCTCATGAAGTTTTGGAATGCACGAGTGTCTTCGTTCCTGAGATCCACCATCAGCTTGTTGTACAGTCCATATTCTGCTCTTCTCCCGATCCATCTTCAGACCCAAATGCTTCTTGGCCGCCTCTTTTTCTTCCCGTAGTAGAGTTCAGAGAGCCTGTAGATGGCTTTGCACTGTTGCAGAACGATGGTGGCTGCCAAAAGGACTTTGTTACGATCCACGGTGGACATGACTGGATGCTGTGGAAGAGGAAGAGTCAGATGAAGGCTGCAGAGGTCTGCACAGCTGGGCTGCTGGGCTGAATGTGAGATCCAGGTGAGTTGCTCCCCCTTTTTATAGGCAATATAGGTTTTCCACTATGTGTTCCTTTGCATCCTCTAGGCATCCTCTAGACATCCTTAATATCTGAGATAGGTCCCCTCTGTGAACGTTTTTTCCCTTTTAAATGCTCTTTGCAAGCTGCATCCACTTTCATCCTTTCTCCATCCATTCTGCATCCGTTCTGCATCTGTTCCACGTCCATTCTGCTTCCTCCCTGCGTCCATTTACCGCTGGAGCGGATCAAGTTGCGCGGATGCGTAGCAGATGTCTTGTGGATATAGCGGATGCGTAATGGATGCAGAACGGAAGTTTTGAGCAGCTCAAAACCCTCTGAGCGGATGAAACATCAATAGACGGATGCTGGACGGATAAAGAGGAAGCAAAACGTATGCAGTGAGTACAAAACGGAAGCATCGCCTTAACCAACGGATGGCAAGTGTTTTTCTCCGTTTTACATCCTCTTTCCATCTGTTGGTGCAGTGTGACAGGGGCTTTAAATGATATTATTACACTTTTTATCCTCTCTCTCTCTCTCTCTCTCTCTCTCTCTCTCTCTCTCTCTCTCTCTCTTTCACACACACACACACACACTCAACTCAAGATGGTGAACAGACCTAATATGTTCCCCACCACAACAATCCTGTGTGATGGGATGGGCTGAGAGTTCCTGGCCCACAAATATTCAGCTGACTTTCATGTTTGACATGGGTCCAGAACTCACCATCTCCTGGTTTCTATGCCAGCATCTTCACCACTGCACTAATCTCGGTCTCAGTTGATGTGTATGTTTGTACATGCATGTGAACTTCATTGTCCTACTGGGGATATCACAACTGATTGTTAGATCTGAGCCTCAACTCACTTGGAACCTATTATTTTATGCTACTGTATTTGTATAACTATTTAAGCCACAGCAGTTGCAATTTGACAGCTGCAGGCTTCAAACCTCCATTGATCTATGGATGAAAAAAATGACTTCAAAAACATCAGGTCTAGTTAGATGGATTCTCTTAGTCTTTGAAATGTGAATCCATTATTGCCAATTCTTTTGTTTTCATTACAGTCATCACATTACATTCATTACAAGCCCATCCATTTTGCAGCCAAAACATGACTGACAAAACAACTCTTTTTTTCCCGGCAGTTAAATCAAACTAAGATTCAGTTTTGTACAATAATTAGTAAAAAAACATATTCTGCAATATGTACATCCATGCCATCAGCCAGGCTCTGTTAAGGCCAGTGACTGGACAATATCCATTTTACTTCATACTTCACAGAGTTTGGGTCTGCTTCAATAGTTTTCTGTCTAAAATTTCTGTCCAAGAGTTTTAAAATCTTGACACAAATACATTGTTCTCTGAAGATGCAAAGGATTTTACTCATGTTTGAAAATATAAAAGGTAGCTGAGGCTTTCCCCCCTTTTCTCTTCATCGCAAAAAAAGAGGAAGCCATATCTAGTGGGGATCATGCTGGGTAAAGAGAGCCAAGAAGCCCAGTCCCCTCCCCCCCTTTGAAAGAGAAATAAAAAAAGCTGTCCAGAAGTTCTTCTTACTAATTTTCAGATCCACTCCCAGCAGGATCCATAGCCATATTATTTTACATTTTTATTTAAGACATAAATCTAGAAAAAAGATTTCTTTCTGATTAAGTGCAGGATTTTAATATGATGCTTTATTCGGCATTGTCTACCATGTATCCACTTGTTCTCTTCTACGGTTTTGGCTTCTGCTCCTTTACTATACGAAGAGATGATCACTAATCAATTTGTCCATCATCATCATCATAATGGTAAGCCACACACATGTACACCAATATAAATCCAGATATTCAATGTGATTGAATCAACATTCCCCTTGAGATAATAGAAAGCATATGTATGTCTCAGTTGGAAATTAAGTGAAGCTTTACAAGAAATTTTCCACTTATGTACACACTGTATATGCTTTCCATTATCTAGATGGAACATTGGTCTTACTGTGCATATAATCACATACTCAAAAAACAACGAAGAGTGAAAGAGGGTAGTATTTTAATGTTAAGGCACCAGAGCTTGTCTTTGACCTCTCTTTTTCCTTTCAATTGGGAAATGTAATTGAATTTTGAATGTTACCATATCCATTTAAAAAAAAAGGCTTAAGCCTTTTAATGATTTGCAAAGCCCTATGTAGCAGCAACTAGAATATATTCTCAAGCATGGCTGTCATTCACAATAGTGCATGACAGGCAAATGAATGATCTTACAGATGAATGACCTTGATTGTATTTTTCTGCAAACAATGGATATGTATGTTTTCTCTACACATGACAACACAAAAAATAATAATTGTGCATAAAATTAAATATCATAACTATTTTTTGAACAAAGAGTAACATAGACTTCTTCCAGTTATATACTCCACTGCTCTACTAGGCAAAGTAGTTATATTGCACTAAATAATTTGAACATCTATAAATGAATATTGTGAGGAATTAGCTGAATCCACTCAGGAAAATGCTTTTCCTCTGAGCTTGTGCAAACAATCCTGGATGTTAGTTTCTTCTGGAAAATTCTATGATGTCCTTCCTTCCTTCCTTCCTTCCTTCCTTCCTTCCTTCCTTCCTTCCTTCCTTCCTTCCTTCCTTCCTTCCTTCCTTCCTTCCTTCCTCTCACTGCTATTTACAGTACAAGCAGTTTTCTTTCAACTCTAGTGGAAGGCTCTCCAAACTTTCTTTCCAAAAGGAGCTGGTGCTATGTGATAGTTATGAGAGATTCATTTAATATTGTCTTTCTGATTAATGAAAGCACTGAACTGAGTTTGGTATCTCAAATTACAGACTTCAGGTTGAGAAGATTGCAGTTCCATTCCATGCCAATAGCAGCACATATGACAAATGCTTTTAATTATAAAAATGGAGTACTTACCTTCAGAATATTCTTCTTGATCTGTAACTCTGCTTCTTGATTATTTAACACCCTTAGCTGCTTTTTCTTTGTTCTTTTTCTATAAATTGCTTCAGCAATTCAAGTGAGGTATGTTCAAACGAGTCATTTAACCCACCAAAATAATGTACAAATTTTTCCCAACTTTATTTAATTAATACATTAATTAATGGGCATTGCAAAGACTAATTAATTATAGCTGAAACCACAGGGAGAAAGTAGCCAGTTTTCAGCTCATTGGATCACAAACAGTATAAATTGACAAAGTTATGTGTAGCTATGAATTACTTAAGGCTGTAATCCTCAACAATCTGTTGAGGAACCTGTCACCTTGTGAGGAACCTGTCACTCTCGAGGTCAGCCTTTTCTAACCTTGGTTCTTTCCAAATGAATTCCCTGAATTCTTAAAAATAGCCATGCTTGCTGAATTGTGAGTTGAAGTCTGTACTTGGAACTTCAGATGCTCCAGGGATTAAATTACAAGCCTTCTGGCAGGTGCAAGAAGTCAGGGATAGAGTTCAACCTATTCTCCAAAGCACCAGAAGGTAAGATAAGAAGCGATGGATGGAAACTAGTCAAGGAGAGAACCAACCTAGAACTAAGGAGAAATTTCCTGACTGTTTGAACAATTAATCAATGGGATGATATGATGCCGAAAGTTGTGGATGTTCCAACACTGGAGGTTTTTAAGAGATTGGACAACCAATTTGTCTGAAATGGTGCAGGCTCTCCTGCTTGAGCAGGGGGATTGGAATAGAAGACCACCAAGGTCCTTTCCAACTCAGTTACTCTGTTATTTTGTTACTAGAAGTTTATTTCATGCTCCCTGTATACAGGAATCTGAACTGCTATGATCAAAGTGAATTGGTGCCAGATAAGACTCAACAAACTTCAAGGGGGGTGAGGAGAAGCTGGATTTGGATATGTTAAGGCAGTGGTCACCAACCACAGGGCCACAGCCCACTGGTGGGCTGCGACAAAATTTTGGTGATCCACAGAGAAATGTCACCCTCAGAGGACCACCCAAAGCAATTAATCCAGACTGCATGAGAACACAAGGCTGTGCCATTCACATGGCCCTCCCCACCCACTCATTCCTTACCTGGCAAACTTTCCTGCTATTTTTCCTTCCCCCCCCCCCCCGACCATCAATTGTTCTGCTGTGCTGGGAGATTTAGATTAGCTAGAAAGCAGAAAACATTGCATTTCTTGCTTTCTAGCTAGTCTTTAGAACTTTAGATCTTAAAAGCAGAGCGGAACCTTCCTTTGGACTGAATCTTCTATTATTCAGTGCAGACTCACTGCAAGAAAATTTTATGTGACATACTCAGGTAGCCTAAGGCAGATAGATAGATCTCTGAATGATTCTGTGAGCAACTCAATCTGCCTCCCTGCTTTGCCTGATTTTGGATAAAAGTTGCTCTTTTTTTTTTCTAAAAAATTCAATATTTACATAAATATTTATAATATTTACATATAAGCCATGCCCAGCCAGTCACATGACCACCGAACCACACCCACAAATTAGGCTATGCCCACAGAACCAGATGTTAAGAAATTTGAATCCCATCCCTGCCTGTGTGTGTGTGTGTCTGTGTGTATGAGAGAGAGAGAGAGAGAGAGGGAGGGAGGGAGAGAGAGGGAGAGAGAGGGAGAGAGAGGGAGAGTGGGAGAGAGAGAGGTTAGATCAGATCTCTCTCTGTCTCTCTGTCTCTCTCCCACAAAAGCCAGCAAGCCACCATCAGTCAAAATTCATACTAGTGGTCCCTGGGATTTAAAATTATGAGTTTGATGGTCCCTGAAGTCCAAAAGGTTAGTGACCCCCTGTGTTAAGGGAATGTAGAGTCTCCAAATGGATGATGTGCTTGATCCTGCTCTGAGGCTCAGTCTGGTCATCTCCTACACTTTCTTTAGCATGATAAGAAGTATGGGACAATGAGAACTGAGTTCAGTGGAAACCTGAAAGGCCATGACTACCTTCAAACTGATTTCACACCTCTGTTAAATTATATACATTGATCTAGGAGTTATGCTTATCTAACTTAAGCCCCTGTCACACTGCACCAATGGATGTAAAGAGGATGTAAAATGGACAAAAAAGCTTGCCATCCTTTGGTTAACGCGATGTACTCACTGCCTCCATTTTGCTTCCTCTCTATCCGTCCAGCATCCGTTTATTGACGTTTCATCCGCTCAGAAAGTTTTGAGCTGCTCAAAACTTTTGCATGGAAAATGTATCCAATTCATCCGTTCTGCATCCGTTACGCATCTGCTATATCCACTAGGCATCCGTTCCGCATCCGCGCAACTCGCATCCGCTCGGACGCAGGGAGGAAGCGGAACGGACGCAGAACGGATGCAGAACGGATGCAGAATGGATGCAGCACAGAAACAAATCATTTAAAATGGAAAAAACGTTCGCAGAGGGGACCTATCTCGGATATTAAGGATGTCTAGAGGATGCCTAGAGGATGCCTAGAGGATGCCTAGAGGATGCAAAGGGATACCTATACTGCCTATAAAAAGGGGGAGCAACTCATCTGCATCTCACTTTCAGACCAGCAGCCCAGCTGTGCAGACCTCTGCAGCCTTCATCTGACTCTTGCTCTTCCACAGCATCCAGTCAGGTCAACCGTGGATTGTAACACAGTCCTTTGGGCAGCCACCATCCTTCTGCAACAGTGCAAAGCCATCTACAGGCTCTGTGAACTCTACTACGGGAAGAAAAGGAGGCGGCCAAGAAGCGTCTGGGTCTGAAGATGGACCGGGAGAAGAGCAGAGTACGGACTGTACAACAAGCTGATGGTGGAGCTTAGGAATGAAGACACTTGTGCATTCCAGAACTTCATGAGGATGCCTCCAGCCATGTTTGACAAAGTTGTGCAGCGGCTGACACGCAGGTTGACCAAGGCAAACACCAACTTCCGGCCCAGCCTGGAACCTGGGCTCAAGGTGGCACTCACCCTGCGCCACCTGGCCTCAGGGACCACCTACAGGAGCATGCAGTACTGCTGGAGGGTGCCACACAACACCATCAGCATTGTGGTCAGAGACGTGGTGCAGGCCATCATCGAAGAATACCTGGAGGAGCTCCTCCAGTGCCCCTCCACTGATGAAAGATGGAAGAAAGTTGCAGAGCAGTGGTATCAGAGGTGGAACTTCCCACACACCGTTGGAGCCATAGATGGCAAGCACGTGGCCTGCAAAGCTCCAGCCAAGTCGGGGTCCACTTATTTCAACTACAAGGGCTTCTTCAGCATCGTCCTCTTTGCCATGGTCGATGCTGATGACAGGTTCATGTACATCGATGCTTCAGGCAGCGGCTCATGTTCAGATGCCCAGGTATACAACACCAGTGACCTCAAGGAGGGGCTGGAAGGCAACCTCATCATGGGCTTTCCAGATCCAGACCCCCTGCCCAACGACACGCAAGATGTACCCTACTTCATCGTGGGGGATGATGCCTTCTCCCTCAGAACCTACCTCATGAAGCCCTACACTTCCAGATGCCTCACCCGTGATGAGAAGATCTTCAAGTACAGGCTGTCCAGGGCAAGGTGGGTGGTGGAGAACACCTTTGGCATCCTGGCCAACAGGTTCCAGGTACTTCTCACCACCATGCAGCATCGCCCACAGACCATGAGGAGGATCGTGGAAGCTTGTTGCATCCTGCACAATCTCACACACACCCGCTACCCAGTCTTGCAGAACAGGCTCGTGGACCTCCAACAACGCAATGGAGACATGGAGCCTGGGGAATGGAGGCAAGGGCGAAACCTGATACACTGCGGATGTGCAAGGCCCCAACAGAGCCTCACGTGAAGGGAAGAAGCAGCGCAACCTCCTGAGACACTGGTGCAACTCCCCAGCTGGAGCAGTGGAGAGGCAAGACAGGATGATAGATGATTAATGGATGCTTCCTTCAGCCTGTCTCATCACACGGATGAGATTGGGCCATGTATGTTGGGTGGGCCTACAATGAACAGGGAGTTTAATAAAGAGTTGTGTTTGTGTTGACATGTGTGGATGATTATTACATTATTATTGATAATAAAGGGCCATAGATGTGGCACCAGGGAGGGTGGACCATACAGTCCCACTATGCTTGCACTGGAGGCTTATCTATCCCACTGCTATCCTTTCCCATCCCACAGCTATTACCCATTCCACAGGTATCCCTGCCCATCCCACTGCTATCTTAACCCATCCCACAAGCATGCAAAGGCTTAAACCAATTCTAAAATTTTCCAGCAAGACTTTATTACAAAAAAAGAAATGAAGCAAGTGTGTGAATCAGAGATAAACTTTATTGAACAACAAGCTGTAAAAGAAAAATGACCCAAATCAAGTGTCCAAATAAAGTCCACAGATAGCCAGCTACCCAGTCTCTGGCACTCTTATTGGTCACTCGGAGGTGTGCCCAGTCTCAGGGCTGAAGGATCCAGGTACTGTGGAGGTAGGTGGTGCTGGAGTGCTGGTCTGTATCATCATTGGGGTGCCTGGCCCCGAGAGGACAACAGGGGATGGTGTGTTGAGGAAGCTCTCAGACAGCTGGCTCAGACCCGTGATGCTGAGAGGTCCTTCCTCCATGCCATGGGGTGTCAGCCCCAGTACTGATGAGAGATGTACTGAGGCCGGGCTTGGCTGTGGGGTGGAGGAAGGAGTAGTGTAGTGGGCCTGTCTGGTCTGCAGCTGGGTGAAGACTGGCGTGGGTGGCATCGCTGTCGTCGGTGGCATCATTGTCATGGGTGGCATCGGTGGCATCAGTGGAACCGGTGGCAACGGTGTCATCCGATGACTCTGTGCCTGGACTGGGAAGGGCTGCTGCCTGTGCTGCTGGATCTCCTGGTAGCCGTAGCCCTGGTAGGTGAGGGGCTGTGGGAAGCCTTGGAATGGGAGGGACATCACCTGGGGTGGAGGTGGAGGAGCAGAACTGGACTGGGTGGGTGCAGGTTCCTGTGGGTCTTGAGGGTTGTGAAGCAGCTCGGTGATCCAGTCCTTCACCACCTGGTACTGGGCTTCCTCCATGTTCCTGAGGGTCTGGTTGACATAGGTGAGGAAGGGCTTGCAGTTGTAGGATGAGGAGTCAGTGTGGACCAGCTGAGAGAGGAGATATATGCTGGTGCGGATGGTGTCCCTGATCTCCAGCAGGACAGTGTGGCTCTGCCCCTCCTGCTGTCTGGCTCTCTGCCTTTCTGTGGAGGTGGAGCTGAGGGGGAGTGGATGCGGCTACGACTGTGGTGGACTTGATGTCTCCTCTCTCCCACCGCACCAGGGAGTCCTCCACGCGCTCCACCACAGTGACAACAGCTGTCCGCGGGTTCTCCGCCGTGGCATGCTCCACAGAAACCTGCCTGGAGACAGGGTCTGACTCTCGGCCGGAAGAGGACTGGGTCTCAGCAGGCTGCCGGAGAGAGAGGGTTGTGAGAGGGGCTCCTGGTGCTCCTCGGTGGCGGATCTCACCCTCCAGGAAGCTGCACCTGGCCATGACGTAGGTCTCTCTGTCCATCAGCTAACCGTGGCCTGGCCAGATTTCTTCAGGTGCAACTTCCCGTACCAGGTGTGCATGTGCTTCCACCAGCCGAGGAGCACCTCCGAAGTGTAACCCATACTCTCCGCCCTCTCTCTCCAAGCAGCCTGCTTCCTTTTGGTGTCACTGTACAGCCGGTGTCCCTTCCGCCACAGATAGTCATTCTCTCTCAGCCACTCCAGCACCTCATCCTCGTGTTCCTCCTCAATAAAGTATTGCCTCCTCTCCCATCCCCACATACGCCTCTTCCTCCCTTTGGCTGGACCAGATGGGCCCTCATCAGAGGGGCTCCCAGGTGATAGGGGCTGCTTCTCCACACCACCACCAGCAGCAGCACCAGCAGGATCATCATCATCATCATCATCATCATCATCATCATCATCACCAGCAGGATCATCATCATCATCAGCAGCAGCAGCAGGATCAGCAGGACCAGGATCAGCAGCAGCAGGGTAAGCACCAGCAGCACCAGCAGCACCAGCACCAGCAGCACGAGCAGGACCAGGAGCACGAGCAGGACCAGGAGCACGAGCAGGACCAGGAGCATGAGCAGGACGAGCAGGATGAGCAAGTATAGGAGCACGAGCAGGATGAGCAGGATGAGCAGGACCAGCAGGACCAGCAGGACCAGCAGGACCAGGAGCAGCTTCAGCAGAGTATGCAGCAGCAGAAGCACCACCACCAGGAGCAGCTTCAGCAGAGTATGCAGCAGCAGAAGCACCACCGCCAGGAGCAGCTTCAGCAGAAGCTCCAGCACCAGAAGAGCGAGCCCGAGCAGCAGAAGCCCCAGCAGAAGCAGAGTCAGGGACAGGGTGTGGGAGGGTGGCCCTGTCCCTCTTGCTAGGGATGGTGGCAGGTTGCTGAGACTTTTGCTTCTTCCCCATGGTTGTGGGGTTGCTGGCTGGCAGGGAGGCTGGCAGGAAGCCTGGCAGGAAGCCTGGCAGGAAGCCTGGTAAGAAGGCAGGCAGGCAGGCACCAAGACTGGCAGGCAGGCTGGCTGGCAGGGAGGCTGGAAGGCAGGCTGGCAGCAAGGCTGGCAGGCAGGCAGAGAGCAAGGCTGGCAGGGAGGCTGGCCAGGAGGCTTGGAGGCAGCCTGGCAGTAAGGCTGGCAGCAAGCTTGCAGGCAGGCATGAAGGCAGGGCAGGCAAGGACTCGATGTATCCTGCAGCAGGTCTTTCATCCGAATGCTGGCCACGTTCGAGCTGCTTCCCTTTATATCCGCGTGGCTTATGCAATGCATCCCCCCCGCATGCGCAATTAACGCCAGGCATCCGTTAGGCTTCCGCTACGCATCCGCTAGGCTTCCGCTCTGCATCCACTTCATCCGCTGTGCATCTGCTGTGCATCCGCTTCATCCGCTCAGCGTCTGCTCTGCATCCATTCTTTCCATTCCATGTCCGCTTTACTGAGGCCCCCCAGAAGCCCAGCGGATGTGCCATCCGCTCTTATCCGCTTACATCCGCTGGGCTTCCATTCCGCATCCGCTTTCCATCCGCCCTGCGTCCTCCCTGCGTCTGTGTTATCCGCTCCGGTTATGCAAATTTTTGCCCCTTTTGAGAGTGGATAACAACGGATGGAACATTTTGCTCATCCATTGTGTCCGTTTTGCATCCGTTGGGCAGTGTGACAGGGCCTTTAATTGAGCATCCTCCCCTTAAAATAATAACAAGAACACCTGGGCATTCTTCAAGATGACAACATCAAGCATTCTGAAATCAAGAAGATTAAAAGTGAATACATTATGAGACTGTAGAAAATTTTAAAGTCAAAAGTGAGTGGAGGAAATATAATCATGGCAATTAACATCTGGGGAATTGTAGTCATTAGATACACAGTGGAATAGTGAAATGGAACTCAAGCAAAACTAAAAGCCCTAGATAGGAAGATTTAAAAAATAATGACAATAAACTGTGCTCTTGTCCATTAGAAAAAATGCAAGTAAATCCGATAACAAGATCTGATAATGGCTAAGAGCAGGAAAGTTTAAGAAAAAGATACATGGACTAATTATGGCTGTACAAGACCAAATCTGAAGAACAAGTGCATACAAATCCAGAATTACAAAGACAGAAATAGAACAGAAAATGCCACCTCTGCAAAGAAACTAAAGAAACAGTAAACCAGTTAGTTGCTGCAAGAAAAATGTGCAGACTAACTACAAACAATGGCATAACAAAGTAGCAACAATGGTGCACTGGAATATCTGCAAGAAATATTTTCCCTTCAAGCAAGAACTGATGGGATCAGAAAATAGACAAAATATTAGAAAATGAAGAAGCAAAAGTAATCTGGGACTTTAGAATTCAAACAGACAAACACCTGAAGATTTAACTACTGTTGATTAGAAAGACAAAACTTTATGGATAGTGAAGTGGCAGTATCTGAAGATAGCAAAACGGAAGAGAAAGAACTGGATAAAAATCACAAAATATGAAGACCTGCAAAAAATATTGACTGCAAAAAAGGAAGCAAAGACAATAGCAATAATAATAGGCACTTTCTGTGGATGCAATCCCGAAACATCTGGAGAACCACCAGAACACAATCAGCATTGACAAAATCCTCATAAATTGCAAAAGGCAGCTTTATTTGGAACAGTTTATATCATGCAAAACTATCAAACAACCTCTACCTATCCCAGGTCCTTGGGAAGAACTCAGTAGACGGATAAAGGTGCCAAATCCAGTCTAAATATCTGGCTGACTATGCTATCATGCATGCACATAATTCCATCATTTAATTTTGTAATAATACCAACATCAACTAAATCAGCAGTGATTTCCCATTTTTGGACATATCATTCATAACAATAAATTTATATGCCATCTGACTCCCAGCAACTCTGTGTGGAATACACTTTGCATTGCACCATAAATAAGTTATTTTGGCAGATTTGTCAAATGCAACAACCTAATCTCACAGAAATTGAAACTAAAAGATAAAGAGGAACCAACTGCATGAACTGCTTATCAAGACATCCTGCTACAGATCTAAACTCAGAATATGTTCATAATAACATTATACCAAAAGAAAATAATATGCCTTACATATTTCTTCCAAGCTTGTCAGCAGTATCTTCTGATCTGGGGTATTTAAGGCACCAAGGAAATACTACTCTATCAGTATAAATATCTGATATTTTTTCTACTGCTAGAATGACATCATAAATCAATATGACAAGTACAGTCTCTGTGTTGTGTCCAAGTTGGAAACTCAGTTGCGAAAAGTGATATAATTTGTCAGAGGTCAGAACAGTGTAAGACTAATCCTTCTAAATTCTTGAAAGGCTGGTAATTTGTCATTGTGTAACAGCCAGAGAAAAGGTTCAAAAACTATGTGAAAGTAACAATGTGTTCTTTGTTTCTTCAGCATTTGAAACAGCCCAAAATTCATTATCTGGATTGACTCCTAAACAGCCCAAAATTCATTATCTGGATTGACTCCTATGTGCCAATCTTCTTCAATATACTTCTTCAATCTTCTTCTTCATCCTGATGTTTGTGACCATAATCACTACCATGCCTTGAAATTAGGGGTGGATTGCTACCAGTTCACACTGGTTCAGGCAAACAGGATATTCATTTTACATCTGGTTTGCTGAACCAGTAGTTGTAATGACTGGCTGACCCTGTCCACCCCTCCCCTCTCAGGAGTCTCCAGGTGGCCAATTTTGGATTTCAGGTAATTGCAGGTCCACATGGAGGCTCAGGGAGGGCAAAAAACAGGCCTCCCAGAGGCTCCAGAAGGCCAGAAATGTTTCCGGCCTCCAGAGACCGGGAGGCCATTTTTAACCTTCCAGAGGCTCAAGGAAAGCCTTCGAAGCCCAGAGAGGGTGAAAAACCCCCCTGTTGTGGTGCAGGAGGCCAACTAGGCCATGCCCACCCGGCAATCAGGCAGAGAATTGGTCGCGAAATTTTTTGAAGTCCACCCCTGCTTGAAATCATGAGGGTTGTAAGCCAATATTGCCCCTGGTTGGAGAAACCTGCTGTAGCCTAAGGGACTAACTTCTCGCTGTTTTTGTGTTACTCAATAGGAATTGGCACTGAAAATTGATATTGACTTTCTGTAGACTATTCATTTATTCCTGAGCCCTTGCAGAGAACAGAAGGTGATAGCTTTAATCTATCTGTCTGCTATGGGACAGCTTTGTATTTGCAGTCAAGCTCATTATACTAATTAATGGTCTAGTTCCAGTTGCAAAACATGATTGCCATGCATATATACTTATTAGGAAATGAATGCCCAGGAATCAAAATACATAAGGTTGGATGCAAACAAGACAAATGGGGGATTAGCAACACATTGTTGGGAGTGTAATCCTGGTTCTACAGAGCCTGCATGAGACATATTATAGATCTGTTAAGCAGGATAAAGTCTATAGTTGAATTTAGAGGGATAAACAGTTTGGATGAGTTTGATATGCCAAAAAAGGAAGACAAAAATAAATAAATAAAAATCACTGGGGAAAGTCTTTTATTCATGAGTAAGTAATCTCCTTGCCATGCTTGGGGAACAACTGGTGCACTGATTTAATACTTGCTACTTCGTTGTGAGAACTTGCTTTGCTGTGTCCTATGTCCTTCTCTTGAACAGTGCAGTTTCAGTTTCATAACATAGCTAAGTGGACTTCAATGAATGCAACTGTTAATTTTCGTGCACTATCTACTATACTTAGGTGAAATTCTCAGTGATAATTTTAAAGAGATTACTGACTGGCTGTTCAGTGAACTGATAGTGCATATGTAGAAAATGTAATATATGATAACTATTTGGAATTTTATGACTGGCCAAATTGTGAGCTAACTCATTTCTGGAATTAAGATGGCCAGTTATTGAAACTTTGATAGCAAATTAATATTTCAGGTGCCAATGAAGATATCAGGCATTTGATATTTAAGAAGCTGTCCTATAAAACTCTCACTCTGAATGAGAGGGAAGTGAAATTGTTGTGAAATTGTTGTCATAATAAAAGTGGAGAGATAACTTCCCTTGACACACATATATAACTATCGACAGAGAACAGGCCAGAGAATCAGCTGCAATTTATCCATTTGGGATGATTGTCAGTCTTCAAGATCTTCTGCTATTGCTTTGCATCTTTTCGACTGCCATAAGTAATGGGGGGGGGGGGAAAGGGAGGTAGGAATAAGTTGGGAAATGAGCTGGAGGTGTTACATTCGTCTGTTGTATAAATGGGAGGGGGGAGCATAAAATAGAGTTAGGTTTCTATTTCTCGCTTAGCTTTCTTCTCTCTACGCAACTGCAACCCATTATCAAAATATGCCAAGGTCAACGGACAGAGGCCTCATCATCACCTGAAGATGCCCACATGATCATATCCACAACTTCTAATTGGAAGTGTCATTTGAACTACTGGGGGTGGGAACATTTCCATCACTTTCTATATGTGAATTGCACGCCTAAATTCTCAGATTCAGAATTCTTTGGTTGCTACCACTTCACTTTCAGTAAAAGATATCTTTTCTCTAAACTAAAGAGTCTAAGTATTTCTTTCCTGGATTTTGAATGGAGCTCCGCCTGACAATGATATTTTGGAGTATTAGTTCATGGGCATCGAGATTTGGACCAACTATATGAAAAATAATGACTAGGTTCTCTTTTCCTTTTTTTTCCCTACATGGCAACAGTGCAATGGTAAAGTTGGAACAAAATAAGGAAAAAGTATTGATTAAAGCTGACATCATGTGGTAATAGGGTGGAGAAGAATTTATAAATTGACTGGATTTGCCTTTATTCTTTCATGTCAATATAAAATAATATGAAGTTTTGTTTAACGTAATTCAAATGCAATATAAATGAGGAAGAGTTTATTTGTAGCCACACCCCAGGTATCAACTCTTACCGATATTATTTTACACAACACAATGTAAAATGCAATTTTGTGCAGTGCGATTTAAATAACATACTAGGCAAATGGAACATCAGAAAATAATTTTTGCCTAGCCTCCTTCCATTTTTAATTGGGCAATTATACATCTGCTTCACCTATGCCAATACTGCATGTACTTACTGAACATGACTTTTTACAATTTCAGTTTAAATGCTGTTTTCCATCACCTCTTCCTGAGATTACTTATAGGAACCAAATTAGTAATCTGCTTTTCTATGGACCCAATACATGTTCCATCAGAATTCTCTCTTTTCCCCATCATTGTGAAGAGTTAAGACAACTGTATTCCACTTTATTTTTATTTATTTATTTTATTTTGTCAAGTGATTATAAGATAACAGATATAAATATAAACATGAAATGGATACATATAAAAAAAAAACAATAGGACAGGGACGGTAGGCACATTGGTGCGCTTATGCATCCCCCCTACAGACCTCTTAGGAAAGGGGTGAGGTCAATAGTAGAGAGTCTAAAGTTAAAGTTTTTGGGGTTTGGGGAAGGAACCACAGAGTCATGTAGAGTATTCCAGACATTGCCCACTCTGTTGCTGAAGTCGTATTTCCTGCAATCAAGTTTGATGCGGTTTACCTTGAGTTTGTATCTATTGTGTGCTCTTGCATTGTTATGGTTGAAGCTGAAGTATTCATTGACAGGTAGGACATTGCAATATATGATTTTTTGTACTATACTTAGATCAGACTGAAGGCGGCATAGTTCTAGGTTATCTAGGTCTAAAATTTCAAGTCTGATGGCATAAGATACTCTGCAACGAGTAGAGGAGTGGGGAACTCTTCTCGTGAAATTTTTCTGGACTTTTCCAACTGTATTAATATCAAATACATAATGCGGGTTCCAGACTGATGAGCTGTATTCAGGTATTGGTCTAGCAAATGTTTTATATGCTTGAGTTAGTGGTGTGATATTACTGGAGAAAAAGCTATGTGGGATTAGGTTAACAACTCTTCATGCCTTTTTGGCTATGTAGTTACTATGGGCTCTAGCACTTAGATCATTAGAGATGAGTACTTCAAGGTCCTTGACAGAGTTTGGATCATCAACAAGGTCTTGACTATTCAGCTTATATTTTATTTTCTGATATTTTCTGCCAATATGTAAGACAGAGCATTTATTTGTTGAGGATTAATTCACCAAGTACAACAAGGCATATTAACATCCTGGACTTTTAATCGGGTTGCTCACAGCTCCCCCTCCAACCTTCACTGAAGTTGCATGATTCCTCTTAATTTCCCATACAGGTTGCCATGTCATGAGGATGTAGTTAGAATATGATTGCTAAAATTTCATTACATAGTTAAATGGTCTTCAGGGAAGTCAACTGTTAATTTTCATGCAACATCCACTATCATGGGATGAAATTTTTAATGAGATTAATGACTCGGAGAAATAATTTGATGTACAGCAATAGAAGAGGAAAAACAAATGCCCAAAATGAATAGCAAATGACAATGCAAGTGTCCCTTGTCCTAAATATTAATCCCAAGAGTTCATCTTCCCATGTCTTTTGGAATTCTATCAGTGATTTAACTTCTTTAATTGATTAATTATGTCCCATCGAGTCTGTCCCCAACCTGGTTTTCAGCTCTTCTAAGGGAGAACTCATCTCTGCTTTCAGTGCATCCACCTCCCCTAATGCCAATTGTCCTCTTTTCATCAAATAAAGTGAATTGAATTCCTGTTTTCATGTTGGGATGAGGATTCATTAAGCTTTGAATAAATCATGTTGAAAATTTTTGTGCTTTTTCCAACACATTCTTATTAAAGTAGGTCTTTGTCTTCAATAAGTAAATAAAAGAGATGAAAAAAAACTGGTTAAAAAATGAGTGACAAATGTTGGATAGCTTTCAACATATTTAAAACATTTCTGAACAAGAAATGTCTTTTTTCCTATGTGCATCTTAAAACCTGATTAAATTAAAGAAAAATGATCTTGCTGCAGGAAAAATGTATTGTTTCTCAGCTAAAGTTGTTGAAACTTAATAATGTAGAATGCATCTATCTAGTTCAATTGTAGGTAACAAGAGATAAATTACTAGCAGTTTGGGTGCTCAAAAAGCTTTTAAAACTTCTCTACCTTTAGGCAATCTTAAATGATTATTTTTAAAGCAATTTGAAAGCACAGCAGCACTTTTATATTTATTTATGTTATTCCAGTTATACTTACAAAATATTAATGTAAGGGTCAAACATTTTAAAGTAACTATTCATTAGAAAGTGTTATTATTGTTCCAAATGCCTAAATGAAGATGCAACTTGTAGCTTCAGGACAATTCATTTAAATATTCATCTGGACTTGACTAGTGCATTGTATTAACTGGGTTAGAAAGTTTTAAAATTAATAGTTTTGATAGCTCCATTTCTGCATGCCTTTAATGATACATTGTATAAAAGATGATACATAAATATTTCAAATAAATAAAAATAATGACTACACATAGTACTCAATTCCAATTCATATGTATAACTTCAGGACTGGCAAATTTGACCAGTTTAGTTGTGTTTTGTCCTCAATTAGAGACAAGAAAATCTTTCTGTTATTCTCCATTTCTGAGTTTCCTAACTGCAAATTCTTGGTCATTAAAAAAAAAAAAAACTTTTATCTACAGTAAATAAAATACTAAAGGAAAAAAAAAACATTTATCGCAGTACACATAGACTTTAGTAAGGCATTTGACAAAGTAGACCAAAATCTACTTCTTGATAAACTAGAAAAATGTGGGATAGATAGCATCACCACTAAATGGATTTGCAATTGGTTGACAAACCATACTCAATGAGTAATCCTTAATGGTACCTCATGTACATGGAGGAAAATAAGCAGTGAAGGACCACAAGGTTCCATCTTAGGCCCCAGTACTCTTCAATATCTTCAGAAATGAATAAGATGAGGGAATAAAAGGGGAACTCATCAAATTTGCTCATGATGCTAAACTGGCAGGAATAGCCAACACCCCAGAAGACAAGCTGAGGATCAAAAAAGATCTTGACAGACTTGAACAATGGACCCTATCTAATAACTTGCAATTTAATGTGGAGAAAGCAAGGTTTTACACCTGGACAGGAAAAACCAAAGGTACAGCTATAGATTAGGTGAAACCTGGCTCAAAAACTGTAACTGTGAAAGGGACCTTGGAGTCCTAGTGGATGATCACTAAAACATGAGCCAGCAGTATGCAGTTGCAGCCAAAAAAGCTAATACAGTCCTTGGTTGCATAAACAGAGGCATAGAATCAAAATCATGTGAAGTATTAGTTGTGCTTTATAAATTCTTAGTAAGACCACACCTGGAATACTGTATACAATGTTGGTCACCACATTACAAAAAAGATATTAAGACTTTGGAAAAAGTGCAAAGAAGAGCAACTAAGATGATTAAAGGCTTGGAGACAAAAACACATTAAGAATGGTTGCAGGAATAGGATATAGCTAGTCTAGAGAAAAGGACTAGGGGTGACATAAAAGCAAGATTGCAGTATTTGAGGGGCTGCCACAAAGAAGAGGGAGATAGATGGCTAAAAGAATTCTACTGAGAAATTGGAAAACTGATATTTTCCAGAGGTTAAGGAATGACATTTGGAAATGTACGACATCTGTTTTGGAAAACAAATTACTTTCTACTGATCAAAGGATGTAGCATAGTAGTGGTGGTATTCTACCAGTTCTGCCTTGTTCTGCCGAGCTAGTAGTGTCGATGAACAGCGGAGATCGAACTCGTTCTCTATGATGATTTACTGCTTCGCCCACCTGCCTGCTCGGGCTCCCGTACTAACCTTTATGTCCTGCTTTTGAAGCACAGCCACTTTGCACAGCACAGCAGATTGCCACATGGCAACTGCTGAAGCGACAAGAAGAGTGCAGGATTGCAGGAGGTGAGTCAGAAAACCTCTGTGCCTACGCAACATGTGCATTTGGTGTGTGCGTGCACCCACCATGCCACGCCCAACAAACCGGTGGTAAATTTTTTGAAATGCACCACTGTCGCATAGGTACTACTTTGGCAGAGATTTTGTGAGAATTTAAAATCATATTTTGTATGAATTATACTATAGTACTCTATGGCATTTATCACTTTGATCATGAACAGTGTCGTAAAATGGTCATTGTTTTTTGAAAGAATTAGGGTGGTAAGTTACAGAGTGTGAACATTTAGACTGAGCTGAAGATCTTCTCTCACTTTAATAAGTTATTGAAAATCTTATTTAGAGCTATTTTAAGAGTTGGTATCATGAACTGAAAACCCACAATATAGAATTACATGGTCACTTCCTATATGGTGCCATATTTTGTGTAGCTGTTTGAATTATACAGAGAACTCATTGTTGGGGGCAATATGCTAACTCTATAAACCACTTTGAGATGCTGTAAAGCACTATAAAGCGGTAAATAAGTCTAAGTGCTATTGCTATTTGTTAAGCCTGGGTTCCCCAACCAGGGTTAGGTAGACAAGCTAAACAGAATGTGCAGCGTTAGTCAGATAGGCACACAGATAAATGAGTGAGCTAAGCTTGTATGTTTATTAACATACAGTAAAAATAACAGATACGCTTGTGCTATCAAGAATATAGTTTATTCCAGTATAAGTTTATGGCATAGTCAAATAACAGTCCAATAGTCATTTATTATGTAGTCAGTCCATTCAGGGATATTCAGTTAGCAAAGTCCATGTAGAATATCCTATGTCAGTTCACTTACAAATCAGTCCTTTGTTGTCTCTCCCGTTCGAGCAATGCAGTCTTGATTCCAAGCAGTAATCAGGGATCATCAAAGCCAGAGCAAGCAAGCTGTAGACTTGCTACTTTTATATTGTTTTCATAACCACTCCCTTAATTGCTATTTCACAGTTAAAGCTGCAGACACTTTAACATACACTAACTATGATTCATAGTTATTATTTCACCTAAACCAGTTAGGGTAAACAATGTTATCCCTAACTCTATAAACCGCTTTGAGATGCTGTAAAGCACTATAAAGCGGTAAATAAGTCTAAGTGCTATTGCTATTCATCAACTAGGTTACCTTAATTTTGGAGCTATTCCACCTCAAAATGGAAATCCAGGCCACAGTTTACAGCTCTCAATCAGGCCAATGAAAAGGCAAATGGCTACTTATACAATGATTATCAGGGAGCAGTGATAAAAATGATCAATACTGGTACATAAACTGCCATAATTCACCACAGAACACAATCTTTTAATTTTACTTAGTTTATATTCAGGGCAAACTATCTGGATAAATGCTTAATTGCATAAAAGCTACTTTTATTATGTTTTTCTTTAAATATACACTAATCTTTTCAGGAATAAAATGATGTTAAATAGTTTGAGCCTTGGGTGAAACTTTGCAATTAACTGGCTGTATCAGTGAAATAGCAAAAGAAGTGGGAATATCAGACTGCTTGGGGGCTTTTCATATAGATGAAAGGCAGAAATTTAAAGCAATTGGCAATTTACAAGTTTGCAGATACTAAGTAGAAGGAGTGATGGAAGTCTACTCTTAACAGAATTCCATAGAAACCAAGAAAATAACTTCCTAGTCATGAAAATGAAAAAAATAACCTCCTTAGTCAAACTTAAAATATTGTGGTTTTTTTTTCCTTTTGGGTTTTTTATTTTTTCAAAAATGACCCAGTTTAGTCGAGTGGTTAAGGGACCAGGCTAGAGACCAGTAGACCAGGAGTTCTAGTCTCATCTTAGGCATGAAAGCCATGCTTTCGGGTGACTTTGCACCAGCCATTCTTCCTCGGCCCAACTCACCTCTCAGGGTTGTTGTGAGAAATATAAGAGGAGAAAGGAGTACTAGTTATGCTCCCCACCTTAAGTTATTTATACAAATAAAGATGGTAAATAAATAATTTAAAAAGTTACAATATTCAGCTTCACTAACATCTTTTCATAGTAGAACCTTATTGTAAGGTCAAGGTAAAGGTTCCCCTCGCACATATGTGCCAGTTATTTCTGGCTCTAGGGGGCAGTGCTAATCTCCATTACAAAGCTGAAGATTCAGCGCTGCATAAAGACATCTGTGTGGTCCTGTGGCCGGCATGACTAAATGCTGAAGGTGCACGGGACACTGTTACCTTCCCACCAAAGTTTTTCTACTTGCATTTTTACATGCTTTCAAACTGCTAGGTTAGCAGAAGCTGGGACAAATAACAGGAGCTCACTCTGTTACATGGCACTAGGGATTTGAACTGCCAAACTGCCAACCTTTCTGATCAACAAGCCATTGAGCCACCGCATCCCTCTTATTGTATTATTATACAATTATACATAAGGTCACTATTCTATAATGCCCATTGCTTTAAAAACTTGATTATTTATGTTAATATTTACTGGCTTTAGAGGAAGAATATTAGAAGCTTTCAGGGAATAATAATTAGAATTCCAGTGCCATGTCAATTACTGAATGCTTTAGTGCTCTCAATGTTAGTTGGATGGTGACCATAAAGTGACCTTGACAGAACTATTTACCAGCATATTTAGAATGCAGAGTTTAACATGCACTGAATAAAAGCACATTTATACAAGCATCCCTTTCAGCACGATTTCTCTGTTGTTTTACATTTCTCAGAAATGTTTCATACTGTAAATAGCTTTTTAATTATTCCTGTTTAATAGTAGGACAGAAGGTTTCCTAATGTGATAATAAGGTATTGTATGCATGAATGTAAAGCTAATGCAAGAGCTTCACAATCTTACATAGAGTTTGTGCTGAAACAGGAAGTTTGTTTATCATTAAGATATTCAGCTCATTTCCCAGATAAAATCTCCATCTGAATGCCAACAAGATTGACAAACATCATTAGAATAAAGCAATCTCTATGTGATCCGTGGAATCTAGTCACAATCTGGAAGTGGGGATAGTAAGAATAAGTGAACATCAAGAAAACAATATTTTCTGGTAGAGAGGAATAAGTAAACCTATCATACTGAATTGCAAAAAACCATAGAGATGATAGTTAGATGGAAATAAATAGATAGCATTTCTATTGTTCTGTCCGATTATATCTCTCTGTTGCCATCAAGTGATTGTCTGAATATTTACAGACTGAATATGAAAGCTCCATGTCAGAGTTCGCAACCTTTTCAACTTTGCAGACCAGCAAATGGGGGGGATGGTTCAGGGGTGGGATCTGACAGGGTTAACTATCAGTTCGGTGATTTACGATGTGCTTCCCTGCACGCTGCCGGCGCATGCCTGTAAATTGTCATCAGCATGCTGTGTGCAGAGAAGCAGCCTTTGAAAAAGCCCTTTTTCCCTGCTTTTTTAACTGCAGCTGTGCCTCGCACGGCAGCTGAAGTTGAAAAAATCAGGAAATAAAGGTCAAGTAAAAGCCCAGGTGGGTGGGTGGGCAAAAACATCAGCAGACATAGAAATGGTTCTGTGTTTGCTGCTCTTCAGAGCTATCAATTCTACAGAGGTGGACAGAACCGGTAGAAATCCACCCCTGGAATGGTTTCATACATGCACCAGGCAAACCCAGGCACACTTGATTTGTGCAACTAGTGTGCCCATAAGCCACCACCTGGGGAAATGGAACTCTCTTGCCCACTGCTCATGAGTAGGGATGTACGCACATACATGCTCATCCATCATTCCTGCTGCCCAGTTCTGAAAGCCTCATGAGAGAAATGAAGATTTCTCTCTTTCTCTCCTTTGAACACACACAGTGCTCATACATAAAGAGCCATGGCCTGGGGGTTGGGGACCCATGCTCTTTATGTATGAGCACTGTGTGTGTTCATGGGAGAGAAAGAGAGAAATCTCCACTAGGCAATGAGTTTATCAGTTTGGAACAACAACTGATTCCCCCCCCCCCCGCCCCTGCTCTTTTTGTCTATTCCTTTGACAGGCTTTCATTTCTCCCCCTATTTTTTTCTCTGTTCCTTCCAAATCACAGTCTGT
>BLBF01000007.1:28474881-28575914 GCA_015471245.1 Laticauda colubrina
TTTCTTTTCTTTTCTTTTCTTTTCTTTTCTTTTCTTTTCTTTTCTTTTCTTTTCTTTTCTTTTCTTTTCTTTTCTTTTCTTTTCTTTTCTTTTCTTTTCTTTTCTTTTCTTTTCTTTTCTTTTCTTTTCTTTTCTTTTCTTTTCTTTTCTTTTCTTTTCTTTTCTTTTCTTTTCTTTTCTTTTCTCCCTCTTTCCCTCACCTGAGCAGAAGCAGAGGCATGGTGATGATCTGAGACAGCAAGATGCAGACTGGATGAAACATCAGAGTTACAATATTGTCTTCTTAGGGGCTATTTGAAGGCTTGGCAGAAAATCTTTTTGACAGCCCATACAGATGATGTCAACTCAATTTTCAAAGCTGTCAAATGAGATGACTGACCTGATGCCAGCTCCATCAATATTGATGCCATTAAGAATCTGTAATCTTTGTTGTTTCACTTTAGAATAAGGACGTACACGGATGTCACTTTGGACCCTGCTGGGAGCAGGAGATTTGATATTTTTAGTCTGAGCAGATCCACAGCAAGATGAATTCAATAGGACCAAAGTTGGAGTAGTGTTTGTTCTACTTTCTCCACCAGCACCCCCAATTCCCTCCCTCAAATTTCTAACCATTAATGAAAATGCCTACAGTTTGGGAAAAATATATAGAGATTGTGATTGTTGAGCTTTTGAGACTGTATAATATGGCTTCCTGGTCTGTTCAAATAAGGCAGGAAAAAAAGCACCCAATCCTCTTCTGAGTGACAGAACAAAAAGGCCAGGAATCTTAGTCTTTTTATACTTTATATCTGAGTTTTTAATTAAAAATCCCCATAAATTTTTTTTGGAAGTGGATTTGTTACTTCAATTGACCAGGAAAATGGATTGGTTTTACATTGATCCTCAAATCCCTACTTGACAAGAAAAGAGTTCTTTCTGTTCCATTTCACATTTACTTTTACAAATTGCTTTGTGTCAAAGTCAAGCAAGACCATAACTGGGGTAATTTTACTGACATTATTCCCATTTCTCTAGAGACAATAATTAATGATGGGGTGCAAACTCTGATGCATGTGATTTTGAAAATTTACCTCTATCTTCTTTAAAGATCTCTTGGATAAATATGAGCTAGTCTTGAAAGTGTAACAGTGTGTATATACTGTCAGTTGTCACAACATTTTCTTCATGGATGTGCTTCAGTCTGTGACAGTTCTTGAGATCTAGCCTTTGAATGATTTCCTATCAATCTCTTTCAAAAATGAAGGACATTTAAGTGACTTACCTGGAGATATTAACTTGCATTTTTATCAATGACAGTAGCTGGGGCTGCCTCTAAGAGCACTCAAAAAACATAATTGGCACAAAATGCACTGGGACTAGACACTATAAACATGTAAACTAATGCTCTGGACTTGCCAGTATTTTCCAAGTTTGCCTTCAGAAATTGTGGGTACTCCATTACTGGAGGTTTTTAAGAAGGGATTGGGCAACCATTTGTCTGAAACAGTATAGGGTCTCCTCTTCAGCAGGGGGCTGGACTAAAAGATCTCCAAGGTTCCTTCCAACTCAGTTATTCTGTTAATTCTGTTAAAAAGCTGGCTTTAACCAATAAAGCCATATATGATCTGGCCCAAAGTATCCTTAGACTACACCTTAAATCAGAATCAGCTGATCAGTTGAGAAAAATTGCTGATAGTTTCTATGTACAGTGAAAATTGGGATATGTATCTATGTGTGGCGAAGTGTTGGTATGTAAGGCTATGAGGAAATACTTCTTGGTTGTAGAACGAACTGCCCTGAAATTGCTGGATTTTGAAGTTGGTCAAAATGAAGCTATTCCATGGCATTAAAAAAAAAAAAGAATATTCAATTAACATGACATCAATGGAATTGCTATTGAGATACTATCTTAATTTCAAGACTTCTGGTGGCAAGGCAAAGATAAACAGAGGTGCAGAAGCCCATCTGCAGTTTCGATTAATCTCTTCTTGCAGTTGGTGTGATCCTTAGAGGGTGCTCGAATCCCGGAGAGATTCGTGTCGGTGTGGGGGATACTTGGGCTGCAGTGTGGGGAAGGCAACCCCCTTGCAGTGAAGAGGAACCCTCCAGAGCCCAACGAGCAAGATTAGCCTCCTGTCAAAGGCGGCTCTAAGTCTGGACAGCCATCGAAGCAAAAAGCAAGTAAGTGACAGTTTGTGAGACTGTTGGAGAAAAGTGTGGCACAGGGAATTTAATGGTGAGGAGGAAGACTGGCAAGTTATAGTCTTTTGTACAAACCTCTGTCAGAAGCCTGAAAAGAAAGTGGCTAAAAAGCGGAGGAGAGACAAGCATGGGGGAAAAAGGTCTGGCAGACTGAAGTGAAAGTGTGGATTACAATGATTGAAAGGGAAACCTTTGCAGTTTGGAAATTACTGTTTAGAAAGACTCTGATAGCTGGGGAGGAACCGGAATACTTCACTTCATTGTTACTTGGACAAACTTCCTTTTGATAAACTTCCTTTTGATAAACTTTATTGAAGTGAGGACGAGAAGAGGACTGAGGTTGACAGGGAAGAGACAGTGCGGTGTTACAAGAGATACTTAGAAACTCCGAAAGTACTGTTAAAAATATATCTAATATTAACTGTTTAATAGATATTCCGATAGACCTGTGGGAGAACATTATACTAATTGAGGAGGTGGTTGTATTTGGAAGAAACCAGGAAATTGAATTTAGGAACATTTTTAAAAAAAGTAAATTAGAAGACTCTGGAAATATGGATTAACTGTAGCTATTATTCAGCACTTTTTATCTCCCCACTTACGGTACGTTTGAAGGGAGGAAAAAAAAAAATTCCAACCAGAGACGGAGAATTAAAAACTGACTTTAAAAATCCTCCCCCCCCCTTTTCTGATTGCTATCCTTTTTTTTTTTTTGCATAAATTTGTTTATCTACTTATTTTCTGGTATTATCTCTCCTTTTCTATTTTTTCTTTATAAAGAATATAAATTTGTCTTTTGAGGGGAGGAGTATTAATTTCTGTATTAGAGAGTTAAGTATTTGAATTGTTAAATATTTGAAGTAATTTATTTGATTAATTTATTAATAATAGAGATAGTTACATTCAGATTAGATATACAAGGAAAATAATATAATTACCCTATTTGGGATGAAAATAACCTTGCTTTTGTGTAAGATTATTTGTGTTTAAGAATATTAAGAATATTTAATGTTTAAAATAAGGTCAGATAAGGTTAGATAAAAACACATTTATATTTAAAATATTTACATTCTTATCAAATTTAAAACTCAAACTTAGTTGGACTGGATATACTACTTACTACATATCAAACTTATTATATTTTTTTATATATTTATCATATAGATTGTAGCATTGTGTTGTATACTGTTGCATAGAAGTTGAATATAGAGCTTATAAAATCATATATTTGACTTAGAATTAGGATTTGGAAAAAATACATTTATACACATTCCAGCAATTAATTAAGAATATAACTATTCAGTAGAAAGGTGGATAAAGCAATTAGACATTGGTCAATTCTAACATAGGGGTTATAATACTGAATGGTAATTTGGGACAATATAATTAATATAATTCAACAACAGAAACAAATTTTAAAAGAAATGACTTCTACAACTACTACAGCTTTAAAAACTGGAAGGAAGATTACCCCGACATTACCAACTACGTTGGAAACAGCTTCGTCCATGGCTCAAAAAAATATAGAAGAGATGCTCCCAGCCAAAAAACCAGCTAATGTCTTGAATGCCAACATTCAAACAATTTTGCTAACCTTACAGGAATCGATGACAAAACTACAAGAGACAATGCTAAAAAATCATAACAAAACAAGAGCAGATATTAATGAATTAAAAGAAGAGATGGGGAAATTAAAAGCAGAAATGAAAGCAGATATCTCTAAAGTAGAAGATAAGATTGGAATACTACAATAGGCCCTGGAAAAAAATGAAGTAACAATAAAAGAAGTAGAGAAAAGGACTGAACCAACTGAAAGGAAATTGAAAGAGTAGACGAGGAATTAAAAAATGTGAACAAAGAAATGGAAGTCTCATTAGTCTTCCTAGAGATGGACAAGGCTACTACATACTTGAGATTCCAAAATGTAGAGGAATCCAAGGAAGAAGATCTGGAGCAATTAATGGCAGAAATATTTGCTGGATTATTGGACAAAGACAAAGATAATTTATTAAGGGAATTCGATGAAGTATATAGAGTCAACACAAACTAGGCGAGATGCCATAAATGCCCGAGAGAAGTCCATATATGCTTTGTGAGAAGAAGCATTTGTGATATTATATTTAGAATACCCAGGGACGGAATAATTAAGTATAAAGGCAAAGAAATTTTGATTCTCAAGCAAATCCCAAGAAGAGTAAGGAAAATAAGAAGAGATTACAAATTTTTAGCAGCCTACTTAAATAAAAAAAGAATTGTATTCAAATGGTTAATTCCAGAGGGGATGTTAGTCTCATGGAAAGAAAGGAAAATTAAAATAGATTCTATGGAAAGGGCTCAAGAATTATATGAACAACTAGTAGGCCAGGACGATCAAAGTAGTAAGGAGGAATTGGAAACATATTCACAAGAAGACCAAAGTTACCATAGAAACAAAAAAAGAGGGAACCTTAAGAAACAAAGGGACTACTTACTTACAGCAAGAGAGAGACGAAATTACACCTCAACAAATACAAGAAAAGACTGGAGTTATTACGAGGCAAAGAGCGAAGCAGAACTAAATGGAAGAAGAAAAGAAATTTCTATCAATTAAAATAAATGGCTTAAACTTGACAATAAAAAGGAAAAGAATATTAACTAAATTAATTAAACAAAATGCCGATATAATTTGTCTACAGGAAACTCACATAAGGAAAGTAGATGAAAGACTTTTAGATTGCCCGAAATTAGGGAAATTATTTACCGCACCAGCTGATAAAGGGAAAAAGAAAGGGATTGCAATATACGTTAAAGAGGATTTGAAATCACAGTTAGTATGGTCAGATGCTGAGGGAAGAATCTTGGTTTTACAGATCTGGATTAATACTATTTCAATTTTTATTAGTGGTAATTTATGCCCCAAATGAAGACCGGAAAGAGTTTTTTAAACATTTATATCGAAAAATAATAGAATTTGAAAAAAGAAATGTCTGTATTATAGGAGATTTCAACTCTATTGCTGATTATCAGAAAGACCATAGTAATGGGGGGATGAAAAAAAAGGGGGAAAGAGAGCTCCCTAAGATATGTAAGGAAATGATGAAGGAGTTAAATTTGGTGGATTTATGGAGATTATACCCTGAGAAAAAACAATTCACATTCTACTCTAATCCACATAAAATATGGACACGAATTGACATGGCATCGATGAATGGGGAAATAGCAAATGAGATAAAAGGAATATATATTTTACTGAATGAGTGGGCAGACCATAGTCCAATCCAGATAATATGGAAGGGTAGGAAGAAACCCAAGAAAAGATGGACACTAAACACTCAATTAATAAGAGAAAAACAATATACTGACAAACTTAAGGAGGAATTAAATTATTTCTTAAAAGAAAATGTTAATAGTGAAACTGCAAAACAAAACATTTGGGACACAATGAGCACAGTAATAAGAGGTATAACAATTTCTTATAATGCTAGGAGAAATAAAGAAAAATATACCCAACAAAATAAATCACAACAACAAATTAAAGAATCAGAAATCCAATTTCAGAAGACCCCAAAGGATTCAAGAATGCAAAATTAGATCATAATTGCTAAACATAAATTGAATTTAATCGACCAAGAGAAAATGATTACAAATTTGAATATGACCAGACAAACCCACTTTGAGCATGCTAATAAACCACAAAGATGGTTATTTTATAAACTAAAGAAAAAGAAATAAAAGAGACTGATATACCAATTAATAGATGGAAATGGCGACACACAACAAGAGATAGAACAGAAAAAAGAAATTGTACATAAATACTTTGAAGAGCTATGTAAAAAGGAAGAAATTAATGAGGATAACATAAGAAATTATTTAGAAGAAATTAAAGATAAAGTAATTGGGGAATAAATGATAGAATTATTAAACAAAGACATTACTTGGTCTGAACTGAAATCAGCAATAGAGAATCAGAAAAATAATAAAACCCCGGGGCCAGACGGGATTCCGGGAGAGCTATATAAAGTAATTGCAGAACAAATTGGACCTCTTATGATGAAAGTTTTTAATGATGTCTTATTAGCAGCCAAGATGCTGGACTCATGGAGGGGAGCATTGATTAAGTTGATCCCGAAGGAGGAATCTGATCCCAGATATATTAACAACTATAGGCCAATTTCACTGTTAAACACTGACTACAAAATATTTACCTCCATAATAGCAAACAGATTAAAACAAATTTTAAATTTATATATACATGAAGATCAAAATGGATTTCTCCCCACTATATAGATTAGGAATAACTTAAGAACAGTAGTAGATATTTTAGAATTTTATGAAGCCCACCCTGGAAAACAAATTGCACTTATGTTTTTAGATGCAGAAAAGGCCTTTGACAATTTAAATTGGCAATTTCTAATTCAAAAAATTTATAATATGAATTTAGGCACTAAATTTGAAAATATTATAATGACTATTTATGATACACAACAGGCCACTATTATAGTAAACGGGGAATATACTCACCCAATAAAAATAGAAAAAGGAGTCAGACAAGGTTGTCCACTCTCACCCCTGCTCTTCATATTTTCATTAGAAACATTATTAATATGAATTAGACATAATTTAGAGATAAAAGGATTAAAGGTTAAAAAAGAAGAATACAAGTTGCAAGCGTTTGCCAATGACATGTTTTTTTTTTATTGAGGAATCAATAGAAAGAGGACAAAAATTGATTAATGAATTAGAACAATTTGGAGCGGTAGTAGGACTCAAAATTAATAGGAAAAAAACAAAATTAATGACTAAAAAATTAACAGAAAAACAGAAAAAAGAATTAGAAGAAGTTATGGGAATACAAGTGACAAAGAAAGTTAAATATTTAGGAATATGGTTGACAGTACATTGTAAGACGCTTAAAGAAAACAATTATGACAAATTGTTGCTACAGGCAAAGAAAGATTTAGAATCATGGGGCAGATTACAACTTTCATTACTGGGTAGGATTGCTGCCATTAAAATGAACATTCTTCCAAAATTTTTATACTTATTTCAGATGATCCCAATTAAACTACATAAATTTTTTTTTTGAAGAACTTAATAAAACAAATCATAAATTTATTTGGCAAGGGAAAAAATCTAGAATAAATGTAAAGGCAATGCAAGATTTGAAGAGCAGGGGAGGATTGGCACTTCCAAATTGGGAACTGTATTATATTGCTGCCTCTTTAGTATGGCTAAAAGATTGGGTGAATTTAACTAATAAGAGAATTCTATTTTTAGAAGGTCATGATCTGCAGACGGGGTGGCACGCCTTTTTATGGGATGTAGGGAAAGTTAGCCAGAAATATTTTCATAGAGATTTAATTAGAGACTCATTATTAACTAATTGGGAAAAAATACGGAAAAAACATTATTTAAAAATACCGATTTGGATATCAACAATGGAGGCAATGATCCATCCAAACAATTTGGATATTACTAAAATGATTAAATACAAAGATTTACTGGATATACAGGAAATTTGAAATCACAACAAGAACTACAAGAACAGGGATTTAAAATTGATCAGAGGATATACCTCCAAATCCACAGTAGATATAAACAGGATAGGAAAGAATTCAGAATTAACAATAAACCTCAGCAATTAGACAAAATTTTATTAGGACCAGACAAAAAAAATATAACTAAATTTTATAATTATTTATTAGAAGTAGAATTAGAAGAAGAAATAGTCAAAGGGAATATGATAGCCTGGAGTAAGAATGTAGGACGTAGAATCACCTTAATAGAACAGGAAAAGATCTGCGGTAGAAACAATAAGATTACAAAATCCGCAGTATACAAAGAAAACGCTTATAAAATGTTTTACAGATGGCATCTTCCTCCTTCGAGATTGGCAAAGATGTACCCCAATATGAGTCCAAAGTACTGGAAATGTAAAAAAAGAGAGGGTACCTTATTTCATATGTGGTGGTCCTGTGTAGAAGCCCAAAAATACTGGCAGAAAATTAGAAAATGTTTGGAAGATATAACAAAAGAACAGATTGAGTACAAACCAAGATCCTTCCTGTTTGGGATTTTTGATAAACAATTATCAAAAAAAGTGAAGTATATAACAATACATATACTAACAGTGGCCAGATTAGCTTTTGCCCAAGGTTGGAAGCATCCCCAAATACCTACAGAAGAGATGATTATTCAGAAAATTTCTAATTGCACAGAAATGGACAGATTAACTCTAGCACTAAACAATAAAGATACTTCAATATATTATAGTAGTTGGAATAGTTGGTATCATTGGCTAGAACAAAGATAGATTCTATATTATAAGGCAAAAAAGAATAAGAATAAGATAAACTCATATGAGCGATATATAAACACTTTTAAGGACAATGGTGTGTATGTGGCATAAATTAAGGGAAGAAAAGATCTTACAAACTGTCAAAAATGAGAATGTTTTTAACTGTTTTCTATTCTTTTTTTCTTTCTTTCTCTTTTTTCTTTTCTTTTTCTGTCTTTTCATTTGTGTATGTGTTGTTGATGTGTTTTTAATTGTAAAACTAATAAAATTTCTTTTTTTTAAAAAAAGAGATAATCTTATTTTCAACTTAATTTAAATGTTTTTCATGGTTCTGTTGTTTAGTTATATTGTATTGTGGTTATTTTATTTCTGAGAAACAATGAAAATATAAAGTTGTGGTGTCTAAAAGTCTAGTAAATAATTATGATTTTTCTGCTTCCAAGTAAACCTACTCCCAATTCGACTTCACAATTAAGCATAATTTTTTGTTATGCTTAATTGTGCAGTAACTATTGATTTCTTACAGCATCTGATTGACTTTCTGCCATATCTCAGGCACTGTTCCTTTTTAACTGATCTTTAACTTTAGCTCACTATTTCTTAAATTACTTTCTTAGAATGGAGATTAGATTAGAAGGAGCTTTCTTTCTTATGGAAGAAGCAAAAACTACAACTCCCTAGTCTGTACTCATGTTGGCAAGTCAGTATCACTGATAATTTTATTCTTGTAGCCCAGTATGAGCCTTGTGAAATAGTCCAGACAGAAAGTATGTCCAGATGAATTCTACTTTATTATAAAATTACAGCAATAGAATCTTGCAAGTCTGAAAGTATATTTCTTTCCATTCATCTTTACAGCCCAAGAAATTGAGGGGGGGGTCCTTTTTGAAACATTTTTCATGATCACCTTCCTTCTGCAAGCTAAGCTTTCTCTTTTGTCCTACCTGCAGTTCTTCTCTGTTCTATATGTAAAGTGGGTGACTCCAAATCTGCAAACCTGATTGGTCAAATAAACTAAGCATTGGATTGGTTCACTAGGAACCAATCCAAAGAGCTGCTGAAAGGCGGCAAATTTAAGCAACTGCCATTGGCTACAAGCAGGCAAGACAGCCTGTATAAAAGGCTGGCCTCGGTTTCAGCCAAGTGTTCCTATTTACTGACTAGTTAAAGAATAAAGTATTTGTTGTTGGAACCCGGTCTACCTCGTGTGTTTTCCGAATAAAACACTGGCGACGAAGGTGGGATTGTCCTGAACGGAAAAACCTGCACGCGGTGATAAGAAGTCCAGATTACAACCAAGATGTCTGGAAACAACGCACCGCCCGCACCCTTCAATCCCAACGAAGAGGATTGGGATTCCTATGCTGATCGCTTCCAAATGTATTTGGAGAGCAATGAAATGGAAGACATTTCAGAGCAACACAAGAGAGCTGTATTCCTGACGCACTGCGGGCCAACAGTTTTCAAGATGGCAAAGGCCCTTGCGAAGCCCCGGGACGTTAAACAACTAACGTGGACAGAATTGCAAAGAGTCCTCAAAGCACATTACGCTCCGATGGTGTCAAACTTAATAAAGCGACACGAATTTTACCGCAGAGACCAGAGAGAGGGAGAGACCGTCGCCGATTTCATCGCTGCCCTTAGACAATTAAGGGGTGAGTGTGAATTTTTGAACATTGACGAAGCATTGAGGGATCGCGTGGTGTTGGGCCTGAGAGACTCGACCACACAGAGTAAATTACTCAACAAGCCCAACATCACCATGACCGAAGCCATCGCGGAAGCCACAGCTGCTGAAGCCGCGAAAAAATCTGCCGTAGCCATGAAAAAGATGAACACACACAGCAAAGAAACACCAACCAAAGACAGAAAGCAGCCTGCCACCACAACCCACTACGAGGTCCACCGTTTGCTCATGAACAGAAAAGAGCGCGAAAGAAGAAATTGGCGGGAATGCGCTGGCTGCGGAGGAAACCATCCCTGAGCCGAATGCAGATTTCTCGATGCCATCTGCAGGAATTGCAAGAAACGAGGGCACATCGAGAAGGTCTGCAGGAACAAAAAATACTACAGCCCAATGAGACGCAGAAATTCCCCAACACGAGCTGAGCCTAAACGAGCTGAGAGAAAGTGGCAACAAGAGAAGCGAGCCAATACACACCAAACTGTCATTATAAAGAGCGCTCAGACGGAAAGTGGGAAGAAAATTAAAGTCATCCTGAAAATCGAAGGAAAACACTGCAAGATGGAAGTGGACTCAGGGTCCTTCCTCTCCATGGTATCGTGGGACACAATAAGACAGCTAGTCCCAGGTATCAAACCCAAAGAATTGAAGAAGCAGCACCTAACTCTCAAGGACTATCAGGGAAACCAAATCCCTGTGGTAGGCATGGGACAATTCCGAGTCGCCTAAAAACATCATGTCAAGGTGCTACCGCTGACCATAGTCGACCAAGACAGACCAAGCCTCCTGGGCATCAAATAGTTCGCGCCATTGGGCATCGGGATGACCGAGGTCGATCGAGTGACTACAATCGGCTGGGAAGACGACCTCATCCGAGAATTCCAGGGCGTTTTTGACGGCTCACTCGGCAAGTATCAGGGAAATCCCATTTCTTTCAATCTAAACCTCCAAATAGCCCCACAAAGAATAAAAGCCAGGCGAGTTCCTTTTGCACTAAAGGCAAAAATAGAGGAACAGCTGGACAAATTAATAGCCCAAGGGGTGTTAGAACCTGTGGACCATGCCAAGTGGGAAACGCCTATTGTCACACCCATAAAACCTGATGGGTCCATTAGAATCTGTGGTGACTATAAGGCTACCCTGAACCACGCATTACAACCAAGCGCATACCCGGTGCCAGTAGTCCAGCATTTGCTTCATTCCCTGGGAAAGGGCAAAGTTTTTGCTAAACTCAACTTGGCACAAGCCTATCAACAACTCCCAGTGGACCCAGAAACAGCAGAAGCACAGACTATAGTCACCCATAAGGGCGCATTCAAATGTCACCGGCTCCAATTTGGAGTAAGCGTGGCCCCTGGCGTTTTCCAGAGTCTGATGAAACGCCTTCTAAATGGGCTACAAGGAGTCGTTCCCTATTTTGACGATGTCCTAATCTCGGCCAGAGATGAAACTCAATTAAGGAAAAGACTCAAAGAAGTATTAACTAAGTTCAGGGAATCTGGCCTCAAGGTAAAAAGAGAAAAGTATTGTTTAATTAAGAATAGTGTCGAATTCCTGGGCTACTCAATAGACGGAGAGGGTATCCACCCTACAGACAAAAAAGTTAAAGCAATCAAAGACGCACCTGAACCAAGAAATAAAACCGAACTACAAGCATTTTTAGGACTAATTAATTTTTATAATGTGTTCCTGCCAAACAAGGCCACTATAGCAGAACCATTACACCGTCTGCTAGACAAGAAGGCAACTTGGACTTGGGGTTACAAAGAAAAAAAAGCATTCCAAAATATTAAAAGCTTGCTAACATCAACAAACGTCCTCATCCAATTTAGCAACACACTGCCATTAAGAGTGACCTGCGACGCCTCACCATACGGAGTAGGTGCCATCCTGAGCCATCAACTACCTGATGGCAGAGAAGCACCCGTCACATATTACTCTAGGACTCTATCCAAAACCAAGCGGAATTACAGCCAATTGGACAGGGAAGCTCTAGCAATTGTCGCTGGAGTAAAACGCTTCCACGAGTACTTATATGGGCGGACTTTTCAAATCATAACAGACCACAAACCGCTGATGGGGATTTTGGCGGGAAACAAGCCAACACCTAATATACTGTCCCCAAGAATGACTAGATGGTCAGAGTTCCTAGCAGCTTATTCCTACACTCTGACACATCGCCCAGGGAAACTAATTTCCCATGCGGACGCTTTGAGCAGAGCACCCTTACCAGCAACCGACGAAGACCCGGCACCAGCGATGACAACGCTACAAATTGAGACTTGCCCCGATCTACCCATATCAGCTTATGATGTCGCCAGAGCCACCGCGAAAGACTCATTGACTGCCCGCGTTCTTAGCTGGGTAGGTAAAGGCTGGCCGGAGAATCAAAAAACTGAAAACTTTAAACCTTTCTGGTCCAGACAGACTGAACTTTCAATCCAAAAGGGGTGTTTGTTGTGGGGTGATCGGGTGGTAATCCCTGCCAAATTACAACCCAGGGTACTTAGGTTGTTACATGAAGGGCACCCAGGAATGGTTAAGATGAAAAGCCTTACTAGAAGTTATGTTTGGTGGCCGGGTATTGATAAGGACATAGAGTATTGGGTAAGCTCATGCAACAAATGCCAGGCAATTAGACCGTCCCCACCAAAAGCACCCGTTAAAGACTGGGAAACCCCTCGGGGACCTTGGTCAAGAATACACATTGATTTCGTGGGTCCTACCAAGGGGCATACCTTTCTGATTGTCGTTGATGCCTATTCGAATTGGCTTGAAGTAAAAGTTATGCCATCAACGACAACAGAAACTGTAATTAAAAAGCTGGACAACCTTTTTGCCACCCATGGCATACCGGACGTTCTTGTCTCAGATAATGGGCCACAGCTAACCAGCATACAATTTGAGCAATACCTAGCCTCCCTAGGTATAAGACATGCCCTAACCGCGCCGGCTCACCCGGCTGCGAACGGCAGGGCTGAGAGAATGGTCCGGTTTACTAAAGAAGCGTTAGAAAGAATGGATGCTGGAGATGTCCAACAGAAAGTAAACCGTTTACTCACACTCCAGCACATAACGCCCAGTACCATAACCAACAAGTCCCCAGCAGAATTACTTATGGGGCGGAAGTTAAGATCACACCTTGATAGGTTACACCCAAATTTTACTCCGGAAAACCCCCCTGACTCCTCTACACGGTTTAGACAATTCGAAATAGGCGATTTGGTATATGCTAAAAACTTCACCGGGGACCCGGTATGGCTACCAAGACAGATTACCCAAATCACAGGCCCCAAATCCTACCGATTAATAATAGAGGATGGCAGGGAATGGAAGCGGCACATAGACCAGCTTCGATCCCGAATTATAGAGAGAACCACAGACTTACAACCATTCACCGACAAAACCGATGAATTGCAAACCAAGGTGGGGGGGGGGGAAGGCGAGAAGTAAATAAAGAACTGTTTAAAACCAAAACCAATGAAACATATGAACAAAAAGAGCAAATAAAAGACTCACTGTTTGGAGAGACTTGCGTGAAGAGCCCATCGGAAGGGGCCAGCCAGGCCAGCTCGACCTGCCCAGAGGAAACGGGATGGAGCGGCAAAACCGCCAGCCTAAGAAACTCAGGCGGCGGTAAAATGGCTGACTCACCCTTCCAGACGGTTCCAGGGAGAAGAACGGATGACACAGCAGCCCCATCCGAACCGGTCGAAGACTTCACTAAGAATGAACCGCACAAGTCAAGTCGAGTCCTTAAAAGCCCCGCCTACCTGCGAGACTACGTCACCACGTAGGACTGAACTAAGAGGGGAGGGGTGTTCTATATGTAAAATGGGTGACTCCAAATCTGCAAACCTGATTGGTCAAATAAACTAAGGATTGGATTGGTTCACTAGGAACCAATCCAAAGAGCTGCTGAAAGGCGGCAAATTTAAGCAACTGCCATTGGCTACAAGCAGGCAAGCCAGCCTGTATAAAAGGCTGGCCTCGGCTTTAGCCAAGTGTTCCTATTTACTGACTAGTTAAAGAATAAAGTATTTGTTGTTGGAACCCGGTCTACCTCGTGTGTTTTCCGAATAAAACATTCTCCATTTCCAAGTCATTCTCACATAACATTACACAAAGTCTCCATTTTGTTCTGTTTTCTCATTTTATTTTTTCAGTGTATATTTTTCTTACTTTCCCTCCATAATATCTACAAATGTGATAAACTTTTAGATCTCATTCCTTCACTTTTATATGGAGATTCTCAGTCATCCAGGCCATGATTGTTCCAAAGGTGCTTTTTCAAAAGGCAACTGGACTTTGTTTTTCCTTGAAGACGTTTCACTTCTCATCCAAGAACTGAAGAAGCTTCTTGGATGAGAAGCAAAATGTATTCAAGAAACAGCAGAGTCCAGTTGCTTTTGAAAAAGCACATTTGGGACATTTTTTCACTTATTGAACCATTGACAGCACATTATACACATATATACTTCTATGTCATCTACTGTATCTCCATTTCCATCTCTAAGCCCTTCTTTGGCTTTCCCCAGGGCTCCCTATGTATTTAGGAAAAGCTGAGAAACTTCCCCACCCATGATGGGAAGAGATAATAAAAGCCAGCAGGGAAAGATAGCCAATAGGAAAAAGCAAGACTGAAAGGTTTTAGCCATCATACTTTCCTTCTGTATTTCTTACATTTCAGATAGTAAGAGAGGTGTGGAAGACTGCAAAAGAGCTCATGCACTTACCTTGCTATCTTACTTCTGTTTTTCAATACAATTCTGCTTAACAAATTTGAATTTCTATCCTTTTTATAGAACTACATACATTTAAGTGTAAAGATAAATGCATCATTATTCCACTGTTGTTTGCATACTCTCTCTCTCTTTGAAATTGGTTAAGGATTTGCATCAAATAACTACAATATGTATATATTGTAGTTAATTTAAATCCACAGAAAATGTATCCATAGGGTTTCTTGAGCCTCCTGAAATAATAGATTCAACAAATATCAAGTAGATAAGTAAATAAGTAGATTTAAGTAGATAAGAGGGAGGATTTTTCAAGGAAGACAAACCCAATCCAATGAAGAACAAATGTGAAATAAACTTATTATTTAGCTAAATTATCAGCTTTAAAATACTGACTTAGAATCAGTGCTATCTACCTGTAGGTTATATTTTCATATATATTGAAAATGCGATTTTTTTTTGAAAATATACAAATTATATAATTAAACAAAAGCTTCAGCATGAAAGAAATGATTAGACAAAAGTTTGCCTCTAGGTTGGGAAAGACTGTTGTTAAGAATGCTTACTGGGGTTAAACTGAAGACAGTAGGATTTTAAAATAAATGTTGTTAACATTACCCAATTGTGTACCAATGCATGCTTTTTTGGCAATAGGTCCCAGTGAGCATCCTGGGATTAAGCTACACATTATTAAGTTTGTTAGAGGCAGAAAATGAAATCATCATCATCATCATGATTAATGCATTGCCAGTGAGGTACTACCTTGATGTGGTTTGGGGTTTTAAGTGCTCTGAAGAGGATGAGAGCTCTGCTTAGAAGTTCAGCCATGCTGGATAGGTCTCATCAGAGGAGGCACCCAAAGAGTGTCTCTTCCATAAACAATATGTAACCTAAAAAAACCCATACTGGATCAATCATCGCCCAGATCAACAAGGACCATGCTAGGTTTCTGAACATCTGGGGGCAAATGGGCTACAGGATTGAGGACCGTTGGCTGAGCCAGCAGGGTTTGCTGCAGAATTACCGGGAGAAATTACCGGGAGAAAAGTTGCTTACCCATCACAAATATAGAAAGAGTGAAAATAAGAATCTGTTATTGCAAATCAACTAATGACAAGAGGATATCTGAAAAGAACAGACCAGTTCAGAAGGATCAACATCCAGAATGAAAAATAACAGAATAGAGATTGGCAGATCGATGTTGATTTACAATATGGAATAAAATATTCATATCAGTAGAATTGGAAGAACTGTAAAGGTCTAACTAGAGCAAAGAAATTGAAGCCTTGTCAGAAACAAGTCAAGATGAAGAGGAAAATTGGGGGGAGTACCTGCTTACCAACAACTTTCCAATTGCTAACAGGTGTAGTAGTTGCAGTCCAACATCATTCTTCCACCTGAGCAGAAAGGAAACTGGCCAAACAGTAGAGGAACAAAAGATCAATTCTTGATTGAAAATACGAGTTTGGAACACTGCAAGAGAGGGAAGACCAACTTGAATGTAGCTTGGACTGATTACAAGAAGGCATTTGACACCCTGCTAAGTAAGGGAATCAGAAATAAGAAATAACAGGAGTGAGCAGAAACATCAGAAGCTTTGTGAAAAGATCAATGGAACAATTGTTGGTCAACAGTGGTATAGACTGTTGGTTGTTGGTCAATAGTGATATAGACTGAGAAAGGTTAATATCAAAAGAGAATTTTTCAAGGAGACTTACTATCACCACTACTGTTCATTATTGCACTGATTCATCTGTTAACAATACTGAACAAGTCAGGCTAACAAACATCAAAATCATCTGCCAGGTTATCCCACCTTCTTGGAGAATCTGAAGCTGTATGAAAAAGCACCACCTGAAATTAAAAAAAAAAAAATCACTACTCCACACCATCCATATATATAGCCAAGACATTGCAATGGAGTTTGGCCTGAATAAATCTGCCACGTTCACCATCAGGGAAAAATAGTGAAAAATGAAGGAATTAAGATGCCCTATGGAAATAACATCAAGTGTCTGTATGAAGACAATTTCTACAAATACCTTGGCATCCTTCAAGCCAACTACATCAAGCCCAGTGAAGACACTTGAAGTGGCATCTTCAATCTTGTATGACTGTCAGCTGTAATATTTTTATTTCATTTGCACATAATTTTGCAAATACCTTGAAAACTCTTTGCAACTTCATTATTGTGAAATGCTCCTTGGGCTAGTTGCACAACAACAGTTGAACTTTCTAGCTTTTTCATAATCATTACACAGCCAGTAGCAAAATAACACTAGTATTACATCAAATATGCTATTTTTTCCTCCAACAACACAAGGCTGTATTCTTGTAAAAGCTATTTCTCAAATATCTTTTTCAACATTTTTAAAATAATCTTTGTTAAAAAAGGACACTACAACTCAGAAATGTGTCACAGAATAAATACGTCCCTGGCATAGAAGTAAACATTTCACTATTTTTGGTACACTGACTATAATTAAGGTATTAAAAAGGCTGGACAACCAGGATATTTTAGTTCAAGAAATAACATTAACAATGGAACGATTGGGCTTTTTTTTTTTCAAGAGAAAGGAGAAGGGGAGAACACATTTCTGAAACTGGTGATGGACAAGCTTGCTGGGTCTAATTTTCTAACATTTCAGAATTAATAAATCAAATGTATAAATGTGATAGCTTGGAATAACTACTTCTGGATCCAATCTGAAACCCACCCAGCACATTAGGATCATTCTGTTTTATACCCAAACCATTTCCAGGCAATTCTAGAAACATCAGCTTGACCAAGGCTATCAAGTTGATTTCAAAGCTCAGTAGAAACTTGAACACCAACCTCTAGTATGAATCATATACTTTATCCACCCCACCAAGATCTTTACTAAGTAATCAAATGTTACTCCCTGTAGAAATGTAAATAAATAAGAAATAGAAATATAGAAATATTTTTCTATATTTTTGTTAATATTACTTAATATTGTTAGTTAACATGTATGCAAAACTTAAGAATAGTACGATCAAAATAATAAAAATCTGAAACAGTTTCAACTGCTATCAAGAGCATAATAATCCATTTTAAACTGGATTTTAATAATCCAATATTAATAATCAATTTTAAAATGTTATCTGAACCTAAATTTATCTAAATTTAATGGACTGGTAATAAAGTTATCTAATTTTGTATCTTGACTAGCAATGATGAACCCTGATGGTGCAGTGGTTAGAATGCATCATTGCAGGCTAATTTTGCCCATTGCCAGCAGTTCGATCCTGATCAGCTCAAGGTTGACTCAGCTTTCCATCCTTCCTAGGTTGGTAAAATGAGAACCCAGATTGTTGGAGGGCAATATGCTGACATTTGCTTAGAGAGTGTTGCAAAGCACCATGGAGTGGTATACAAGTCTAAGTGCTATTGTATTGCTAATCTGAGAGTTTTTGGCTTAGAGGTTCTTATTTTCCAATGGGACAGTAACATTATAGATCCGCTGCCCATTATGGATCCAGCTTCATTTAGATTATATAAGGATTTGACCTGGCTTTGAACTGGAGGCACAACAATCAATAATTTTTTTTTTAATTTGGAAGGAGAGTATTTCCATTTGTGTAAACTACCACTAGTGAAGGTATTTTAAATTTTTTGTCCTTCCACAAATAAATGTTTGAAACACCATTTATGAAAAGGAGTCTTTTTTGTTGTATTGTCATGTTTCCCAACTATGACAGTTCTATTGATTACAAAATGTTGTAATATAATAAAGTTGAAAATAGAAAGCTGCCTAATGGATGGGTAAAAAAGCAGAGAGGGAGAACATATGGCATTGAAACTATTGCGGAGCAAATAAACAAGACATAAGGCACAAAGTTGCGACAAATTCAAGAGCTGTCAAGCAAGCACCAACAGAATAAAAAGTATTATGTACTCTGGCAGTTAGAGACTCCACAGGCACCTTATAGTACCACGTGGCATATTACTGAGAAACACACTATGTCAGGATGTCATTGTTGTATAATGACTCCAATAGCATCTGTCATGGATGGTGCTTTCCAACAATACTTTTCTATTGACAACCAGATTAATGGCAGTTGGTGCCCAATAGCTCAAGTTATATGCATTGTGAGCTCACAATTCTTCAAGGTTTGCACATGCATTGCCAAACCTTCTTATGGGATTAGAATGTCACATCTGTTGGTATGACATTATATGCAATGAAATAGACAATTTTACAATCAAGACACTATCTTTCAATCATACCCTAGATACAGTGGTACCATACATTAGTGCTTTTAACTTTGTTTCAAACATTTGTTTAAAGAAGACAATGCCAGGGTGGAAACTCTTGCATTTATCTAACTTTAAAGCACTTTGAGACTGTGTGATTTGCTTTGTATTTTATACAGGGGTGGGATTCAAATTTCTTAACAATCAGTTCTGTGGGCATGGCCTAAGTTGTGGGTGTGGCTTGGTGGTCATGTGACTGGCTGGGTGTACCTAGGTGGCCATGTGATTGGGGCGGGCTAGGTGGCCATGTGACTGGCAAACCAAATATAAGTGGTCCTCGCTTAATGGCCAGTTGCTTAGCAAGTGTTCTAATTTACTACTGACCTCCCCAGAGCTACTTGACCTGTTTTTGATGTTTGACAGCGATGCACATGCACACCCATACTTATGACCAGTTATAACATCCCACATGGTCTTATGACTGAGGTTTTTTTTTCTATATTGTTTTTCCAATGATTCCTTCTGGTTTCTAGTTAAAAATTCCCATTGGGGAAAATGGACTTGTTTCACAACCAGCGTTTGCTTAATGACCACAAGGTTCATTTAATGACCATGGTGTTTGCCTAACCCAGGGGTCTGCAACCTTAAACACGCAAAGAACCATTTTTCTATTTTCTTTTAAATGTATCTCTGTGTGTGTGTGTCTTTCTTTCTCCCTCTTTCTTTCTCATCTCTCTCTCTTTCTTTCTTTCTCTTTCTCATCTCTCTTTCTCCTTCTCCCTCTCTCTGTTTCTCATGTCTGTTATTCTCTCTCATCTATAATTGCTAAGATTTGAGGCTGTTTTTAGTAATCCTATTTCTCTGCAATTTTTTTCACACACATTTGTGCATATGTATCCAGTACTCTTTCTTCCTTTCTGCTACGTATTCAAAATAGGCAATGATTTGTGTGTGTGTATAGCATGTGTATATGTGTGTTATGTATGTGTATGGTTATGGATATGTATTTCACTATTAATGTATGCCAGTGTACTTAGAGTAAAAAAATGACAATAAAAATTGCCCTTGATTTCAATGTAAACAGCCAATCTGCAGTATTACTAAATTTTGCTAGGCATCTGCTGCATGTTTTTTTCTCTTCCTTGATAATCTAGTCTTAGCTGGGAAAAACAGTCTGGAGTCACTGGTGAGAGCAGTTCAGCACAGAGAAAAGTCATGTGTCTCCCCATATTCTTTTCCCCATAAGCAGCTTTGTCCTCTCCTACTCATTTCTGAAGTACATGAAGTTTAAAGGTGCTGTGAGAGGCTGCTCACTGAGAGAGGAATATGGGGAGATGCGTGACTTTTCTCCCTGCCAAGAGGGCTGCTCTCTCTCTCTCTTGACTCCACTCTTGGCATGGAGAAAAGTCAGTGGGAGCAGCAGTTGGGGTGGTCAGTCACTCATCCCAGGGCTCATGCTCACCATACCTGTGGGGGGTGGGGGATGCAGTGACTGTGAGGCAGCAATGGTGATGGCATCAAGGAAGGCAATGGCGATTCTGACAGCAATGGGCCTTCCAAGACCAGCTCCCCTCCACCAGCCATCCATGAATCCACACATGTGATGCATCGAGGCTTCCAGACTCTGCTCCCCACAGCCACCATCAGCTGTCCCGGATTCGATCAAGGGGTGATTTGCTGACACGAACCTCTCCACATGTTCTTTCCTGCTGCTCTTGCTGGGAGAACAAAAAAGTTTTTCTTGGCACAGTGAAATGTTTGCAAGTCCCTCTCCCGTTGGAAACTGCTCCCGAGCAGCAGAGAGAAGCAGGATTCAACCTGGCTGCTTCTCTGCTGCACGGGAGCCACTTCCAATGGGAGAAGGACTTGCAAGAATTTCAATGTGCTGTGAAACTCTCTTGGTCTCCCAGAGCAGCAGGTGAGAGAAGCAGCCACCACTGGCTGGAGCTTACATGTGCCTCTCCAAGTGTTCCCTGGTGGAAAGCAAGTGGTGGGGGGAAGGCGACCAGTGGCAGCGGCAAAAGGCAAGTGGGGGGAAAGTGACTGGTCGCAGTGGTGGCAAAAGGCAAGGGGGGGGGGTTAAATATGACCAGAGGTGGCAGATAGGTGACTGGGGCTTGCAGAGCCTCACTCACCCAGGGAGAACCGTTTAGGCAGGGCCGTAGCAGAAGGCAGGCAGTAATAGCTGGCCTGGCAGGTGCGCAAAAGCAGGCTGCAGGCAGCAGTATCACACATCTGCACAATGTCATGCATGAATGATAAGGACTGACTGGGCAGGTAGCGGAGAAGCGGGTGGAGAGGGGAGAGGCCAGCCAGAGGCCTGGTTTACCAGTTCTCTGAACTAAGGAGAATCATAACAACCAGTTCAACTGAACCAGTAGAATCCCACCCTGATTTTATACTGGAAAAGCTTTTCTTCAGAGTTTCTTCATCTTCCCTTTTTATGGGGGATGGGGTGGGAGGAATTGGCCTACAGGTTCTCTCATGGTAAAATTAGCAGGTATTTTTTCATTTTACATTTGGAAAAATTGGAAGAAGGGCTAAATGTTCACAATGTCATTAAACATCTTTATTTCCCATTGCCACACTTTACTAGTACATCTAATTTCAAAAGGTAGAAATCAAGGAATAGAAAAAGCAAATGGCTGTGGAAGTAGGAAGCAGTCCCAGCTAGGTAGGATCACAATAGCACTCTCTAAATTAACTGCTAGTTTGTGGATCATTGTTACAGCCAACCTTTGAAGTTTGGACACTTTCAAATAACATTATAACCCAGCATAACAGTAGGGGAGATGTGGTGGCACAGAGACTTAATGATTCTGGAACTGTTGTCCAGAAATGGTGCACTCCAGTGGTTTGAGACTGGCTTATGAGATAGAGTGAGCTCCCATTGTTCAATCCCCAGCTCCTGCCCACCTAGCAATTTGAAAGCACACAATATTACCAGTAGATAAATGGATACTCTTTGGTGAGAAAAAACGTTAGCTATGTTAGCTTCAGAGAGCGGAAGCTGGAACTGGACCTGGCTGGACACAAGGCATCGTGACATTAGGCGAGACAAGGTAAGATTGGCAAAGGAGTCCAGAAGAACCAGCAACCTGAGTGTTGTTAGTATAAAGCTAGTTTGCCCCACCCAGCACATCAAAAATAGGCATATGAACACCAAACAAAATAAACTAGCATTCTAGGCCTTCAAGACTGCAGTGTTTATCTGGCATGTGTAGATTTTCCTGACACTGTGAATCTTCATTGTTCTATTGCTTTTCTGTCTCAGTGCTGTCTCCTGTCAATGTCAGTGGATGTATAAGTGTCATGGCCCTGTCGGACCCTGAGTCGGCGGAGAAGGATGAACTGGAGCTGAGCTGACAGAGGTCAAAGGGGTGGCCTCGTTGGCTCCAGAGGAACATGGGCTGGAGCAAGATGATACAGTCCTGGGTCCCTTGGGCATGGGACAGTTTGCAAGCAGGGAGGAATGGGGGCAGGACAACTGAGAGAGAGGAGAAGAGGGGGCAGGCAGTGGAGATGAGGAGCGATGGAGCTCAGGCTACAAGCAAGGAATGCTCCCTCCTGATCCCCAAGCATGGAGAGTGGAGAGGAGGCAGGAACAGCACAGGCTGACCCAACAACTCAAGAGGAGAGTGCCTTGCCTCTCTTCACAAGGTACCCTTAAGGAGATGCTGTGGGGAGGGATGCTTAACAGGAACAAGTGCTGAATTTATGGAGTTTTGTGTACTGTTGCTGACATCTTGAGTTAGCCTGACTTCTTGCCTTATTGCTGTTTTGTTCCTTTGCTTCATTGGACTCATTGCCTTGTTCCTTTGTTTTATGGTTTCATTGTCTTGTTCCTTTGCCTCGCTGGACTTCTAGCCTTGAAACTGTTTTGCTAATAGCATTTTGCTGGACTACTTGCAGACAGAGGCTGTTGGACGTGTGTATAAGCGCTTTGCTCTGGGACTTGCCATAAACGTGGGAGCGTTTGGTGGAAAGTTGAGCAATAAAGGGGAGTTTGAACTATCAGCTGGCTATGTTGCCTCCATGCCTTGTCCCAGGTCACCACAATAAGTAAATGGACAGTGGAAGTGTGACACTTGTGTATAATGAAACAGAAAGATTTCTATTTAGTTGCATGTTAAATTTTCTTAATACTTCATTATACTTCACCTACACCAGGAAGCATGATCTTGTTTATTATGATAGTAAAGGTCCTTTACATTCAACTTTTTATGAGATTCTGGTTTTAAATTGATGAATCTTATTGGAAGCTCCCATTGATACCCAGACCACTATAATAGGAAAAAAACTCCTAAAAATTCAAAAGCTACAGAGGCGATGCAAATTCTAATAAGAATTTTTCAAGACTTATACAAAACTTCTTCCACAGATCAATTTGCATTGTATTTCATACCTTATAACTATATATATATATATATATATATATATATATATATATATATATATATATATATATAATCTCTGTGTGTGTGTGTGTGTGTGTGTGTGTGTGTGTGTGTGTGTGTGTGTGTGTGTGTTTTAAGCTTTCACAGGTACTTACATGTGTGCTGTTCAGCTTCTTTCGGGTATTATTATGGACACATCCATACAGAAGCCTGATGATGGCAGATGAGATTCTGCTGAAACGTTGCTACAACTTTGAAAGCACTACAATGACGTGGGATAATACCCGAAGGAAGCTGAACATCACACACACACACACACACACACACACACAAATATACATATATATATATATATATATATATATATATATATATATATATATATATATATATATATATATATATATCTTTATTTGCTTACTGGCTGACTTGGTAAATTACTACTTCTTATAATAATTTTGTTCCCATAATCAACTGTGTAAATTATTTCCTCCTATTGAAGCAAAATTAAAATTCCATGATAGGAATTAGTTGTAAAAATTTCTGCAACAACTGCCAATGTCTTTGTGGCTCCAAAGTAAGCTTATTAGAAAGTATGGAGGGTCAGGGAGCCAAAGTGCCTATTGCCTATTTCTGATTCTCTTTCAAACTTTCTAAAGCAGGAGTGTCAAATTTGCATCATCACGTGATGTATCAGGACTTTCCCCTTTGTTAACAACTGGGTGGGAACATGGCCAGCACGTGACACAGCAGGCCTACGGGCCATGAATTCGACACCCTTGTTCTGAAGTAAATCTGAAATATTCTAGTGTGAAAAAGAAAGAAATTTGAAGTTTGGCGAACAATCTGTCCTCAGTTGTGAAAGGAAAACCCAAGTAATGCCCCTGATATCCTATACAAGGGACATCAAATTGAAACCTAAATGACTTAACCCTTTGCTGCAGAACAATTTTAAATTTTTAGATCCATTGGTGGTGTTTCTTTGTAGGAAATTAGAGATGATCCTCAAAATACTAGTTTACAGTTTCCCAATAAATCCCTTGAGTGAAATTACTCTTGGAGGTAAGATATAAACTTTTTTGTGTGCATGTGATCCTACTTAATGCCTTTCCCATATTATCAAAGACCTCGAAATCACAGCTATCTGGATTTTCTATCTGTTTCATCATTATCAAACAGATATGGAAAGATCACTTCCCATACATGGTGTGATAAAGGCATCCAATCTGAAAGACAAATGTATTTTTATACAGTATGGGGAATAAAGGCCAGTAATAACACAGATGATGCTGCTGTTTTGCTGATTCTATGAAGTGAGGACAAATGTAAAACTATAATTATTCAGGCTTGTGCTTTGGACTATTACAAACTATATAATGTGGATAATTTTCTTAAATTCTTTTGGGGGAATTGTATGTTCACTGCATTTTGGACAAGACATTAACTTCCTGAATATTTCAATGTTTACAGATGGTAGAATACCCAGTTTAGGGTTATAGCACCACTCTTCAGGAAAGGAGCCTATATAATATGTAGATGATTATTGGTGAAAAATAATACTATAATTGTCATTGGATTTTTTTCAGCCAAGATATACAGTAAGGAAAGTTGTTGCTACAACTAAATGGTCTAGGAACCCACCATTCATTTAGTGCTTTGCTATTTTCTTAAAATAAATCACAAGATAATGCTAGTTAGTCTTATAACAGTTTCTTTTATAGTTTATACTCTAATATTCACTAAAATTATATTATATAAATTATCATTAAAAATAATGCACTAAGCAGAAAATTGTAGTATTTCTTTCCAGTATCTTTCAACAGAAAAGCTTTAAAGATGACAATGTTTATGGAAGGCAACCACACCTCACCAAATGTTCAAACTTGAATTAAACTTTATTGCTGCTTTATTTCAGCAAATGGAACAAACATACTGCTTTATTTCAGCAAATGGACTTCAGAAGTAAGACACTTCTTTGGCAGCCTTGAAGTTATAATAAATCCTCTGATATTTAGTCCTTCAAAACTACAAGAAATTCATCCATTCTGGAACAGAGCAAAGGAATTAAGTGTTTGACACAACTCCTTCTCCCTCATATAATAACTACTGGCACCTGACTGGGGAAGGATAAGAGTTATTTGCTGCAGAAGGTTAGTTGGCAAGTATCAATGCAAAACTTCTATTTTCTCTTCTCCAAAGAGAAAACTGTAAAAAAGCCATTGTTTAATTACATTTACTGGCTGAATCTCATTAGTTGTTGTTTCCAGGATCTTACTCAGCACTGTTGGCAGCACTTCAGTACCTTCAAAACAAAAATTATGAGTTAGAGTAATAGAAACTTGGTTGAGCTTTGCTACTTCAGATGTTAGAAATCATCAGTGTGGCTGCATCTGGGCGATGTAAGAATGACAAAGTTTCACTTATATATTCTGCCACTATTTTCAGTGCTCGGGTTTGATGAGCTTTCAAATGTACACCTACATTCTTCACCACATCCCAAAGAAGAAATTTGAAATATATGCACCATTAATTTATTTTGAAGCATAATGACAGGATTTGCCAAAAATAGAACTTCTCAGAGCTGGACAGCACACAACTGTAATTCATGGGCTTTGCGAGCATTCTAACCAGAATTGCATTAAAAATGCACATGGGAAAGATGAGCACAAAAAAGAATAGATATGGTAAATGTGGAACAACTTCCCTTCGGAATGGCAAAAGATAGCATGAGTGAATACAAAAACAACATGGGTATTAGTTTGTTAGGTATGCCTGGATGTTTTGATTGAAAATCTGCAAGAGGTACTGATGAACAAAATTAGGGAGGTGTGGGGAAGATAGGAGGTGTTCAGACCAAACTCTGGTCTTGAGAATGTCACTGAATAATATATGAGTATAAGAAATGTTCTATATGTAAATTGGGTGACTCCAAATCTGCAAACCTGATTGGTCAAATAAACTAAGCATTGGATTGGTTCACTAGGAACCAATCCAAAGAGCTGCTGAAAGGCAGCAAATTTAAGCAACTGCCATTGGCTACAAGCAGGCAAGCCAGCCTGTATAAAAGGCTGGCCTCGGCTTCAGCCAAATGTTCCTATTTACTGACTAGTTAAAGAATAAAGCATTTGTTATTGGAACCCGGTCTACCTCGTGTGTTTTCTGAACAAAACACTGGCAACGAAGGTGGGATCGTCCTGAACGAAAAAAACTTGCATGCGGTGATATGAAGTCCAGATGACAACCAAGATGCCTGGAAACAACGTACCACCCGCACCCTTCAATCCCAATGAAGAGGATTGGGATTCCTATGCAGACCGCTTCCAGATGTATTTGGAGAGCAATGAAATGGAAGACATTTCAGAGCAACGCAAGAGAGCTGTGTTCCTGACTCACTGCGGGCCAACGGTTTTCAAGATGGCAAAGGCCCTTGCGAAGCCCCGAGATGTTAAACAACTAACGTGGCCAGAATTGCAAAGAATTCTCAAAGCACACTACGCTCCAATGGTGTCAAACTTAATAAAGCGACATGAATTTTACCGCAGAGACCAGAGAGAGGGAGAGACCGTCGCTGATTTCGTTGCTGCCCTTAGACAATTAGAGGGTGAGTGTGATTTCCTGAACATTGATGAAGCAATGAGGGATCGCGTGGTGTTGGGTCTGAGAGACTCGACCGCACAGAGTAAATTACTCAACAAGCCCAACATCACTGTGACTGAAGCCATCGCGGAAGCCACAGCCGCTGAAGCCGCAAAAAAATTGGCTGTCACAATGAAAAGATGAACACACACAGCGAAGAAACAAACCCAACCAAAGACAGAAAACAGCCTGCCACCACAACCCACTACGAAGAGTCTGGCGAAAAATTCGAATCGAGCAAAGAAGACGACGAGGTCCACCGTTTGCTCACGAACAGAAAAGAGCGCGAAAGAAGGAATTGGCAGTAGTGCGCTGACTGCGGAGGAAACCATTTCCGAGCCGAATGCAGATTTCTCGATGCCATCTGCAGGAATTGCAAGAAACGAGGGCACATCGAGAAAGTCTGCAGGAACAAAAAAAAGCTACAGCCCAACGAGACGCAGAAATTCCCCAACACGAGCTGAGCCTAAACGAGCTGAGAGAAAGTGGCAACAAGAGAAGCGAGCCAATACACACCAAACTGTCACTATAAAGAGCGCTCAGACGGAAAGCGGGAAGAAAGTTAAAGTCATTGTAAAAATCGAAGGAAAGCACTGCAAGATGGAAGTGGACTCGGGGTCCTTCCTCTCCATGGTATTGTGGGACACAATAAAACAGCTAGTCCCAGATACCAAACCCAAAGAATTACAGAAGCAGCACCTAACTCTCAAGGACTACCAGGGAAACCAAATCCCTGTAGTCGGCATGGGACATTTCCGAGTTGCCTACAAACAACACGTCAAGGTGCTACCGCTGACCATAGTCGACCGAGACAGATCAAGCCTCCTGGGCATCGAATGGTTCGCGCCATTGGGCATCGGGATGACCGGGGTCGATTGAGTGACTACAACCGGCTGGGAAGACGACCTCATCCGAGAATTCCAGGACGTTTTTGATGGCTCACTTAGCAAGTATCGGGGAAATCCCATTTCTTTCAGTCTAAACCCCCAAATAGCCCCACGAAGAATAAAAGCCAGGCGAGTTCCTTTTGTACTAAAGACAAAAATAGAGGAACAGCTGGACAAATTAATAGCCCAAGGGGTATTAGAACCTGTGGACCATGCCAAGTGGGAAACACCTATAGTCACACCTGTCAAGCCCGACGGGTCCATTAGAATCTGTGGTGACTATAAGGCTACCCTGAACCACGCATTACAACTAAGCGCATACCCGGTGCCTGTAGTCCAGCATTTGCTTCACTCCCTGGGAAAAGGAAAAGTTTTTGCTAAACTTGACCTAGCACAAGCCTATCAACAGCTCCCAGTGGACCCAGAAACTGCTGAAGCACAGACTATAGTCACACATAAGGGTGCATTCAAGTGTCACCAACTCCAATTTGGAGTGAGTGTGGCCCCAGGCATTTTCCATAGTCTAATGGAATGCCTCCTAAATGGCATACAAGGAGTCGTATCATATTTTGACGACATCCTGATCTCAGCCAAAGATGAAACCCAATTAAAAAAAAGACTCAAAGAAGTACTAACTAAGTTCAGAGAATCTGGCCTCAAAGTGAAAAGAGAAAAGTGTTGCCTAATTAAGAATAGCATCGAATTCCTGGGCTATTTAATAGACGGAGAGAGTATACACCCTACAGACAAAAAGATTAAAGCAATTAAAGACGCACCAGAACCAAAAAACAAGACCAAACTACAAGCCGTTTTAGGACTAATTAACTTCTATAATGTATTCCTGCCAAATAAGGCCACTATAGCAGAACCATTGCACCGTCTTTTAGACAAGAAAGCAATTTGGACTTGGGGTTACAGAGAAAAGCAAGCCTTCCAAAAAATTAAAAGCTTGCTAACATCATCAAAAGTTCTCATTCAATTTAGCAACACACTGCCCTTAAGAGTGACCTGCGATGCCTCCCCATTCGGAGTAGGTACCATCCTAAGCCACCAACTACCTGATGGCAGAGAAGCGCCCGTCGCATATTATTCAAGGACTTTATCCAAAACCGAGCGGAATTACAGCCAATTGGACAGAGAGGCACTAGCTATTGTCACAGGAGTGAAACGTTTCCACGAGTACCTATACGGGCGGACTTTTCAAATTATAACAGACCACAAACCGCTAATAGGAATTTTGGCGGGAAACAAACCTACACCAAATATCCTCTCCCCAAGAATGACTAGATGGTCAGAGTTCCTAGCAGCCTACTCATACACTCTGACACACCAACCGGGGAAACAGATTTCACATGCGGACGCTTTAAGCAGAGCACCCTTGCCAGCAACTGAAGACGACCCGGCACCAGCGATGACAGCATTACAAATAGAGACTTGCCCCGATCTACCCATATCAGCTTATGATGTCGCCAGAGCCACCGCAAAAGACTCTTTGACTGCCCATGTTCTTAACTGGGTAGGTAAAGGCTGGCCGGAAAATAAAAAAAACTGAAAATTTAAACCTTTCCGGACCAGACAAACCGAACTTTCTATTCAAAAAGGTTGTTTACTGTGGGGTGATCGGGTGGTTATTCCTAACAAACTACAACCTAGGGTACTTAGTATGTTACACGAAGGTCACCCGGGGATTGTAAAAATGAAAAGCCTTGCTAGAAGTTATGTCTGGTGGCCGGGTATTGATAGGGACATAGAATACTGGGTAACCTCGTGTAACAAATGTCAAGCAATTAGACCATCCCCACCCAAAGCACCCATTAGAGATTGGGAAATCCCACGGGGCCCCTGGTCACGAATCCACATCGATTTCGCTGGTCCAACTAAAGGACATACCTTTCTGATTGTTGTGGACGCCTATTCTAACTGGTTAGAAGTAAAAATTATGCCATCAACAACAACTGAATTAGTCATAAAACAACTGGACAGCCTTTTTGCCACCCATGGCATTCCGGACGTCCTCGTGTCCGATAATGGACCACAACTGACCAGCCTACACTTTGAACAATACCTAGCCTCCCTAGGTATTATACATGCCCTAACCGCACCGGCCCATCTGGCTGCAAATGGTAGGGCAGAGAGAATGGTTCGATTTACAAAGGAAGGGTTAGAAAAAATGGACACTGGAGATGTACAGCAAAAAATTAACCAATTGCTCACACTCCAGCACATAACACCCAGTACCACAACCAACAAGTCCCCAGCAGAGCTACTCATGGGGAGAAAACTAAGGTCACACCTTGATAGATTGCACCCAGAATTCACGTCAGAAAACCACCCCGACCCCTCTACACGGTTTAGAAAATTTGGAATTGGCGATTTAGTCTACGCCAAAAACTTCACTGGGGACCCAGTATGGCTACCAGGACAAATTACCCAAATAACAGGCCCCAAATCCTACCAGTTAACAGTAGATGATGTCAGGGAATGGAAGTGGCACATAGACCAGCTTCGATCCCGAAATATAGAAAGTACCACAGACATACAACCACTCGTCGAAAAAACCGACAAATTGCCAACTAAGGTGGGGGGGGGAAATGCGAGAATTAAATAAAGAACCATTAAAAAATAAAACCAATGAAACATATGAACAAAAAGAGCAAATAAGGACTCACTGTTTGGAGAGACTTGCGTGAAGAGCCCATCAGAAGGGGCCAGCCAGGCCAGCTCGACCTGCCCGGAGGAAACGGGAGGGAGCAGCAAAACCGCCAGCCTAAGAAACTCAGGCGGCGGTAAAATGGCTGACTCACCCTTCCAGACGGTTCCAGGGAGAAGAACGGACGACAAAGCAGCCCCTTCCGAACCAGTCGAAGTCTTCACTAAGAATGAACCGCACAAGTCAAGTCGAGTCCGGAAAAGCCCCACCTACCTACGAGACTACGTCACCACGTAGGACTGAACGAAGAGGGGAGGGGTGTTCTATATGTAAATTGGGTGACTCCAAATCTGCAAACCTGATTGGTCAAATAAACTAAGCATTGGATTGGTTCACTAGGAACCAATCCAAAGAGCTGCTGAAAGACGGCAAATTTAAGCAACTGCCATTGGCTACAAGCAGCCAAGCCAGCCTGTATAAAAGGCTGGCCTCGGCTTTAGCCAAGTGTTCCTATTTACTGACTAGTTAAAGAATAAAGCATTTGTTGTTGGAACCCGGTCTACCTCGTGTGTTTTCTGAACAAAACAAGAAAGATATAAGGCAATTGCCACTGCCTTGTTGTATACAGTACAAAATGGTGATTTTTGCATTGTCACTAAAAAGATGGTCTTCCTCTAGTAGGATAGGTCAAAACCAGGGGTGGGCTGATGGGAATTTGCAGGGGTTCAGGAGAGGCCCTAGCAAAGATTCTGTGCAGTTCAAAGAGCCCCAAATCCCACTCCTGGCTGGCCCTGCCGACCCCTCCCCTCCCCACGTCCCCATGTGGCTGGATGTAGGTAAGTGCAGAGGACAAAAACAGGCATCCTGGAAGTTCCAGAGAGCCTCTGGAGCCCAGGGAAGCCATTTTCATACTCCCAGGGGCCTTGAGGAAAGCCTCTGGAGCCCAGGGAGGGCAACCCCCCCCCCCCGCCGTGGTGCAGAAGACTGACTAGGCCATGCCCATCATGTCCATATTGCCCAGCAACCAGGCGGAGAACACTGCTAATATTTTTGAAGCCCACCTCTGGTCAAAACCATTGAGGATAGCTTGTCCTGCAAGTAATGGCTATGGAGAATGTATAAGATGTCAGCTATGCTCTGAAGGTCGCTGCAAAAGGAAGGGAACAGCCATAAAAGGTGGACAGCACATTGGCCATGCTCTGACATAGGAAAAGGAGCAGAGAGATATTTCTTCCTAGCCAGAAAAAAAGGGTTACATGGTAAATCACATGGTTTGTTTGAGACTCATCCTTTTTATTACCTGTCACACTCCCAGAACCAATTACTGTGGAGTACTGAGGTATCATATATATGTTCTATATCAGAGATGTCAAATTCATGGCCTGCAGGCCAGATGCATCATGCGTTGGCCACCATCATGCCCAGTTTAATAAAGGGGGAAAAAGTTGTAATATGTCATGTGCCGATACTGTGTCAATGCAAGTTTGACACCCCTGGAGTTCTAAATGCTCCAGAGAAATGTCAAAGAACAGGTTTCTATGGATGATACATCAGGCCTTCTGCAAGAACCATCAGCCTATTTTTTTTGTTTTTGTTTTTTTAAATTTCTGAAGCGGAACTGCCACAATTGTCATTGACATAAAGCAGACAAACTATCAGATTTTCTTCCACTATTTGTCTTCTCATAAAAAATAATAACTATCAGATTTTCAGATTTTCAATAATCTCCTTGACAGGTTTCTTTCTTCATGAATCTCTTCATAATATCAAGTTATAAATTAAAGATTTGGAAGTTAGAGGACAATAATAAATAAAGACCACTGAAAAAATACTATTTTTGCCAGATCTCTCCTGGCATGAACATGTAGTAGAAATTCTACACCAAAATATCTGCTAAACTGCTTTCTACACACGTTATAAAATGTGATTTGGAGTTTCTCATTGCCATCTGCTGAGATATTTTACCCTTCCTATCAATATGGCATTTTGCCAAACAAGGAAGCAGTTTTGTCTTATTGGGAAATTGGGAAACTAATTAATATTCTGATGCTAAGCCCAGCATTGGAATCTCCTGCTAATTTAATAAAAATGTCCACACAGTGTCTATGTTTAGAACTACAAATGACCAAAACTTTAAGAACATGTGGAGGAAAGGAAGGAGAATGATGGAGGATAAAAGGAGTTAGTAATGGAGAAATAAGTCCAATTATGCAAGCAGACTTCATTTTTTTTGAAGCAATTGTCAAGCAGTGGCCCTGGAGAAGATAGCTCAGAAGACTGAGGTGTAGAGTAGTGAAACTTCATCATTTCAACATGAAATTGTACTTTATGCTTTTAACATCTATGTACTACCTAAAGAATATAAATTATGCAGCAGCTCTAAAGTATAAGCATTTTAAATAATTGGAAAGGACAATTTGAAGATAGCACACATGTGCTTTGCAGTCTAAAGTGTTTCCAACCCTTTCAAAGCATTGGATTTAATCTATAAGGCTTTTGACAAGTTTGAATGAAGGTATAGGTAGTCCTTATTCAATGACTGCCTTGTTTAATGACTGTTTAATAAACTATACAACCCATCCTTGGATTTATGACAGGGGTATCAAATTAATATAATCACAGCATCATCACGTGACGTATCACAAATTTTTCCCTTTTGCTAAACTGGGCATGGGTGTGGCGCATCCTGCCTGCAGGCCACAAGTTTGACAGACCTGATTTGTGATCTTGCAGGTCTATAAAGCAAAGGAATGCTGAAGTGAGATCATAACCATAGCTGCAGTTAATTTTTCTTTTATTCTAGGATATAAGTAAAGTAACCTGATAGTTTTGCAAAGTTGTTGTTTTGAATATCTCTAATAGCTTAAGATAGCTAAATAGTTAATTTTGGAAAATTATTAAAAAGTAAAGTTGGTCAAGTGAGTGTCCTTAAAAAGGTTCTGCTGTGATTGAAAAATTTATGGCTTCTTTTCATCTCCTGGTACTCAACCTTCAGAAAATCATTCCACTGTGGTCTTCTTTTGAGAAACAACCATCTGGAGCACAATTGGGCAATCTCCCCTCCTCTCCTTTTCCAGAAAGGGTCCTTTGGCTATGGCTGCAATAACATCTCTGCTCATTTGGAGACATCTTAGCTTGTTATGAAATCTACCAGTGGACTACTATTTTATGGGACTTTCCCCAGTTGCCAACATCCACCTTGCTTTTGTAGTAGCAACTTGACTGATAGATAAATCACAGAATTTTGATCACCCTATGATTATGTATATCTTTCACACATTTTATGCATTCTTTGAAAATGCATGTATATGTTTTTCCTCTCCTGAAGGGCTTATTTGCTACAATCTAATTATTCTAGCTACTTAAAAGGGAACCCTGGTAAGTGTCCTCCCATAAATTTGACTTTCCTTCTGTCAGAATTAACTGAGAAGATCCCATATGAATGGCCATCTGATTGTGTACCACTAAATTCTCAGCTTTTGATTCCCAGGCTTGATCTCTCTGATACCTGCCTCAATTTAATTCTGATTTAATTATTTCCTCTGATAGCTCTTGTCACAGAGATCAAGCTGAGAAATTGTGTGCTAGTATTCAATGTGTTTTATAGATGCTGCACTAGAATCTTTCTCTTTCCTTCAAATATGTGCTACTCATGCTAAAGAACTTGTTGCCCTTGCTTCTACTTGCAAATTGGGAGTGGACCAAATTGCAATATTGACATGAAGTATGCCCATTGGCTGAGTAACTATTTTGATGTTCTTTTGAAGGAATAATAGTTCATAATCTCCCCAGGTACTTCAATTTCCCACATATCTTGCTTTGCTTTGAGATATTGAAACTAGCATGCTGATGCAGCAGCCTGTACAATTGCCCTGAGAGGCCTACTAGTTGCAGTAATACCCAATAGTACAAAGTCATGCCTAAATCCCAACCTTCACATTTTTTTTACAGAAATAAGCCTGAATAAGAGTTTGAAGAATGCAGCTATAGATTCAGGGTGTACAATGGATTCTGAAGGAATTTGGCATCATTCAGCAGATGTTTTGCAGCAGCTCAACAACTTGCAAAGTATGCAAAACTTGCACCACATATGTGAACAACCTATTTTGTGTGTCTGGTACACTTCTTTTATGCTTTCTTAACAATTATGATTAAACCGTTCCACTAGGTCTTCTTCTGTTGCCTGCACAGGAGAACGGAGTTGGAAATCAAGTTAGAGGGGTGGGGAGGGAATGGAGATTTTACAGTATCCTTCCCCTGGAGTGGGGAAGGAATGGAGATTTTACGGTATCCTTCTCCTGCCACGCCCACCAAGCCATACCCACCAAGCCACACTCACAGAACGGGTAGTAAAAAAAAAATTAATTCCACCTCTACTTAAAATGTTGACTGATTGTGTTCCTAGATGGCATTTTGCTGTCGCATTGGAATTTGAAGCAGATACTCCTTTTGCTAGCCAGTTAATGAAAATCAACTACAACTGTATCAACTACTTGATACCCTGGGTATCAAGTTACACTTTCATACTCCTTAGGACCTCAGAGTATGTAGAACAATACAACTAAGGCATGGAAAGTCAGTTGGATAAAGACACTACTAAAAATTGCCTCTTCTATCCAGAAATTCCCTCCACACATTCTTATGGGGATCAGAACACCTCCTGATAGGAAGCAGGAGGTGGTTCTGCTTGAAACTGTATTTGGCTGGCTGATGTTGGGACTCACTGATTATAATTGCTTGATGCCTCTAGATGGAAACTTTGGAACAATCTCTCATTAAAAATTTCCAGCTTGGTTTCCCAAGGTGAGAGCTTCATTCCAGCCTTCTATTACAGCTTGAAAGCCAGGAGACTATGTTCTGATTCAGAAATAGGGAAGCACCATGCTGAATCAGATCCTTTTAAATGCTGCTGACAAGTCATACTGTATGTAAAGTGCAAGGGTTCAACGACTTGGATACAAGCAACCCACTGGGTTAGCTTTACTAGGTAGACCAGCTTAGGGGATCAACTTCCAAGAAAAGCTACAATAATTTTTATTGAGATTGGAAATCTTAACAGAATCTTGCAAGTGCAATAGTGCCTCTACCTCCTTCTTATAGTTCACTGAATACAGAGATAATTTCTGTGGAGAGTTTCATTTGGGGGAGGTCCTGCTGATAATGATATTTTGTAAAATTGTGAATCTATTGCATGATATATTACCATTATTCTACGTGAAACCAGCAACTGAACCATTACAGGTATGAAACAGCAGGTGCAAACCAATATTTTGTGCTGGAAATTTATCCCTTTCTTGTCTGTACCCATTCACTAGGTGAGCAAAATTATTTCCTATGAATAAACCTTAAAACCTGACTGCTCACAGGGCAGGTACAGTCTTCAAGATCTTCTGCTATTGCTTTGCATCTTTTTGACTGCCATAAGTAACGGGGGGTGGAAAAGGGAGGTAGGAATAGTTGGGGAAGTGAGCTGGAGGAGTTACATTCGTCTGATGTATAAATGGAAGGAGGGAGCATAAAATAGAGTTAGGTTTCTATTTCTCGCTTAGCTTTCTTTTCTCTGCGCAACTGCAACCCGTTATCAAACTATGCCAAGGTCAACAGAGGCCTCATCATCACCTGAAGATGCCCACATGATCATATCCACAACTTCTAATTGGAAATGTCATTTGAACTATTGGGGGTGGGAACATTTCCATCACTTTCTATATGTGAATTGCGCGCCTAAATTCTCAGATTCAGAATTCTTTGGTTGCTACCACTTCACTTTCAGTAAAAGATATCTTTTCTCTAAACTAAAGAGTCTAAGTATTTCTTTCCTGGATTTTGAATGGAGCCCCACCTGACATTATTCTGAATCTCACCCCACCTGTCCACCCGGAGAGAATACCCAATTTTCTTCTGAGGGGGCCTGGACATCATGTCATCTTCAAATAGTGACCAGGAGGATCTGGGAGCCATTGGAGGCCAAGATTTTTTGCTGGTGCAGGAAGCCCAATCGCTAGCAGAGTTCAGTCTGGAAGAGGATCCAGCTGTGAAGCCCAGATGGTCGGTGGGAGTTGGTTGGAAAGATCCGGAGAAGGACCTCCCCCCTGGGGTCACAACTACCCGCTGGCATGGAAAAGAGGAGCCTTGGCAAGAGAAGGAAAAGAGGGAACTCTTGCTGGATCAAGCCAGGAAACTCCTGAATGAAGCCTTTGAACAACCTCAAGCTCCACAAAGGTATGAAGGGGGAGGGGAAGCAGCCCCAGCCAGAAGAAGCAGAGCAACTCCCTCTCCCATAAATCAACCGGATCCAGCAGCTGCCCCGGGGCCTTCGGCGGGAGGTGTGATTCCTAGAAGGCGTAGAGCTCCTAGGCTGCCTCCGTTAGAAGTAAAATACGGAGGGGATCCCAAAGCCTTGGGATTTTTCTTAGCTCAAGTATGGAGATATATGGAAGAATACGGGGAGGATTTTCCCTCAGAAGCAGCCAAAGTGAGGTGTGTTACCAGGGCTCTGGAGGGAATAGCGGCAGAGTGGATGGTGACCTTGCATAATGATAATGCTCCTCAGTTGCTGAATTATAACCTATTCATGGCTGCACTGCGAGCTAGGTTTGAGGACCCACTGGCGGAGCGCAAGGCCCGAATTAGGATGAAAACCATAAAACAGGGGTGGAGGTCTGTGGCCGATTACACTCAAGAATTTAGGCAGTTAGCAGGCCATTTCTGAGGCTGGCCCCAAGAAGCCCTGATAGAACTGTTTAAAGATGGTTTAAATGAAGATGTGTACCAGAGATGCACTGCTAGAAGGGACCCCAATAACTTGCAGATGTGGTACCTGTTGGCAGAAGAAGTGGAAATTGATTTAATCCGAAGTAAACGGCGGGGAGGTTATGGGTGGAGCAAGTTTTCCCCCTCGCGCTCTCAAGAGGCTCCTAAACCTCAGAAGGGAGGAGTGGCGGCAAGACCCAACCCCTCAGCCTGCTTTCGATGCGGGAAAGAAGGTCACAGAGCTGTGAACTGCAGAGTCAAGTTGGAGCCAAAGGGGGCGCCAAAGGAAGGAAAGAAACCTGAAAAATCCCCAGCGAAGCCTCGCGAAACAGCACTAAAGTCGAAAGAGACAGCAGAGGTCGCCCGTCCCGCAGGAGAGGAATCAGAAGCCCCAGTGACCCCTGAGGAGGAGGATTCTGACTCGGAAGATGACTTCCTGGTAAGTCCAAGTGTGGGCCCTATGACCATTCCGGTGAAGTTGAGGGTACCCAATTCAGGGATCGAAGGGGAAATGCTAGCCCTGTTAGATTCTGGGTGCACCAGGTGTATAATAAACACGTAAGTAGTGAAGAAAATGGGCCTAAAGTTAAAACCTTTGAAGATGCCCATTTCCTTTTGCCAACTAGATGGGTCAGTGGCTGGAGGTTGCCCTGCACGTTTTGTCACGGAACCTATAGAAATGGTCATGGGAGAGCATGATGAAACCCTGCGTTTTATTGTGGTCCCTGGGATGGAACAACCATTAATACTGGGATTACCCTGGCTCCGGAAATGGAACCCCCAGGTTAACTGGAGAAAGGGGTTGTTGCGCATACGCACAAAGCAGCGACCGGGAGGAGGGGCTAGATCTCAGCCGAAGCCTGGGGGCCTAATTGAAATAGCTTCCACAAGTACTGAGCCCGTAAAAGATGAGGAGAAAATTCTTAAAGAGTATTGGGCTTTAAAAGAAGTGTTCAGTGAGAAGGCCTCGGATGAGCTTCTGCCTCACCGACCAACAGACTGTGCTATTGAGATTTTGCCTGGGGTGAAGCTCCCGAAACCAAAGTTGTACTCAATGACCCCACGGGAATTGGAAGAGCTAAGATTGTTTATTGATAAAAATTTGGAACGTGGTTTCATTCAACCTGATAGACCCCAGGTAGCAGCCCCAGTGTTGTTCCGTGAAAAGAAAGATGGTTCCAAACGCTTGGTGGTGGATTACAGAAATTTGAACGCTATTTCTGTGGAAAACGTGTACCCCCTTCCTTTGATGAAGGACATGTTCGCCCATTTAGCGAAGGGAAAGATCTTCACGAAGTTGGATTTGAGAGAAGCATACTACCGGATTCGAATTAAGGAAGGGGATGAGTGGAAGACCACTTTTAACTGCCCGATGGGATGTTTCCAATTCAACGTTCTTCCTTTTGGTTTACAAGGGGCCCCAGCTGTATTCATGCAAATGATCAATCAAGTGTTACATGAACATTTATACAGGGTTTTTTTGGTTTATCTTGATGATATCCTTATCTACACAGAGACCCTGGATGAACATGTGAAGTTAGTGCGGTCGGTTTTACAGAAACTTTGTGCCGCTAAGTTGTATGCTAAATTGTCAAAGTGTGAATTCCACCAAGACAAAATTGACTATTTGGGATATTGCATTTCATCCGAAGGCATAGAGATGGATCCAGAGAAGGTGCATGCCGTTCTGGAGTGGGCTCCACCACGCACCAGAAAACAACTTCATAGCTTTTTGGGATTTGCAAATTTTTATCGGCAATTCATCCCGACGTTTGCTAAGATAGCAATGCCCATCACAAATCTCTTGAAAACAAAAGGGGAGGTGAAGCCGAGGCCAGGAAAGCCACTGGAGTGGTCCATGGAGTGCCAAGCCGCTTTTGAAAACCTAAAACGACTGTTTGCTGCAGAACCAATGCTGAAACACCCGGATATGGACACTCCTTTCGTGATTCAAGCCGATGCAAGTGATGTAGCTATTGGAGTGGTATTACTTCAAATCAACGAGAAAGGGACCTTACAGCCTTGTGCGTATACCTCCCGTAAACTGTCTGAAACAGAGAGAAGATGGGCCGTCTGGGAGAAAGAATCTTTTGCAGTTCGTTGGGCCTTGCTGACCTGGAGACATTTCCTGGAAGGAGCAAAACACCCGTTTGAGGTATGGACTGATCATAAGAATCTGGAAGCCTTAAAAACACCCCGGAAGCTGTCCCCTAAACAAGTTCGCTGGGCCCAGTACTTCAAGCGATTCAATTTCTCATTGAAGTACATTCCAGGCGGGAAGAACTTCATGGCGGATGCTCTCTCTAGACTACCTCAATATAATAGTATGCGTCAGGAGGTGATAAGCCCAATTGTCTCAGCCAAACACCTAGCTGCCCCAGTGGTCACCAGAGTCCAAAGGAAGAACCAAGGAGTGGTTTTATCGAATGACCTTACTGAACAATTAAAAGAAGCTTTAAAACTGGACGAATGGTTCCTGGCTCGTTCAAGTGACTATACAATTAGAGATGGTTTGGCTTGGGTGGGGGCCAAGTTGTATGTGCCACAGGTACTGAGAAGCCAAATACTACAACAGGCTCATGATTCTAAAGCAGCTGGCCATTTTGGATTTGTGAAGACCTTACATCTGGTTAAGCGGCAATTCTGGTGGCCTACTTTAAAGAAGGACATTGAAGCTTATGTAGCTAGCTGTCCGATTTGTGCTTCGGCAAAGAGACCTCCTGGTAAGCCAGTAGGATTGTTACAAAATGTAGCTAGACCAACGACTCCTTGGAAGGAAATCTCCATGGACTTTATAGTAGAATTACCCGAAAGTGGTGGAAACACGGTCATCTGGGTAGTGACTGATTTGTTTTCCAAACAAGTACATTGCATACCTTGTTCCAAGATTCCCTCTGCTAAGACGCTGGCTAAACTGTTTATTTCACATATCTATCGGTTACATGGCGTCCCGGAACGCATAATCTCTGACAGAGGGGTCCAATTTACCTCAAATTTTTGGAAAGAGTTCCTGAAGTTAATAGGCTCCTCCCAGGGGCTAAGCTCTGCCCACCACCCCCAAACCAATGGGGCCTGTGAGAGAACTAACGCAGTGTTAGAACAATATCTCAGATGTTACATAAATTATCAACAAGATAACTGGTCCGAATTACTACCATTTGCCGAAGTGGCATACAACAACTCCGTACACAGCAGTACTGGATTTACTCCATTTAAAGTGGCTTCGGGACAAGATTTCGTTCCCATACCTGAACTTCCTCGTGAAAAGCCCAACATCCATTCGTTGGATGAATGGATAACTCAACTCCAACTTAACTGGCCAGTAACACGCAAAGCATTAGATGAGGCCCATCAAGCTCATAAGAAATTTGCAGACAAGAAAAGATCCCCACAGAAAGAATATAAAGTGGGCGACAAGGTTTTCCTGTCCACCAGATACCTGCAAACCAATCAAAAGTCAAAGAAGCTTGGTCCTAAATACATTGGTCCATTCACAATTGAACGGATTATAAATCCTGTAACGGTCCAGCTGAACTTACCCAAAACTCTTCGACGAATTCATCCGGTTTTCCATGTTAGTTTGCGAAAACCTGAGCGTACTTCTGACCTAAGGCCCATCCAGACTGACTCTCCCATACCAATATTGATTGAAGGTGAACAACATTTTGAAGTTAAAGAAATTCTGGATTCTCGCAAATGGAGGGGTCGACTCCAGTATCTTGTAGCCTGGAAACATTTCCCTTCTTCACAAGCCGAATGGGTTAATGAAACCGATGTTAAAGCCCCTAAGTTGATCAAAGCATTTCGTTCCAAGTATCCTGATAAGCCTTAGGAGTGTATTCATTTTTAATTGTCTAATGATTAATAATTGTCTTTATATTCTCTCTCTCTCTTCTCGGACTTCTAGGACTGATGATTTCCCTTTTTCTAGGAGGGCCGAATGTCAGTCTTCAAGATCTTCTGCTATTGCTTTGCATCTTTTCGACTGCCATAAGTAACGGGGGGTGGAAAAGGGAGGTAGGAATAGTTGGGGAAGTGAGCTGGAGGAGTTACATTTGTCTGATGTATAAATGGAAGGGGGGAGCATAAAATAGAGTTAGGTTTCTATTTCTCGCTTAGCTTTCTTCTCTCTGCGCAACTGCAACCCGTTATCAAACTATGCCAAGGTCAACGGACAGAGGCCTCATCATCACCTGAAGATGCCCACATGATCATATCCACAACTTCTAATTGGAAGTGTCATTTGAACTATTGGGGGTGGGAACATTTCCATCACTTTCTATATGTGAATTGCGCGCCTAAATTCTCAGATTCAGAATTCTTTGGTTGCTACCACTTCACTTTCAGTAAAAGATATCTTTTCTCTAAACTAAAGAGTCTAAGCATTTCTTTCCTGGATTTTGAATGGAGCCCCGCCTGACAGGGAACCTGGAAAACTTGCTTTTATCTGATACATTTTTATTTTATTTCCAAAGTTAAAATATATATTTAAAAAATGGAGAAACAACAACAAAGCAAAAACTAAACAAGATTAAAAAAATGTAAATAAAAAGCTAAGCAAACCTACACATATTTTGTCCCCCTCCCCCTCATTGAATACTGATTCACATATTTCAACAATAATATCCCAGCCCTTGCAAAGTAGGAATACAACAAATAAACTTCTACAGTTCCTTGGAAAACTTTAGGAATTCCTAAATGTTATACAGGGAATTTTCCTCTTTAATTCCACTTAAGGAACAAAATTTGCATAGATTGCAAAGGAGCCCTGCACCAACACTGCTGCTTCCTCAACCCTCCCTTAGCTTTTGCTCTGATCTGCCCTTCTGAATATTCCCCAAATTAGCAGGCAATTTTCTCCTAGTTACCGAATAGAATACAGTAATAGCGCTTCTTCTGCTTTCCCTAACCTCAAATCACAGTGCTATCTCCTGGAACTGTTCACACCTTGGAAATATGTGAAATACTAGGAAATATGTGAAATGCTGACCAGAGAACCACATAGATCATTTGACACTGAGCGTAAAGATCCTTGATCTCTTCTATATTCTTCTATATTCATAAAAAAAAAAAAAGTTCAATCGCACGGGTATCAAACTCGATCATGTCACGTGACATATTGCGACCGATCACAACATTTTTTGCCTTTGCAGAGTCAGGGTGGGTGTGGCCTGTGCGTGATGCATCCAGCCCATGAGCTGCCAGTTTGAAACCCCTGCTATAAAGCCTTGACTCCTGGAGGGAAAGAAACTTTCAAGGAACTTCTGTACAGTTCTTTAAAAAAAAAAAAATAAGAATATGAAGGAAAACCTTTGACAAAGTCTCTGTTTTAAGAACTTCATAAAGTTTTTGAGCTTCATAAATTTAATTAGCTTATTTATTAATTATTAATTAGTTTGTTTATTAAATTTGTATGCCTCCCATTTCACTGTTACAGTGACTTTGGATGGCTTACAAAATGATAAAAATGTGAATAAGATCATACAAGTTAAAATTAAAAAGATTAAATGAGAAGCTAAAAACCAGGAGGACAGGCAATATGAAGGTGGGGATCTCTCTACCACATCAACCGCCCCTATCAGGGCCTGGGCGAGATGGCACAGCCAGATTATCAGGCTCTTCCAGAAGACCAGGAGGGTGGGGGGCATCTCACCTTCAGTGGGAGAATATTCTGAAAGGCAGGGACCCCAACAGCAAAAATTCTTTGGTAGATGCAGTCTGGAGTAGGCCTCTTCTACTGGAGCAAGCAAGAAGGGCCAATTTCATTGAAGTGGGACAGCTCCTTAGACGCTCATTTCTATTAATTGGAACTTGTAATTTTTAATGAAAATCCAGAGGGAGAAGTTTTTTCTTTGTTTAAGGTGATCTCATGATTTACTGATAGCAGGAAATAGCAGGGAGCAGAGAAAGGACAAGAACTGTGTTGTTTCTGCACAAAAAAAAGTGGAAATATACAGCAAACCATCTAAATCCATCTAAATCCTCAGAAGTGCTATTATATCTTTCAGGAAAGCTACCCATACCACCACAAAGCGGTTGAGAAATTCTCCTGGCTTACTTTGTTTTTCCAAAACTTAGGAACATAGGAAAACGCTACTTTGAAAACATTTTAACTGTTCCTTCCTTTCTAAGTCTCATAGAATTTAAAGGAAACTTGAAAGAACAGGTTAGAGATAGACCATTCTGAAAATCTATCTATGTGGTCACTAGGAGTTGAACATAAATTGATAGTGTTGTTTATAAGAATTAGAATACTCCAAATACTTTAAGCTGATTGGCCGAGCAGGCTGCAACAGGATTGGTTAATAAAATACCATTACAATTGGCCCGCCTCAAGGCGGGAAATCTTAAAGAGCTGTCATTGGTCGCAAGCCGCGAGTAGCTGCTATAAAAAGGGCTGCTGCGGCTCCGGCAATGTTCTGTTACAAAGTCACTGAGTTGGTTTATAATAAAAAGCTGTTTGAAGAACACCGGTCTCGAGTACTTCTATTCCCAGGACAGAACACTGGCGACGAGAATGGAATTGTCTTAGAAGAGCGAGAATGAAGCATGCGGTGACAAGAACTGAGCAACCAAAATGGCCGGTAACAATGTGCCGCCCGCACCGTTCAATCCAGCCAAAGAAAATTGGGAGTCATACACTGACTGCTTCCTGATGTTTTTAGAAAGCAACGAGCTACAAGGAATAACCGACCAGAGGAAGAGAGCCGTATTCCTCACGCATTGTGGCCCTACCATTTTCAAGATGGCCAAGGTGTTAGCCAAACCACGGGAAGTAAAACAAATGGCCTGGCCAGATTTAAACCGAATGCTACGAGCCCATTACGCGCCTGTGGTCTCCAATCTTATTAAAGGACACGAATTCTATAAGCGAGATCAACAAGAAGACGTTGCAGATTTGAGATTTCGTAACAGCCCTAGGATATATCGGAGGAGCCTGCAAGTTTCTCAACATGGACGAAGCCATGAGAGACCATGTGGTCCTCGGATTGAAGGACGCTACACTCCAAAGCAAGCTACTAAACAGACCAAATATCACAGTGGCTGAGGCCATCGCAGAAGCCACCGTCGCTGAAGCAGCCAAGAAATCCACATCCAGCATGGGCCAAATAAACTCAACAAATCCAGAACCACAAAACCAAGCTCAAGAGAAGAAGGTGGAAGGAACACAAAAACAAACCACCACGACTGCCCACCGTGAAGACCTCGATTCCCCAAGTGACACTGATGACGACAATGAAGACATACATAAGTTTCAGTCAGAAAGAAAATGGCGGGAAAAAAGAGGAAGGAGGCGAGAATTCCAGTGTGCTGGATATGGAGGGGACCACCCATATTCCGAATGCAGATTCCTGGATGCCATTTGTAGATTTTGTGAGAAACGGGGGCACATTGCAAGGATCTGCCAGAACAAAAAGAGCTATAGTCCAAAAAGACATGGCAGCACCACCACCCCAGAAACAGAGAGAGACAAGCTGGAAGCCGATGGAACCGAGAGAACAGAAGCCGGTGAATGAACGACAAAGAAGAAACACACCAAACAATAATCATAGGAAATGCCAGGGCAGCAAACACAAAAAAGGTCCGAATAAAGGTAAAAATTGAAAGAAAGCCTTGTGAAATGGAAGGAGACTCTGGATCATACCTGTCAATGATATCATGGAACACGATCAGAAATCTGATACCAGACATTAAGCAAAGAGAACTGGAATAGCAAAGCCTAATACTCAAAGATTACCAGGGAAACTGAATCCCGGTAGTGGATCTTGGACATTTCCTAATAGAATTCAAAAACCACACTGAAGTACTTCCTCTGACAATTGTCAACCGTGATTGCCCTAGCCTGCTGGGAATAGAATGGTTCGTGCCCATGGGAATTGGAGTGACAGGAATCAACAGCGTCGCCGAGACTGATTGGGAGGAGAGCCTGTTGAAAGAGTTCCAGGATGTATTCAATGGAACCCTAGGCAAGTACAAGGGGACCCCTATAACATTCAGCCTAGACCCTAAGATAGCTCCCATCAGGCTCAAAGCCAGATGTGTTCCCTTTGCCTTAAAGCCGAAAATAGATGAGCAGTTTAACAAATTCATTGCACAAGGGGTGTTAGAGCCAATCGACCATGCCAGGTGGGAAACTCCCATTGTGACTCCTGTCAAACCAGATGGGTCAGTATGCAGCTGTGGTGACCATAAGGCCACCCCCAATCATGCACTCAGTAAAGTGCGTACCTGTTCTAATAGTTCAACATCTGTTGCATTCATTAGGGGGAGGAAAAATTTTCGTGAAACTTGATCTCATGCAAGCATACCAACAGCTGTCAGTTGACCCCAAAACTGCAGGAGCACAGACTATAGTCACGCACAGAGGGGCATTCAAATGCAACAGACTTCAATTTGGCATTAGCATTGTCCCAGACGTTTTCCAAAGCCTAATGGAGCGCCTTCTAAATGAACTAAAAGGTGTTGTTCCCTATTTTGACGATGTATTAGTATCCGCGAAAAACAAATATCAATTAGAAGAGAGACTGAAAGAAGTCTTGCAAAGATTCAGGGAAGCAGAGCTTAAATTCAAAAGAGAAAAATGTCAACTAGCCACCAATCAAGTTGAATTCTTAGGCTACCTTATAGATGAGAAAGGGATACACCCCACTGAAAAGAAAGTAAAAGCAATTAAAGACGCACCCAGACCTAAGAACAAAACAGACTTACAGGCATTCTTAGGTCTCATTAACTTCTACAATGTCTTCCTGCCACAAAAGACAACCGTAGCAGAGCCATTACATCAACTATTAGATAAAAAAAAACTGTCTGGAATTGGGGCCACCGAGAACAAGCAGCATTCCAAACATTAAGGACTTATTAACATCCAACACCGTTTTAATACAACACAGCAACACCCTGCCACTGACGGTCACTTGTGATGCATCGCCTTTTGGAATTGGTGCCATGCTGAGCCACAAGCTACCAGACGGCAGAGAAGCACCAATCGCCTTCTATTCTAAAACACTGTCAAAATCTGAAAGGAACTACAGCCAACTTGACCAAGAAGCCCTCGCCATCACAGCAAGCATCAAGAGATTCCACAAATATCTATATGGTAGGACATTTTATATTATCACAGACCACAAACCCCTGCTAGGAATTCTGGCAGGGAAAAAACCAACCCCAAACATCCTATTGCCAAGAATGATGACATGGTCAGAATTCCTCGCTGCATACAATTACACACTCAAACATCGCCCAGGAAAAACCATCACCCATGCGGATGCCTTAAGCCGTTCCTCTCTGCCCGACAAGGAAGATGACCCAGCTCCCACCATCTCCACTCTTCAGATCGAGACATGGCCGAATCTGCCACTAACCGCAGCAGACATCGCTAAAGCTACCGTGAAAGACCCACTGACAGTCCAGATTCTGCATTGGGTAGGTAAAGGCTGGCCGGATGAGGATAGAGGTGAGACTTTTAAACATTTTCGCACCCGGCAGACTGAACTGTCCCTTGAAAAGGGTTGTATACTGTGGGGGGACAGGGTGGTAATTCCCAACGAATTGCAGGAGGAAGTATTATGCATGTTGCACGAGGGACACTTGGGCATAGTAAAGATGAAAGCCCTGGCCAGGAGTTATGGCTGGTGGCCAGGGCTGGACAAAGACATTGAAAAATGGGTGGCAACATGCCATGACTGCCAGAAATCAAGGCCTAGCCCCCCTCTTGCACCAGTCCTAGAATGGGAAACTCCCAGAGGCCCCTGGTCGAGACTCCATATTGATTTTGCAGGGCCAACGAAAGGGAATACATATTTGATAATTGTTGATGCTTATTCAAACTGGCTAGACATTATTCTTATGACGTCCACAACTACTGAGGCAGTTATGAAACAATTGAACAAACTCTTTGCTACACATGGACTGCCAGATGTAGTAGTATCTGACAATGGCCCCAGTTTACTGCGTTAGCTTTTGAGCAATACCTAGCTGCACAAGGCATCCAACATGTCCTAACAGCGCCGGCTCATCAGGCTTCAAATGGACGAGCTGAACGAATGGTTCATTATACAAAAGAAGCCCTAGACAAACTGGACACTGGGGACATCCAAGATAGACTAAACAAACTATTAACAATTCAGCATATCACCCCTTGCACAACCACTAACAAAAGCCCAGCTGAACTCCTCATGGGCAGAAAATTGCGTTCCTACCTAGATAGATAACACCCCACCTACACCTCTGAAAAACCCCGACTCCTCAAGCAAATACTGCTTGTTTACCACTGGAAACTTAGTCTACGCCAAAAATCTTACCGGGGACCCATTATGGCTTCCAGCCACAATTACACAAATTACAGGGCCTTGGTCATACCGACTTGAACTAGATGATGGAAGAACATGGAAACGACACATCGACCAGCTTCACTCTAGGACATTGGAACGCAACACTGACCTGCCTAGCTCCGAAGCACCACCACAAATACCACCCCAACAAACAATCCAAAAACAACCAAGGAGGGGGGGGGGAACACAAAATAATAAAAAAGGGAGAGAAGAACCACCAATAACATGACAAAAGACACAACACAAACCTTAATTAGAACCCCCGGTAAGACAAAAAGAGCACTCACCCGGAGACGACCTCCAGAGAAGAGAACTGGTAGCAAGGAAGCGAGGCGAGGCCTTCCAGGAAGGAGGCAGCCAGGCCAACTCGACCAACCCAGACAGACCAGGAGGGAGCGGCAGAGCCAACTTAACCAGCCCAAGAGACCCAGGCGGGAGCGGCAAGGCTGACTCACCCTTCCAAGAGGTTCTATGGAGAAGACACAGAGAAAAGGCGATCCTGACAGAACCGATGGAAGACCACGCTGAGACTGAGCTGCGCAGGTCAAGTAGGACCTGCAAAAGCCCCACCTACCTGCGTGACTACGTTACGCACGTTGGACAAAACCAAGAGGGGAGGGGTGTTGTGTATAAGAATTAGAATACTCCAAATACTTTAATCTAATTGGCCCAGCAGGCCGCAATAGGATTGGTTAATAAAATACCGTTACAATTGGGTCACCTGACGGCGGGAAATCTTAAACAGGTGTCATTGGCTGCAAGCTGTGAGCAGCCACTTTAAAAATGGCTGCCGCGGCTCCGGCAATATTCTGTTATGAAGTCACTGAGTTGGTTTATAATAAAGAGCTGTTTGATGAACACTGGTCTCGAGTACTTCTATTCTCAGGACAGAACATATTGCATATAATTCCCCACCAAGGATCAGGTCTTTATGATGAGAAGCCTACATTAATCACACCCTGAACAAAAAGAAACAAGGTAAGGAAAAAACTTTTGTGTAATCAAATGAAACAACAAAAATAGAATTAGAGCAATAACCAGAGCCACCTAGGCACAACAATGGTTAAACTAATAAATTTCCTTCTTTGCAGAGTTATAACTCTTGGCATGAAGTAGAGGAGTGGGTATGAAGTAGAAAACAGAGCCTCAAGTTAGGCAAGTAAATTACCCCAAATATACGTTCCCTAGAAAAACAGAAGTGTCAGCTCAGCTATAAAATGCTTAGATGCCAAGGAATGTTAATTTAAACTCTAAAGAGAGAATAAAAACACTGGGACATAGATAAACCTTAAAAGAAAGTAAAATCTTAACAGAGACTTTCTTTGACCATTTTAATTAAGAAATTTTGCCTGTGTTGCCTCATCGTTCTTATCTTATGAATACATAAAATATCTGCCATAACCCAATCAGTGAACAGCTGTAATGATTAAATGTAAATTGTAATTTGCATTAGTCTATGAAGAAGGATGTCTTGTAAACCCTCCTCTTGTCTGTGCTTTTTTACTTCTAGAATGACAATGAACCAATGTGTGCTTTGTTCATTTAGAACCAGAAGTCTACACACAAATCCATTGAAACAATTAGTTTATTGGGGTACCTCAGGCAAAAGAACAAGTCTAAAAGGGATGGGGATGCAAAATACCTCTTTATAGATTTATGCAAATTATAATTGAATCAGCATAGCATTTAATTGAATAGATTATAACAGGTGCATGTTAATGAGGTCAGAATGGTAAGATGATGGGTTGAATACAATAGACCTTCTTGAGTTGAGGAAGGAAAGAATCCAAGAATATGATTTTTTTTTATTGTGTTATGTTCCTCTAAGAAGAACAGGGAGTTACAATTGCACTGGAAAAAGTGACTTATGACCATTTTTCACACTTATGACTGCTGCAACATCCCCATGGTCACATGGTCAAAATTTGAATGCATGGCCACTGGTTCATTGGCCACAGGTTTATATGGTTGCAGCATCATGAGATCATCTTTTGTGACCTCCTGGCAAGCAAAGTCAATGGGAAAGCCAGATTCATTTAACAACTGTTCTAACTGAACAATTGCAGCAATTCACTTTACAAATATGGCAAGAAAGGTCGTAAAATGGGCCCAAACTCTCTTAATAACTGTCTCACCTAGCAATGGAAATTTTGGGCTCAATTGTAGTTATACGTTGAGGACTACTGTCAATAAGGCCAGAAAGCATCAGTTTTGCCTAGTGGCTTAGGCAACAACTATAAACTGGGAGACTGGGAATTCTAGTCCTGCCTTAGATATTGAAGCCAATTTGGTGATCTTGGACCAGTCTCTTTCTTCCCAGCCCTAGAAAAAAGCAAGGGCAATCGCCCCTCTAAAAACATTGCCAATAAATCTGCAGGGACTAGTCAGGCAGTCACCTGGAATCAAAGCTGACATGAACATACAAATACATACATAATTACCATAGAAAAAGAAACAACCTAAGCTGATAAATTTCATCCTAGCACCAACCCAAAAGAGAACAAGAGTCAGGTAATCTTGAGACTGGGGAGCTGAGGTGACCATCTTTTAGCAGAAACAGCAGATATAGCAAGATAAAGGAGCAATTTCTCAAGACATATATTTTTCCCATTTTTCCTTTTTCCAGGTTATGAAAATGTTCCATCTGGAAAAACGCGAGGTAGACCGGGTTCCAACAGTAAACATCTTTATTTCCAACAGTAAAGATAAACAGAACAGTTTGGCTCTAGCCGCAGCAGCCTTTATATACGACTTGCCTGCCAGCTTGTAGCCAATGACATTGCTTTGATTTAACCGCCTTTTGGCGGTTCCTTTGGAATGGTTCCTAGTGAACCAATCCCTATGCTGGCTTTCTTAGCCAATCAGATTAGCGAATTTGGAGTAAACTATTTTCATACAGAACACCCCTCCCCTCTTGGTTTAGTCCTACGTGGTGACATAGTCGCGCAGGTAGGTGGGGCTTCTTCTGATTCTACTGGACTTGCGTGGTTCATTTTCGCTGGAGACCTCAACCGGTTCGGATGGGGTTGCTGTCTCTCTGGCTCTTCTCCATGGAACCGCCTGGAAGGGTGAGTCAGCCATTTTGCTACCGCTTGAGTTTCTCAGGCCAGTGGTTTCACCGCTCCCTCCTGGTTTCTCCGGGCAGGTTGAGCTGGCTTGGCTGGCCCCTTCGTCTGGATTTTTCCCGCAAGTTTCATCTAACCATAAGTTTCCTTTTTGCTCTTTTTGTTTGTTAAGATGTTCTGGGTTTATTTTAAAAGGTTCTTTATTATTTTCTTGTACTCCCCCCCCCTTTGGTTTGATTTTCGTCGTTTTTTATTATTTATGATTGTGAGTTTGTATTTCTTTCAATGTTTCGGGAATGAAGCTGGTCTATGTGCAACTTCCATTCCTTGCCATCATCTACGGTTAGTCGGAAGGACCGGGGGCCTGTAATTTGTGTGATTGTGCCTGGAAGCCATAAGGGGTCCCCGGTGAAAATTTTTGTGTAGACTAGGTCGCCGATTTCAAATGTTCGGAAATGGCTGGAGGAGTCGGGGGGTCTTTCCAACATGTAATTTGGGTGCAACCTGTCTAATTGTGACCTAAGTTTTCTTCCCATTAATAATTCCGCCGGGCTTTTGTTGGTTACAGTACTGGGTGTGATATGTTGGAGGGTGAGTAGGTGGTTAATTTTATCTTGGACATCCCCAATGTCCATTCTCTCTAAACCCTCTTTGGTAAACCTGACCATTCTCTCCGCTCTAACATTTGCAGCCGGGTGGGCCGGCGCGGTTAGTGCATGGTGTATACCTAGGGAGGCTAGGTATTGTTCAAATTGGATGGCTGTTAATTGTGGCCTGTTGTCGGACACTAGGACGTCCGGCAATCCATGGGTTGCGAAGAGTTTGTTAAGTTGTTTAATGACCGCCTCCGTTGTCGTAGATGACATTATTACAACTTCCAGCCAATTTGAGTATGCATCTAAGACAATTAAAAAGGTATGTCCCCTAGTAGGACCCGCGAAATCAATGTGGATCCGAGACCAGGGGCCTCGTGGGATTTCCCAGTCCCTTATGGGTGCTTGTGGTGGGGAAGGCCTGTTTTTTTGACATTTATTACAAGTAGTAACCCAGTATTCGATGTCTTTATCTATACCAGGCGACCAGACATAGCTTCCAGCAAGGCTTTTCATTTTTACAATACCAGGGTGGCCTTCGTGAAGCATACCCAGCACTCTAGTTTGTAATTTAGGAGGGATTACTACCCGATCACCCCACAATAAACAACCTTTTTGAATTGAAAGTTCGGTTTGTCTGGTCCGGAAAGGTTTAAAGTTTTCAGCTTTTTGGTTTACCAGCCAGCCTTTACCTACCCAGTTAAATATGCGGGCAGTCACTGGGTCCTTTGCGGTGGCTCTGGCAACATCGTTTGCAGATATTGGTAGTTCAGGGCATGTCTCTATCTGCAGGGTAGTCATTGTTGGCGCCGGGTCTTCCTCCGTCATTGGCAATGGTGCTCTGCTTAATGTGTCTGCATGGGAGATTTGCTTCCCAGGTCGATGCGTTAATGTGTAAGAATATGCTGCTAGAAATTCTGACCATCTAGTCATTCGCCGGGATAAAATGTTCAGTGTAGGCTTGTTTCCCGCCAGAATACCTAGTAACGGTTTATGGTCCATTACGATCAAAAATGTTCTTCCATAGAGATATTCGTGGAAGCGTTTCACTCCGGCTACGATTGCCAGGGCTTCTCTGTCTAGTTGACTATAGTTACGTTCTGTGTTAGACAGAGTCTTTGAGTAATAAGCGATGGGTGCCTCTCTCCCATCGGGCAATTGGTGGCTCAGGATGGCACCGACTTCAAACGGTGAGGCGTCGCAGGTTACCGTCAATGGAAGTGTGTTACTAAACTGGATAAGAACGGTGTTTGATGTTAATAATTTTTTTTTATTTTCTGGAAAGATTTTTGCTCTCTATGACCCCAAGTCCAATTAGTTTTTTATCCAGCAAACAGTGCAATGGTTCCACTATTGTCGCTTTGTGGGGGAGGAATATGTTATATTAATTTATTTGTCCCAAAAATGCCTGCAATTCTGTTTTGTTTTTTGGCTGTGGTGCGTCTTTAATGGCTTTGACTTTTTTTTTCAGTAGGGTGTGTACCCTCTCCGTCTATTAAGTAGCCCAGAAATTCAACACGATCAGTCATTAAACAGCATTTTTCTTTTTTAACTTTCAGGCCAGATTCTCTGAATTTTGTTAGTACATTTCTTAGTCTTTTTTCTAGTTGGGTCGTATTTTTAGCTGAAATCAGGACATCATCAAAATATGGTACGACCCCTTTTATTCCATTTAATAGGCGTTCCATGAGGCTTTGGAACACGCCTGGGGCCACACTCACTCCAAACTGGAGTCTGTTGCACTTGAATGCCCCTTTGTGGGTCACTATTGTCTGTGCCTCGGCCGTTAAGGGGTCTACTGGAAGCTGTTGGTAAGCTTGTGCTAGATCTAGTTTAGCAAAAAATTTTCCTCCCCCTAGTGAGTGTAACAAATGTTGTACGACTGGCACTGGGTATGCGCTTTGTTGCAGCGCATGGTTCAGGGTAGCCTTTTAGTCTCTGCAGATGCGTACCAACCCGTCAGGTTTAACGGGTGTTACTATTGGCATCTCCCATTTAGCATGGTCAACAGGTTCCAAAACCCCTTGGTCAATTAATTTGTTTAATTGTTCCTCTATTTTTGCCTTTAATGCAAAAGGAACTTGTCTGGCCTTTAATCTTCTTGGGGCCACCTGGGGGTCTAAACTAAAAGAAATTGGGGTCCCCTGATACCTGCCTAGGGAGCCATCGAAAGCGTCCTGGAACTCGTGGATCAGGTTTTCTTCCCAGTTGGTTGCGGCCACCCAGTCTATTCCGGTCATTCCGATGCCCAATGGTGAAAACCATTCGATGCCCAGGAGGCTGGGTCAGTCCCAGTCAACTATTGTCAGAGGCAGGACTTTGACATGCTGCTTGTAGGCGACTCGGAAATGTCCTAGACCTACTACAGGGATTCGATTTCCTTGGTAGTCCTTCAGGGTTAATTTTTGTTTCTGAAGCTCTTTTAGCTTAATATTTAGGACCAGTTGTTTGATTGTGTCCCATGACACCATTGACAGGAAAGAACCTGAATCGACCTCCATCTAACAGGGGCTGCCTTCGATTTTTATGATTATTTTAACTTTTTTCCCGCTTTCCGTCTGAGCGCTTCTGATAGTGAAAGTTTGATGGGTCTTTTCTCGGTTACTGGCTCATTTGTTTCGCTGCCACTTTCACTCAGTTTGTTTTGATTCAGCTTGTAGGGGAGAGTTACTGCGTCTGTTAGGGCTGTTATTTTTTAGATTCCTACAGACTTTCTCGATGTGTCCCCTTTTCTTGCAAGCTTGGCAGATGGCATCAAGAAATCTGCAATAGGCTCGAGGGTGGTTTCCTCTGCAACCGGCGCATTCCCATCAGTTTCTTTTTTCGAGCCTTTTTTTGTTGACGTATAGGCGGTGGACCTCATCGTCTTCCTCTCCGGATTCTGATGTCTCGTCAAAATCTTCATGGTGTGTGGTGACAGGAAATTGTTTCTTCCCTCTAGTTAGGCTCGCTTCATCGTTGTTCGCGTTCATTTGTTTCATTGTGGCCGCTGACTTTTTCGCGGCTTCTGCGGCTGTGGCTTCTGTGATTGCTTCGGCTACGGTTATGTTGGGTTTATTTAGCAGCTTGCTTTGTAAATTAGAGTCTCTTAAACCCAATATTACTCGATCTTGCATCGCTTCGTCTAAGTTCAGGAACTCACATGCTCCCCCCAGTTGTCGGATGGCTGCCACAAAATCAGCGATGGTCTCACCTTCTTTTTGGTCCCTTAGGTAGAATTCATGCTGTTTGATGAGATTTGACACCACTGGTGCATAATGAGCCTTCAACATTCATTGGAGTTCGGGCCAGGTCATTTGCTTTACGTCTCTGGGCTTCTTGGCCATTTTGAAAATCGTTGGTCCACAATGCATTAAGAAGACAGCCCTCTTATGCTGGTCTGAGATCTCTTCCATCTCATTACTTTCCAAGTACATTTGGAAACGTTCTACGTAGGATTCCCAATTGTCTTCATTGGGGTTGAAGGGTGCGGGCGGTGCATTATTTCCGGCCATCGCTTTCAGCCTGGGTTTCAATTCGTCGTGTGCACAGTCTCATGTTTTAGGATGATCCCATCCTCGTCGCCAGTGTTCCGTCCGGAAAAACGCAAGGTAGACCAGGTTCCAACAGTAAACATCTTTATTTGCAACAGTAAAGATAAACAGAACAGTTTGGCTCTAGCCGTGGCAGCCTTGCCTGCCAGCTTGTAGCCAATGACATTGGTTTGATTTAACCGCCTTTTGGTGGTTCCTTTGGATTGGTTCCTAGTGAACCAATCCCTATGCTGGCTTTCTTAGCCAATCAGATTAGCGAATTTGGAGTAAACTATTTTCATACAGAACAGAAACCCTCTTGCTTTCTCTGTTCAAAAGGAGGGTGTACATCTTGTGAAAAAATAGGTAACTATATATCTCTGTATGACGACTCCCCTTTCTCCAGCAAAAAGCTCCGTGATATTTCAAGTGTGTCTCCAAATCATGATTGGGTCAATGTAAAAACAATGTTGCAGGCAAGACAAAATTTCTAATGGTATGAAAATCAGTAGAAACAAATCAGAACAAATAATTTTGGTTCATAAACCCTGAGTAGCGGTCCACCTATATTAATTTTAATGATGAAATGGGAGGATAAAGCTTTTGATTTTTTCAGTCTTCCGCACTAAATGTGCAGTAATGTTTTCTTTGCTGTTCAGTAATACAAGATAAATAAATTACTGTGAGATGCTATCTTTTTACCAAAAGCTCATTTGGCCATTTGAATGACCAGTGTATTTCAGTAAAGTACAGACTTATATTACATTTAATAGTATGCAAATAACACATAAACAATTTGGTGTACAACTGGTTATATGCATTTCAATAACATAATTGGCTTAACCCATGTAAGTCACTATAGAAAAAAGTTTTATTCTTTTTCAAAGCTTATTGTGAGGTGAAACCTTTGGATAAAAATGTACAGAATGAAGGAGGAAATATAGCAAGAGGATCTTCTTTTTTCTTTTCTTTTTTTAGCAGAGCTAACAAATAAGGTCAAATAAGTTTGACTTGACCAGGATGTGATAAATTAGAACTTAACTTGGACATTTCCCAGGGAATAACATTAAGCCAAATAAGATTTAACTGACTAGGACCGATGGCTAATTGGGATGATAATTCCTTTATAAAATAAACGACATATCAATTCTAGATCAGAATCCAAACAGTCTTTGAATCCAGCCTATAATTAGTTTAATCTTACATGGTATTGATTCTAAAACATGGCTCTGTATAAATAAAATTACACAAATGACAGTCCAGAGACAATTAATGAGTTTAAGGAATAACTTTATTGACAGCTTGGAAACTTCTCCCAGCAATAGCTTGCTTGATTGTTTAATTGTTTTCAGTGTTTGGGATAAGCATCTTTCAAACTTATTATTTCTTTCTTAAAATGGGTATCATTTCTCCCACAAAAAGAGGAAAAGCCAGCCAATAATAATATTGACTAGTTTTGGTGAAGTTAAAAGGATGTTTTTTCTTTGATGGGAAAAATCATGTGTTACTGGTTTTTATCTGATATTTGATGCCATGTTTTTGATCTTGTGTACTAAAAGCATTCATACTTGACTTTTAATATGGTCTGCTATCTGCATATGCCTTAGACCAGGGGTGTCAAACTTGTGGCCCACAGACTGGATGCATCACCCGCTGGTCATACCCACCCCTGGTTTAGCGAAGGGGAAAAAAGTTGCAACACGACACATGATGACAATGTGATGCCGTGAGTTTGACACCCGTGCCTGTACAGAAAGATAGTATATTTGGCTTTTGTTTTAATTCTGAGTAGTTTAATGCTCATCATAAATAAAACACACAAAAAGACAGCATTTTCACAAAGTAGGCCTTTCACAATGTGCCTATAGGATCAGAAAACTTCTGATTTTCTCCCTTTGACATTCAAGAAAAGATACTAATGTTTAATTTGATTTAATCTACTGTTTGGTTTCATGAAAACTTCCACGTCAGACAATATTCAGTTTAATTTAATTGCTTGTATAGCTATGAATATATTTAAAATAGATCTGGATCTGCCTGTGGGCCTGGGGAATGCAGAGCAGGATAGAGCCTATTAAATGGTTCATAGGATGTGTTGTTGTGGGGGTGGGGGATTATTTTATTATATTATTTTATGATATGATTCTCTCTTTTATTCATTTTATTGTTTTTATATGATGTTTTTACATTCTTGTAAGTTGCCTTGAGTCACCATGTGAGAATAGGCAGCAAAATAAATCTCATAGTAAACAAACAAACAAGCAAATAAATTGCCTTTGGCTATCCAAAAGTGTCAAATCCCTGTTTGATTTTCCTTTCTTTGTTGATGAACAATGCCAGTCACAACCTACATATTATACACCCTTTTTAAGCATAACTTACAATAGAAATGGATAATTGTTACAAATTTTGGGAGTTGTATAGTGGGATTCTTGGTACTCTTTGAGCTTGAAGGTTTTCTTGCAGACTTTTCATTACCAAACTAGGTACAATCATCAGCGTAGGTTTGTGTAATGGATCTTGTGGTAATACCTTAAATTTCTTAGCTAATTACTATTATTTATGTAATTGATATAACTTGAAGCATTCTCCACCTTGGTCTTACATATACAAATGCCTTCCCTATCAATTTGGCTGATAATATCTTGCTCTTGTGTTCTTATTTTTATTTTATTCACAAACAGTAAATGAAAACAGGCAGGTTACAAAATATTCTGGTAAAACCTTGAAAAATTTAGCATAATTTGTTCGTTTCTATTTTCTCCGAACCATCAAGGTCGAATTACTAAGGAAAAGAATTTGTTTTTCCATGCATGTCAGTGAAGAAGTTAATTAACAATTAAATTATGGCACTTCATTCTGTTTTTTTTTTTTTTAAATGGCACAAAAGTTTGCATTTAAATAACTGTTTAAATCTGTATTTTGTACCTAACCTCAATATATATATATGTCACTGGAATACATTTCCCCTCCAAAGATGAATTCATATATGCATTTAATTTCCAAACAGACATTTCTTTAAAAAATGCATTTACTGTAGGCATGTGTCTTTTTTTTTTTTTAGCAGAAAACTGCATTATGACATTTAGAAAAGCATGGATTCTGATAGATGGCTTCTTCTAACCCATCTATCAGCCTGTGAGGTTCAGATCAGGTCACATGGTGCCTATCACATTCTGCCTACATGGTCTAGCATCCATTCCTACTGGCTGATTTACAAGGAAACCAAATAAATGAAACAAAATAGGAAGGATTCTGGATCCTGTTTCCTTTGGTAGTGAAAAATTGTTCCATTTCTAATCATAGAGAACAGGGAAAGAATTGTAATCACTCTTACAGGCAAGAACACCTTTTTTCATTGCAAAATAGAAAGAAAGAAAGAAAAAGATTTCCCTCTTGCCCTCACTAAAAGAGAATGGAGATACTTCAAGCTATTAAGCTCTGCTTTCTCCCTTCCCCACCCTCCCTGGGATCAAGAACTTCTGAAAAAGTTCTCTCTTTGCAGGTTCTCTCATCTGTCCGTTCCAAGCATCACCATAACAAGTGATTTACATCCCTCCTTCCTTCTGTGTATTTTCAAATAGAAACCAGGGAAAAGGACAGAAGCACCAATAGTGACACACAAAGAAGGAAGTCCTTGCTATGGTATTTCTTTACTTTCACAGGGAAAATAATATTTTATTTTATTTACTTAGTAATTTTCCACATTTATTACTTTTACAACTAACTCAAGGTGGTGAACATATCTAACACCTTCCTCCTCCTGTTTTCCCCACAACAACAATCCTATGAGGAGAGTTGTGCTGAGATATGGCCCAAGGTCACCCAACTGACTTTCATGACTAAGGCAGGCCTAGAATTCACAGTCTCCTGGTGATTGGCCCAAAGTCAGCTTTCATGGCTAAGATTGGAACTAGAACTCAGGATCTCCCGGTTTTTAGCCTGGTGCCTTCATCACTAGACCAATCTAGCAATTTTTTTTTTTGGGGGGGGGGAGAATAATTTGGCATTGAACAAAAGCCAAGTCAAGGCAATTCAATTGGAAATCAATGAAATGGGTTCAAAAATTTTCTTTCCCCTTTCTAGCTTTTCTTTATTTGTCCTTTTTTCCACTTTTTCCAAAATCATAATTCTGAAGAAAGTCCCCAAAGATTTAATCATTATAAGTAATTCTAGTATCTTTGAATTAAGAGTAAAGATATAGAAAGATGGTTCCTAGTCAAGCCTAATAATAGTTTGGATGAATGATGTTAGGCTTCAGGAAGAAAAAGAATGGATAGGGGAAAACACAGGACAGTTTTGATCAGTTCTTTCATCTCTTGGACTATATTCTTTCCAACCATCTCTTTATTTCTATGAACATTATGTAATAGCTTTCCCTGAATGTGTTTTTTAGTGTTGGAAAAATTATCCTTCTGGTTTCAGTGGGGGAAAAGACACTGGAAACATGGAGGCTGTTTGGAAAGATGGTTTAATGGTGGACAGGACCACATGGCTTGGAGCTCCAAAGTGAAAAGGACGATCACATGCTTCAAGGTGAAGGAAAAAAGAAGGAAGGGCCAAGATGCTGAGAGACCCTTATATACTCTCTGTTGAGCTCCACCTTAGTGTTTCCTGTTCCTGTGCAAAAACAGTATCCCATTGGCTGTCAGACTCTCAGGGGCAGGGGTCTTAGCTAACTTTCTGGGCTTTGTCTGGACCACATGGCTTCACCTGAGTTCCAGCCTTGGTTGAGCCTTGCTGGATGATGATGTAATGAAAGGGCTTTAGGGAATTCCTATAGCTCTACCTGGAGATCTTTGTTATGTAAAATATTTTGGCCCAGACCTTAATGGCCCACCCATTAACAAAGGTGGGGATGAGCTTCTGCTTTTGAGGTGAGTTTCTGCTTCTGAGTTTCTACCCTTTTTAGGGGAAATATTCTGCCTTTTCTAGGATATTTTATTTTTCTAGGAGAGAAGTGGATGCTAACTTCCTGCATTAGGTAATCAGTGTGTCTCATTTGCATTTTTCCCTCCTCTTCCACCTTTTTCACTTAATTGTTCCATTGAACAAAATCTTTCCTATTTACAGAACTCCAGACAATTCCATGGTACTTCATAGCTGCAGTCAGTCAGTACTTTTTGTTTCAAACAACTTCTGAAAATTCTTTCCTTAAGTTGACTTTTCACTTGGGAAATCAACCATTTTCCTAACATTTTCTTTTTCATATAAAAATTGAATTTGAGCTTTTCTGGTATTCTGTAGAACATGTGTAATTTATCCAATTTTTGAAAAGGCTATAAATAAAAGATGATGCAATGTGTTTCCCTTTGGCATAGGTTTCTTAGGTTTTCATAGGTTTTTACAACAATAACATTTTTTTGTTTTTTAAAAAATGAAATTTTCATATCCTATTTAATACTTGATATGTGGAAGATATGTTTGGACTGTTAATGCCAAGGGCTATCACTGGATGGGGCCCATAGCTATGGACCTCCCCTGGCCCTCATTGACTAAGTTAATCAAAGCTACTCTGCTGTTTTAATAATTAAAAGAAGATGCAGAGTAGGTTGCCACTCTTAGTCATATCAGTGAAATATGCAGCAAATAAAGACAGTATAAGTTGATACACATTTGGGGGACGTATACCACAAGGTCAACCAAAGCTTAATTTAATTGCATACACATTCATGCTATCCTATGTAAACTAACTGACCAGTTTGCAAGTCAACACACGGTTGCCCTTCTCCCTTCAACTAGCAAATACATGCAGCACATTGATAGCTTTAGAATTGAAACAAGGTGATTTATTTAATTTTTGGTTTAGAGTGTTACATGACATTAGTGTGGTTTATGTTTATAGTTTAGTTGTGCACTAATCATTATCCTGTTGAAATAATTCAAGGCATACTGAACCACACATAGTTAGGGATTCCAGGTGCATGTCATGCCAAGCACAGTTTTATTCTTATAGTGTTTTTCAAGATTACAGAGATGAGTGAATCCAGCCCAGTTGATCAGCCATCAATTTGATGTATTGTGTAAATCCAGAAAATAGGCTAATTCTGTCAACTTAAAATGTGGAAACACAGCCCTATTTCTGATATTTTAGGAATGACATTGAGTTCTTTCAAGAAAAAAAAAAAGGACAAAATTGTGCTAGCAATAGCCACCAGCATCAATAAAGCTACCATGCTGAAATGAAAATAGCAAGGTTTATAATCAGGAAAGAAATAAGCTTCTTGGGATAAGCAATTAGCTCTGTAAAACCCAGGCTGTCTTTAAACAAACTGATACAATCCTCGGAGATTCAAGAACAGATGGAACTCATTAAGTCTAAGTTCTTCTGCAGGTAGGAAACAACATTAGAGGCATCCAGTTTTAAAATCTGCACACCAAAAAGCTGCAGCAAAATGTGAGAGCAGAAAACAAAATTCTGAGGCTCATATTATCACTGCTCTTAACTACACTGCTCTTAGCCTGCCTTCAGTGACTTTCAGGCTATCATTTCATTGCATATTGTTCTTCTAAACCAGGGGTGTCAAACTCAATTTAATTGAGGGATACAGCCAAGGTTGTGTTTGACCTTGGGGGACTGGTGTGGGCATGGTCAGGGTAGGCATGGCCAGCTTGATGTCACTTGTGTCGGGGTGCCTGTGGTAGCCTGAGTGCTCTGCTGGAGAAAATGGGCTCCCAAGCTCTGTTTTCAGCTGCGACAACCTCCTGCAACTCTCTTCCAGTGAAAACAGAGCTTGGGAAGACCACTTGCAGCTCTGCAATGGCCTCCTGCAACCCTGTGCCAGCAAAAATGAAGGTTGGAAGGGGCAGCCCTCCCAAGCTCTGTTTTCTCTGGGAGAGGCACCATTGGCTGATTCTACACTGTTTCCAGGGTAGCCTCATGGGTCAGATCTAAATATCCCCATGGGCCAGATCTGGTCATGGGCCTTGAGTTTGACACCCCTATCCTAAACCTTTGAAATAAACACCTTCCTCAAAAGCCAAACACTGAAGTATAGAGTCTGGAAGCAGTGCCCACTATGCCTTCTGTAGTCAAGCTGTTAAACGTGAATGATTTCATTGAGATGTTTGTGAAATGGGAGTTGCAAAAGCCAATATGTGTCCGATCTCAGATTTAGACCTGCAGATGTGTAACACACAGTTGTTTCTGTGTTTTCCAAGCCAGAAGACATGTGTAGGCTGTCTGGATATAAAGATATCCTGAGATTCATCTTCTTCTGCCTTTTCACTTAGATGCCTCCAGGCAGAATTTATCATCTATGATTCATCAGTGTAATGAATGGAAACTTGCACTGTGACCTGTTCAATACTGGTCTGCCAGAAGTCCCAGAAATAGACCATCAGAGAATGAGCTGAAGATTCATAGAATTCTGGACTACCATTAATATAAGAAATCTGAATAGGTCACACATGTATACACATAATCCCAAATCCTACAATATTTGAAGTGATATCTGGCCAACAAGCCCTTTAAAGAGAAGTATAAACAAATATTCAAACAGAAATTATATAAATTCCCTCAAAAATTTCATTAGTGCTTTTTTTGTTGTTGTTATCATTTCTGATTTCAGTAGCAACATGCCCCAGTAAGAGCTTGTTTCATTTAACTATCAGCCAACTTGTCAATAAAACCCTTGTTTTAGCATGCATTGGTGGCATTCCCATAAAATCTAGGTGAGTGTAATGCAAAACAAGTGGATACTACACACTCTGCAGGACAAAGCTGAGAGAAACAGTAATTCCTCTTCAGGTTGAAAGCTTTCAACATATAAATACTTTGTATGGACAATTACATAACACATTTGAAACATGTGCTACCTTTTAACAATCTCATATGAATCATGTGTAGTGCTGTACATAACTTGTCTTCATGCATAAATGTGTAGGAAGTCTTGATTACATTCTGGAGGAAATCTTGATTACATTCTGCAGGTGAATGTCCCATCTTTTTGTCAGATTTTTTTTAATTGAATATTTTTTATTCCTCCTTTATTATTTCTGCAAAAAGCACAAGTTGGTGAACATACTTAAGAATCCTTCTTCCTCCTATTTTTTTCCACCACAACAACCTTGTGAGGGGAGATGAACTGAGACAGAGTGACTGGCCCAAGGTCATCAGCTGGCTTTCATGGCTAAGGACTAGAACTCACAAACTTAACCACTTGGCTCTCTGGTTATATGACATTTTTTGAGTCTTGGTGACCACATAAACAAATTTTACAAGACGATGTATCCCTAACTTGATTGAACATGGGTAAGAGCTGCTACTAAGGCCTACCTTGTGGCGATTCATGAGGCAAAGTATAAATACTTCTCCACACTAATTGTGTCTTCAGATAATCACCCAGTGATTCTCTTTAAGGTGAGCCATCTCCTCTTAGGAAAGGAGGAGATTGAGGTCCACCTGAAGGGGTGTGCTGAGGAATTTGCAGATTTTCTGGAAGACTAAATTGCTTGACTTTGTTCCCAGTTAGATGCCGGTGTGGTTGCTAATCCAGTGGAAGTTTCTGAGGCAGGTTCTTGCCCTGTTATCTGGGAACAGTTTGATCCTGTTGCTCCTGAAGAAGTGGACAGGATCCTAGGGAGTATGCATGCGAGCACCTGTATTTTAGACCCCTGTCCCTCCTGGCTTGTGAAAGCTTCCCAGGAAGTGACAGTCGGGTGGACTCTGGTAGTGATTAATGCTTCTCTACAGGAAGGGATGGTGCCCCAGCACTTTAAGGAGGCTTTGGTCTGCCCTCCTCTTAAGAAGCCATTACTGGACTCCACCCAGTTGGATAATTTCCAATCTGTCTCCAATCTTCCCTTTTTGGGGGAGGTTATTGAGAAGGTGGTTGTGCAGCAGCTCTAGAGGTTTCTGGATGAAATGGATTATCTTGATCCATACCAGTCAGGATTCAGGCCTGGATTTGAGACAGAAACAGCACTGGTTGCACTTTTAGATGATCTCTGGCGGGAGCGGGATGGGGGTAGTGCATCCATCCTTGCTCTACTTGACCTCTCAGTAGCTTTTGATACCATTGACCATGAAATTCTCCTGGGATGGTTTCGGGGAATGGGAGTGGGAGGCCTTGTGCTGCCTTGGTTCACTTCCTTCCTCTACAGCTACTCTCAGTCAGTGTTGATAGGAGGGGAGAGCTCCAACCCTCACCCACTGCTTTACGGGGTTCCTCAGTGCTTGGTACTCTCTCTGCTCCTGCTCAACGTTTATATAAAACTGCTGGGTGAGAACATCCATCACCATGGACTGAGGTATCATCAATATACTGTGATACTCAGCTGTATGTCTCAGCCCATGGTGAATTAAGTGTTGCTGTGTCCTCCCTCTCGCAATGCTTAGAGGCTGTTAGGGGCTGGATGGTTTAGTTTAGTTGAAACTAAACCCTTGCAAGACTGAGTGGGGTTTGTTGGTTCAGGAAGAATTACCACCTTTAATCTTGGTGGGGTGGCACTACCCCAAACAGACCCTGTGCATAATCTAGGAGTTTTCCTGGACTAATGACTCCTGTTTGAAGAACAGGTGGTGTCATGGCCAGGAGGGCCTTTGCGTGACTATGGGTTGTGCACCAGTTATGCCCTTTCCTGGATCAGTGGTCTCTACTCACTGTCACTCATACCCTGGTCACTTCCCGTCTTGATTATTGTAATGTGCTGCCCTTGAAGAGCATCCTGAAGCTCCAGTTGGTGGAAAATGCAGCAGCCCACATAGTTTTATGCAGACCCAGGTGTGCATATGTATCACCTCTCCTGCAGGAGCTGCACTGGTTGCCAATTTGCTTCTGGATGCAATTCAAGGTGCTGGTTGTCACCTTTAAATCCCTTCATGGCTTGGGTCTGGGTTATCTGAGGAAACATCTCTTGCCAGTGACATCTACATGACCCATTAGAGCGAGAAGACAGGTCCCACCCCTGAGGGACCATACACCTGGTGGGACCGATAAGAAGGGCCTTCTCTGTGGTGGCTCCGTCTCTCTGGAAGATCATTCCCCCAGAGATAAGAATGCCCCCCTCATTAATACTATTCTGAAAGTCACTGAAGACCTGGTTTTGCCAGTGGCCCTAGGGAACCCAGAGAGGGATGGAACCCATCAAATGGCTAGTGTGATCCGCTGTCGTCGAGGTGGGGGGTGGGAGTTTGTTTTTTGGTTTTATTTTGTTTTTTATTTTCCCAAATTTTGTTCTGTTGTACTTTACTAATTTATTTGATTCTTTTTGTTAGTTCTTATTGTTTTTATTTTTATTTTTTGTTTTAAATATGATTTTATATTATGTAAGCCTCCTCAAGTCACCATGGGCGAATAGGCAGTAATAGAAATCAAATAAATAAATAAATAAATAACTTTTTCTCTCAACTCTCAATGGTGTACTACATTACAGTGTAGACCATCCGCAGGTCATCTTCTTCTCTTTCCTTTTACATTTTCCAGCATGAAGCCCCTGCCCCACTGCACCAACAGATGTAAAGAGGATGTAAAATGTTAAAAAATGTTGGAAAATGCTATGCATCCGTTGTGTACTCATTGCATACGTGTTTCATATGCTCTATCCTTTGAGCATCCGTCCACTGAGATTTCATCCGCTCAAGAAGTTTTGAGCTGCACAAAACTTTGTGAACGGATGAACTTTCTGCTGTGTACGATGTAAATCCATGACATCTGAGCAACAAACGTTCTATGTCCATTTATCATCCGTTAAACGTCCGCTGTATCCTCTCTGCATCCTCTGGGCATCCCCTCAACTCACATCCACCGCAGCTGAAAATGGAAAGAGGGAGGAAACAAAAGGTACACGGAACGTCTACACAGCGTTAGTAGCACGGAAATAGAAAGGATGAGCAATGAACAGTTTGCATCCTATATACATCCTCTAGGCTTCCTATGAACATCCGTTTAACATCCCCACTACATACTACCCACGTCCGTTCTTTTCCTTTCTTTTCTGTTCTGTTTGTGCAAATTTTTGCCACTTTTGGGAGCGGATGACAATGGATGGAGCACCCCCGAAATTTTGCTCGTCCCTTGTGTCCTTTTTGCATACGTTTTGCATCCGTCGGCCAGTGGGACCTAGCCTTTAGAGTTTTTTCAAGAGAGCAGGGTCTTCTCATAATGTGTCAGAAGTAAGATAATTCAAGTGTCATTATTTATGCCTTGAGTGGGATTTGTTTGATGAGCTTTTATTTGTGTATTTACTTCTCAAATTTATATAGCTGCTCATCTTCCAAAAGAAGTGATTCTGGCCAGCATCTTCTGGGCTGTCTATGGTATTATCAGGAATCTTCTGAAAACTCTCTTTTTAAATGTTCCTCTGAGCATGCAGGGAACATCTTAAAATACTAAACAGCAGATGGTCCTCCTTTTCCTTTTTCTACAGGATTTGTTATTATTTGGAATGTTTCTGGTCTTCTTCTGAATAGGCTTCCCTTCCCTGCCAAGATCCTTGTTCCAAATTGTAAAATTATTTAACTATACCAGTAGTGGTGTCCTTCTTGAGCAGTTTCTTAATCATCATCTGCAATATACAAGGTTGTAAATAAGCCATCACCCCAAGTCCTACTATAGGAGGAGTATTTGTCCTGTTTATCTTGAACATAAAGAGCCAATACTTCCTGGGATGAAGGTAGCCAAAAATATAAAAACAGAAACAAAAGACCAGCTGTTCCAGGGAGCTTTTGTTGCTAAGCTGAAGGCAATGTCTTTGTACACGCTGCAACAGAGGCTTAGCAATACCTGCTTTAAGAAGTCATGAACGTTACTATGGGACTCATACCAAAACACATGCTTTTCATCATATGAATTCAATTGAGGTCTATATCTTATGATAGGCCAGTCATGATATATGCTGAATTTTTCTTTTTAACACTTTTCCTAATGCTGAACTTCTTTTCACCTTCCCCTTACTGTAACTGCATCTGGGGTTTTTTTTTTTTTTTTAGATTAGCAGACAAATGGAATCTAAAAGCATCATGGAGGAAGCATTTTATAAATAGCAATTACCTTATGAATAAAACCTTCCTAGGATTAGAATAATTGTTAAATTGTTTTTAAACCAAGCACTATTAAAGATCTGAGATCTAATATCATATAATCTGCAAAGAGATTTTCATAATCTGTTGTAGCTCATATACTTGAAATACCGCCAAGGAAGAAAATATAACTTCAGCTCCTGTTCCTGCTACAAATTTAGATTTATTATCTTGCTTTTCCTCAGGACCTCTAGGCAGCATACATGGTAAATTTTCTCTTACCATTTTCCTCCTCATAATCCTGTGAGGGGCAAAGTCACCCAATAACTTTTATAGACACACCCTAAGTTTGTAACATACTGGCTCTTGCCGAATTTTGTGTAAATTTTTTGCTGCGATGCACATTTTGTGTCGGAAAGTAGACATGTGGACATATAATTATTGTGTGCAGCAGTGCATTGCAATATTTGGAGAAGTGGAACATCCAAAGGATGTTGCAAATTAAATCTCTTCACTTAAATAGGTGGACAAAATTAATTTTTGCCCTTCCCTAAAGGCAGATCTGGGGTGGTTTTGTTGTCTGACATGTGCTTTTCAGAAGCTGTCTCACAATAGTTTGCATGAAAGTGTCTCTCATCTATGTGGTATATAAAAGGTTACGTGCATTTGCTATTGCAATAAATGCTACTTTTATAAATAATAAAACCTCATAAAACAAATTAAAGCCACCTGTGAAATGGGAAATGAAAAACATATTCTCTACTATACATTTGTGCAAAATGAACCATTGGCATAGTTTTTAACAAGCGAGTTAACAACAACTTTGTTGTTTGTATTATAAATTTGAAATTATTATAAATCTGAAACAAAGGAGTAAGGAATAAATCTACAAATTGTAAAACATAACTGTTAGTCTTGGCAATAAAGCAAAATCTTAAACCTCACACCAGCTGTTGAGAAGTTTAATTATTATTATTTTTTAAAGAATCCAATTTATGATTTTTTCAGTGCTCTATAAAGTGTATCATAATCATAACCATAACCAACAAAACACAAATCATGGTCTGTAAAAAGCCCTAAAGATGTAGGCACAGTTTTAAAAGTTAGGAAAAAGGCATGCATCATTTTTGTCCAATAGAACAGACCAGAGTTTTAGAAATGGACCTTGCTATATCAATAAGCTCATGATCTCAAATAAAATTAAATATACTACAAATAGATCTGGCCTTAGAATTAGACAGAGGGAGGAAATGGCAGCAGCTGAAAGGCTTGATGCCTTCAGCTTTTGTTGAAGACAACCAACTTTTTCTCTATGTCAAAGACCCAGCAGCCAGTCAAATGCACTTTATTTGTAGGCTGTTGTAATCTAGTTGCTGCCTATGTAGTTTTTGACTGTAAGAGATACAACATGAAGTTCGATCACCATTTGCGTACACTTTCAGCTGCTCTGTTAGGATATAAACATTGCCTGAGGTAAACCATTATGGAGGTAGTCTACACTTCATACCCTCGCAGCCACACCAAAAGCAGTTAGATGGTTAACTTCTTTGGATATTGAGCTATAACTTCTATCCTGTTGTAACTCTGTGGTACCACATTGCGGCAATTTTATCCCAATTTAATATTTAATCTCATCTATTGTATTTGGGTTTGTATGTATAATGTGTTTTATCAGTGTTGTATATCAGTGATTGTGTGATCTCTATAGATGCCATATGTTAAATAAATAATTAAAATCTGTAGTCTCCTTCAACTTAAATTTAACTGACTTCATGGACACATCCACAAATTTCCTGGGCAACACTATGGAAATGGTTTGCTATAGTGGAGAGTAGCTTCCCCTTTTAGGAACAAACCAGCCTGATGTGTCTAATGGGAATCATCTGAACCCTGATAGAAGAAAAGAAGGAGATTCTGTCAGGATTTGGGTATGAACAGTTTTTGGTATCTTGTGGAGACCTACATGAGCAGAGAGTGGTCTTTGGCCAGCTTGGAAATTCAATCTTGCAGCAGGAGCTAGAACTGCACTAATTTTGGCTATTTTTATCTCTGCCTAACCATGGTTTGGTATATGGAACCTTAATTTGCTTTTTATCTTTAATGAAGTTGTTATTGTTTCAGTCCTGGAGGTGACTAGTGGTCTTCTGGCTCTCCCATCTCTCCCTCAGCTTGGCTGAGCTACAGTCCCCAGGTTTTGGGTGTTTGGTTTTTCCTCTTTGTATTTAGCCAAAGTCAAGGTGAAGGCAAGGATTTCTTCTTCAATCCTCTTGTGATTCTTCACAGGACTGGTGTGGAAGAGAGATAGTGATTTATTGTGTGTCTCTCTGTATGTGTATAAGCAAAGGGACCTAATTTCCAATTGCTGCTCATTCACAAGGTTATTTATCACAGAATGAAGGACCTCTGAGAAGGAGTTGGTTGAACCCTGAGTGTCTTTTCCCTTATTACATTTGGCAATATTTTTGACTGGGATTTAAAAAATTAAATTAACCTCAGCATAATACATTGATAGGGTTTTCTGGTATTCAAGTGCCACCCACTAGTTTTTCAAGTGCAGCCATGGTTAGTTAAGTGTCTATTGGGAGAATTTAAAATGCAGTTTAGCATTTGTTTTGTCTCTAAAAATAATGCCATTATTATCTGTCCAATGTCCAAAGTTTCAGGAAGGTTTATTAAGAGTCCTCTTGCACCACTAAAGAGAGATGTCCACAATGAGATAATAGGCATTTTCTGTGGGTGCTGCATATTTTGAAATCTTTTATCCCTAGAAGTCCATAAAGCTCCCTCCATTATAAATTTGACTTAATGTAAAAATAAATTTAAAGACAGTTTTGTTTCCCTGAGCTTTCAAGTGCAGCTAGGTATTGTTGGTATTATCTTGTGGAATAATTGATTATTTATTGTTTATGTGTGGTTACTGATGGGTTTTTTAAATAATAAAATAATAATTTTATTATTGCAGCTGCCATTTATCTTATTGTAACCTGCCTAAAGTGCTTTGAGATAGGCATGCTATAAATATTGCCAAACAAACACTCTCTCATCTCTTTCTAGTAAATCTCTACTTGTTTATCACATATTCATTCTCTTGTTAGTATTGTTTCATAGTTACATCCTTGAGAGAAAATGGCTGCCCACTGATTGCCAGTTAAATTTTCAGAAACATATTAAACCTAGGAATAGAAAACCTAGCCAGTGGGCAGGCTATTGTAAAGTAAATGTTGATTGAACACAGCAAAGAGACAAACCATCAGAAACATTTAGTAGTGAGTCTTTCTCAGTGTGGAGATGATGGTTAGTAATTGGAGAATTATTCAGCCATAGAAAATTGAACTGGATGGGTGAAGAAATTTGAGCAAAAAACAAAACAAAACAAAATCATATAATGAATCATTGAATATATACTTCTTCTTTGGTTTGTTCCTGACAATGAATGGTCAGTCACAACAATATGACAGACACAAGTAAAAAAAGTTATTGCCAATCAGCATCCTCTGTGTGTTTAATAACTCTGTCTGTTTAGGTATTGAATATCCATATATACTAAGTATTAAGGCTTTTCTGGCTCTAATAAATGTCTACATTCTGAATTCAGAGATTTATTATGGATTTTTTACATTTTTCATTTCTTCTTTCTCACCTTTGATAATACCTTTTGCTCCCCCAACTCATTAATTTAACTTTCTGTATGCCCTGAGGATCTCTGCCATTTACTCCTGTTGGATATGCATGTTTTAGTAGTAGCATATGCGATACATATTGCAGTATTTCGATTATACCAATAAGGAATAAGGGCAGAGGAATGTATTAGGTATATCACTAGTATAATATATAGTAATAGTATACTAGAGGTAGTCCCTGACTTACAATAGTTCATTTAGTGACTGTTCAAAGTTAGAACGTCACTGAGAAAAGTGACCTATGACCATTTTTTACAGTTATGACTTTTAGTATTCCATGGTCATGAGATCAAAATTCAGATGCTTGGCAGTTGGTTCATATTTATGATGGTTGCAGTGTTTATCCCCTTTTTGCGTCCTTCTGACAAGCAAAGACAATGGGGAAGCCAGATTCACTTAACAACCATGCTTCTAATTTAACAACTGAAATGATACATTTAACAACTGTGGCAAGAAAGGTAGTAAAATGGGGCAAACTTCACTAAACAAATGTCTCGCTTAGCAACATACATTTGGACTCAGTTGTGGTCATAAGTCTACATGTATATGTATCATACAAGAGCCAAATGTGCCCCAATTTATAAACTCATCAGATTCACACATGCTTCATGAACAGGGATTATAATAATGTTAGATACTTCACTGTTGTAGAATTCCAGGGTTGTGACATATCACCAGGCTGTGAAGAACTTTAAATAAATGAGTTTGGAGAAGAGAAACTGATCAATGGTAGTAAAACCCTACCCTTTTAATCACAGTTGGAAATGTAAAACAAAAACAAAAACACATAATTTGCTCTCTTCTATCCATGGAATAATACAGTGATGTAAAATATAACATTTGAAAAATGAAAGGAATATTTTAAAAAGAAATCACTAATGAGAATTACTTGAAATTATTGAAATTGCATGTTGCGGAAATATCTACAATTTCATGTTCTGGGTCAGACGACACACAAATGTGTATATGTGTGCATGTGTGTGTGTGTTCATCCAACCTATCTGGAAAGGACCAACAGATCCCAAGTAAACTCTACATCAGTAAGTGGCATAGAAAAAGATCATGTCTATTATATAAGTGTGCAAAGACAAGGTAAATGAAGAGGTAAGTATTCAGGATCCAATCTGGGTCAGTCACGAGAGGTTTTGTCTTTCAAGATTTTGGACTTGTGCTAGAGCCCATCTTCAAGTGTGTACTGTTCTCTGTGTGGTATTTATAGTGCTGTGGTAAGTGGCTTTTTAGATGTTGATTGGGGTGTGTTTCCCATGGATTGCCCCTGTGACTATGTAGGAGAAGCGGGGAGGAAGCTAACCACCAGATTGCAAGAACACAAGCGAACAGTCAGACGAGGAGACCTGAACTCAAGAGTAGCCTCACAGTTCAATGAACATTCAACTTTGCAACAACTAAGATTGTTGGACAAGCAGGTACAAAAACAGTTAGGAAAGTGATTGAAGCCTGGGAAACAGGCTCCTTGTCAGTTAACAGGAGTGCTGATTTACCACCAGCCTATCAAGTACATAGAAGGTGAGGACTGGGCAGCACAAGCAAATGACAGCTAATGACTTAAAAGCCAGCCATCAATGCACCCCAATCGATATCTAAAAAGCCACTTACAACAGGCATTATAAATACCACACACAGAACAGCACACAGTCTGCTAGAGAGAAGTTCCCTGAAGATAGGCTGCAGCATGAGTCTGAAAGTTCAGAAGACAAAATCTTTGGTCCCAGTGACTGACCCAGATTGGATCCTGCAATATTATCCTGGGTCAGTATATTCACCTTCATTTAGAAGAGGTAGTATAACTATGCAGTACTTCCAAAGTAATCTTAAACAGATGTTCCAGAATATGAACATAAGTTCTTTAAAGCTGCCACATTTTTCATGAGTTCTCATGGTGGTCCATTGAAGGCTGCATGTGATCTCTGGAAAAAAATGTGGATGTTTCAAAGAAGCCTCATATTGTGCAACACCTTTTTGGAATCAGATCTAAAGCACAGTATAGCTCTTATAAATAGCAAATAAAAATGACTATAAATGCCCTTGGTTTCATTCCAGTAAACTTTTTTTCTGCCCTTCATCTCTCACAAAACCCCTTCAAGTTTTTGAAGAACAATAGAGTTCCACAGACTACAGTTTGAAAAATGTTTTCTCAGGTAATTCAGCAGAAGCATTTCTCCTTGTACTGACCAGTTGTATTTCATTCCTGTGGCAATGCAAAAAAACTTGGGGTGTATTTTGGTGGATTTCTTATAGTTAACTTTAACTGTTCTCTTTATCTTGTTCTCTAACTCTAGATTCATGTTCCTTCTGTAATAGCAGTCTCAGTCATGTCTAACATCTTTTCCCTGTTTGTGCAGGAAAGAATTGGCAGAACCAGAGGGCAGAGTTAAAAGAGGGATCAGCCAGGAATCCCTATACAATCACAAACAGACTAAGTTCAATCCCCCCTTGAATTCTGATGACCCTTATCTAACTCAGAATTGGAGAGGAATGCTGCCCCCTATAGTTGGCAACATTCCTATATTCTCCTATAGTGGAATAAAATCTCCTTTCCTTATCTAATTCCAGTGCTAACCGTTAGCTGAGAAGATGCATAGGCATGAGCAGGAATGCATCAGTTTAACTGGGCTTCACAATGGGTCTGATCTTTCACACCTGACAGTTTGGATTCATTTCTTGGATATCAAAAGAAGCAGCAACACACAATAATTAATAAGCACAGTTAACTCATTTGGCAATTTCCAAAAAATATATTTCAAGGGCAGAATAATCAAGGGTTGGTATTTTCTTCAACTGGTGATGTGGACAGTACTGGAAGAGGAACCAACATCTGCTCATGATGTTGATTTTCAAGTACTGTGTTTAATGCAATAGAGTGATTGCCATGTACTGTACATTTGTAATAGCTCTGCAAACAACTTACCGGAACAAGAAATTTTTTAATTTCTTCCAGGGCATGACTCATCCGTGAATAAGCTTCTCCAGGAGGGGCAAACACTTCAATTAATACATGTAGTTCATCACTCAAGTGTGCATATTTGGCTTCCTCACTTTTTCTTAGTTCTTCTTCCTGTGGAGAAGAGTATTTTTAGAAATCACTTTGCATTGATTTAACATTTGTAAATTGCAAACCAAAGGTCATAATCTAGGCAGACTTTTAGCAAAATGAGGCCTCATGAGAAACAACAAAATTGTTGTATAAATTACTTGACGATCTGAAAATCACTATGTGTGAATAATGAAAATTAGCATAATTAACATCTGCAACAGATTTTAATCAATAAAGCATAGAATGGTTAATGCCTCACAGAGTGTTGAAATTTTCACAATGCAAAAAATATCCCATTTCTAAAAAAAGGGGGGGGGAAAAAGAATCAGTTCAGATTTCTTTCACCAGCGATGTAATGAACTATAAAATATATTGTAAAGTACTATTTATTTTGTTTGCTTTATATACCACTGCTCATCAAACAGAATTGTGCCCAGAATATTTTGCCCAGAATTGTGCCCAGAATTGTGCCCAGAAAATAGGAAGAATCAAACTAAAGGAAACAATTATTAATAAAATAATCAAACAAATACTTTAAAAATAGCAGCATTTATTGCAATATCTAAAAGCATTTATCAAAACTAAAATATAATAACATATGCCTCAAAAAAGGACTCCTTGCAGATTTTATGCTGCTAGTCATTGCTGAATGTTGGGGGCAGTGCTCATCTCCATTTCAAGGCCATTGAGTTTGAGCTGTCTATTTTCACGGTCATGTGGCCAGCATGATGTCACAGAGTGCCTTTATCTTCCCACCAAAGTACTTATTTATTTACTCACATTTGCATGCTTTCGAACAGCTGGATTGGCAGGAGCTGAGACAAGGATGAGAACTCACTCCATCACATGGCACTCGGGTCCCAAGCCTGGGCTGCTAGCTTTCCATCTTACTCACTGAGCCACAGGCCTGCCCCAATAATATGGGAGATATGAGAAAAACCACTCTTCTCTAGAAAGTCTAGAGACCCTCAGTGGCACAGTGGTCAGAAAGGAGTACTGCAGGCTATTTTGCTGCCTGCCAGCTGCCTGCAACTTGGCAGTTCAAATCTCATCAGGCTCAAGGTTGACTCAGCCTTCCATCCTTCTGAGGATGTTGGGGACAATAAGCTGACTATAAACTTCTTGGAGAGGACTGTAAAAGCACTGTAAAGCTGACTGTGAAGTTGACTACTGGGAGAAAAAAAATATTTTGGCTGTGGTACACATGACAATATTGTCATACACATGACAATAAGGGGAACTCAGCCAAAGCTTATGAAATATGCAAGCCTTGGCATGTTGGTATTATTCCTAATCTTGTGTTGCAGGTGCTTCGACAAAAAACCTGGTTTATATTTCCCCCATATTCCAACTCAGTGCAATTTGTATAATGGCCAAAATAAATCAATATAATAATCAGAAACTGAGCTCAAATCTAGGACATGTTTACCACAAGCAGATTTCTTTAAACTTTTATGTGAAATAAAAGCTTTATACTAAATGTTCTGTTAGCAAGATGTAAGGAAAGAAACAGTCTCCTTGGAAGAACCAGTGAAGGCTTTCTCTTGCCATTTCTCATATAATGGGAGATTTATCTCTCGCACCACAAATCAATTGCTTAGCATGTTACAGGTGTGGGGACAACTGCCAGGCCTTTAAGAAAAAAACAAGGAGACCCACTGATAATTTCTTCCAATGGAAATGTTATTTACAAACTTCTCTCTTTCCTCTACTAAGAAAAAAAAAACATAAAACAAATATTTAGACATTATTAATTTGTATCCTGCACATTGGGCAAAGAAGCATGTTGAGTAGTAAACCATTTTTATTTATTTATTTACAATCAAAGACTTGGTATTCCTTTTTCAAAGACCAGTAGATTTTCTAGACATTTCCTTCATAGCTCCGCATCCATCAATTCTATTCATTCATTAGGATTTATAAAAAGAATAGGCTTCATGCACAAGGCTCTCCTGTAGTAAAAGCAGATTTCTACTTGTATGATGGAATTTTCTCTTTGCTTTCCCTCAAAGCTTGCAGAGGAGGTTTGAGGATATTCCAGAGCAGATATTTTAGGTGCATGAGATATTAGAGATGAACAGGAATTTTTGCTTCCCAGTTTTGTTGATGGAAAGAATTCTGCCAGTAGAAATACAATACATGTCATAAGTGACATTTTCATGGAAGAAATATGGAGTTGTATTTCTTGAGTTATAAGATGCCCAGGGTGGGTGTGTTTTTTCATGTAACATGTTTTGTTGTTCATTATTTTTAAATTTAGTTTTTTACTCCTAGCACAAAGAGAATAAATTATGTCAGCTACAGGGATGGTCAGTTTTTCTCTGTTCTGTAGTCATTTCATGGGAATGGGAGAGTTTTGATTCTACAGAATAAAATCTTTATTCAGACCAATTCCAGAATCGATCTTTTTTGTTTTCATCACTGACAGAGTTTGGCTGTTGCACATTTATCATTGTTGGTGAAGACCTTGTTTTATTTTTTAATATTATCTTAAGACTAGATGTGCTGTGCCCGAAGATGAGTAGCTAATTTGGGCACAGAATGTACTCACACCTGTCAAACAGATATGCGTAGGCACTGCAGTTTGTCAGTGTATAAGAATTCATGAACTGGAATAGCCATGGCAACAAATCAGCCAATGGGGACTGTTTGGTGACTGAGTCACAGGATTTGTTGTGTGAGCCATGTGAGATTGGAACTGTGGTGTGGCTTAGCTTAACTGTTCTGTGCATAAGAGAAGCTTTGCTTGAGAGTACTTGTACTTGCTACTTCTTCTCTCTACCACGTTGCAAAAGCTGCATGGGTATTGTATACATGCATCATGTTTTATATTATTGTATATAAAGAAGTTTGTTCTACATAATTAATCCTGCTGAATTATTTGCTTCTGTGCTGGCTGGATCACTACAAACTCTGACACAGTTGTTGCACTAATAGTTCTGCAGCTCATACTTACATTGTGCTTCAGAAGTGCACCTTGCTTCATAAGTTTGACAGCCCTTGTGGATGAGGCCATGACAGGTAGAGCAGTTTTGTGCCAGCATTTCCCAGGAGCTTATATCTATATCAAGTAACTTCAGAGAGGACTTTAGTCTTAGTGTCTTTGAAATGTTCCTCCTTCCCTCCCTGTGACCATCTTCTGGCAGAGAGTTCCACCAAAAGAAGCTGATTGGAGATGTGCTTGTTCAGCACATGGATGACCTTCCCACCATGTCTGTGCTCTCATCAGAAAAGTGGCTGTCCATAAATGGTGACTGATGGTAGACATGCAACTTCATGTCTGGTACCTTGTCTTGCCGTCTGATGCCTAATATCCTGCAAAAATTCCAGCTGTGTGGAAATAGTTGAGCAGTCTTGCATGCCTTTGACACAAAGTCCATGTTTTGCAGGCACGTACACAAGGCTAGTAAATATTATACCTCTGTAAACTTTCAGTTCTAATACTGAGTTGATTCCTTGATATTCCCACACCAGTGGAGTACAGTCTACTGAAAGCAAAATGTATTGTTGTTATTCTGCAGTTAAATTCTACATCAATAGATACTGCTCAGGAGAGAGTACTCCCAAGGTAATTGGACTGGTTACTGCCTGACATTTCTGACAGGGATTTTGGGTTCTATGCATGAGGAACAGGCTATCCATGACTTTGGTCTTTTGGAAGTCCCTGGTCATTATGCCATGATGGAAATGGCATATCAGCTGAATGAATTTAGTGAGGCAGTCAAAATTTGACATGACCCTCCACTGGCCTTGCCAGCTAAGAATTTCAAAATTTTTCATGAAATTAACAAAGTCTCTATGGAGATTCTCAATCATCCAGGCCATGGTTGTCTCAATGAAGCTTTTGCATATCATCCAAGAAGCTTCTTCAGTCCTATCTGAATTAAGTTAGAACTGAAGAAGTTTCTTGGATGAGAAATGAAACATTTTCAAAAGAAAAAAAACAAAAACAAAGTCCAATTGCCTTTTGGATAAAGTACCACTGGGAGATCAATAAAAGCAAATGTCATAGTTCTGCTCCTGATATTTCTGAAATTGGTGTGTAGCAAAGATCATGTCAATACTCCCAGAATCTCTGCAGAAGCTTCACTGTGACTCTGGCAGCAGGCACCACTCCAGATGAGTGACCTGATGATGTAGCAGGACTTTTACAAGGGTATTTTCTGCAATGAGAGCATAGAGATTTCTAATGGAGCTTTCTAATAGATTTACTAATGGAGAAGTGTAGGTAAGTCCACTCAGTGTTCTTTCTATGAAAGGAGGAGATCCAACCAATATTGTGATTTATGAAATACTTGGGATAATTAATATATTTACATTATTTTACTTTAGTCCTGGTCAGCAAGAGCTGAAGCAGAAAATAGAGGTACAAATCCAGAGATTGTCAAATATTTTCTACTGAATGCACATATATTAGGTAGCCTTACAGAAAGTCTCATGTTGATTGTTGATTATTTTGTTCATGGATGAGGCAACACATGACTCAAGCAAAACAAAGAAAAACTTCAAAAGTAGCCTTCCTCATTATGAACTCAGGACTAACCACTATTGTTGTAAAGAGCAGAAAGAGACAGAAATATTTGCCTAGAGCAATGCTTCCACTTTACATTTAATTATGTTAAGTTGTTCTGGTAGACTTCATATGTGACAAGCGTTCTGAATGATAATGTATCTCTGATAAGCCATGCAAAATTTGCGGGTTTTTCAGCCATTTAAGCACAATGCAAGAAACTATATCTGAAATGGATTTTTCTATTGAATTTTAAATAAGTTCTGAAGAGATCTATTTCTCTTTCTATTGAATCTAGCAATATTTACCACATTTTTAATCAGAAACTGCTCTTCATGTGTACTTATTAATTTCATGGCATACAAAACAATAATTAAGTGTTCAACTAACAAAGTAGATGTAACTATTTAACATATCCAAGGCATGCAGTTTCTCATTTAACTTTGAACTGTTGTCCCTAAAATGTTATTTTTCACAGCTGATTTGAAAGAAACCAGCATGAAGAAGGAACACACCCTATATGTTGCTCCCATTATTACAAAATCCCTCGTGTGGGGAATCAGTCAGAAGACTCAGTCAACTGTAGTTAATTTAATAATCATAGTTTGGCTAATGTGTGTATTCAGCCACAAAATCCCCAGGTCATGAAATCAATGCAAAATTTTTATGGTGCTATAGGTTGCACGACTATATATCTCTCCTGGAAAAAAGTTTTCTGTTGGAAAAAAAAATCCAACTCCATTCTTGGAAGGTGCTGTCTGAATTTAACTCATAATTAGTTAATTTAAAATACTATCCCAAATCCTTGTCAGAAATTATTATTTTTTTAAATATACAATAACAATGAACAGATGTCAGCCTATGCATTCAGAAAATTATTGAAAATTTGGCTTGTCTCCCAGGCTTGGAGCAGGTAGATGATTGAGCCCCTGTAGGTTATTTTATTGTCATTTATACTATATCTTGTGAGCACATATTATTTAAACCACTCCTATTTTTTTTTTAAAAAATTAAGGCCCTAGAGTGCTCTGCAGTTGGGCAAACTTTAAACTGAAGCAGAGGTGATATTCAACAGGTTCTGACCAGTTCTGGAGAACTGGTGGCAGAAATTTTGAGTAGTTTGGAGAACCAGCAAATACTACCTCTGACTGGCCCTGCCCCCATCTATTCTCTGCCTCTTGAGTCCCAGCTGATCGACTGGGTCTTCCTTCCCCCAGGAGTGGTGAGGGAATAGAGATTTTACAGTATCCTTCCCCTGCTATGCCCACCAAGCCATGCTACGCCCACCAAGCCATGCTACACCCACCAAGCCATGCCCATAGAACTGTTAGTAAAATTTTTTGAATCCCACCACTGAACTGAACAGTTGAATAAGCTAAATAAAATAGATAGACCAGAACTGCAAGCAGAAAAATAAAAATAAAGTAAAAGCAAAACAAAACAAAATATTACAATAGGTGATAGATTCATTAGCGGACAATAAAAGATTGATTTATAGGCAGTATAACAACATCTAGCTATGTTCTAAGAGCCTGAATTATACCAATTTGGTGACAAGAACTGTATATAAAAAAGATCAGTATTTCTCAAGTGTTTTTAACCAGGGAAGCAGTTATAAGGCAAATCTTATTATATTATTATAAACTAATGAATAGCAAATAATAGCAAGTAATAACATAAATAAATAAAACCACTGCTCTTGTCCCCCCAAAATTGGCCCTCATCCCATTTTGACCAATGGATGAAAAAGAGATGTAAGATTTGAACTTTGGATCTACTATGTATATGGCTGAAGTCTCACAATTTGTGGTTGCATTTCTTTCAATAGAAAGATTTTCTGTATCTTTAATAAAATTTATCAAGTTCTATGTCCTTTAATCTCTGTCTGAGATTTTTCTGGTCCCAGTATTAGTTGGCTGAAGTCTACACATAAACAGACTGCAGGTGACAAAATATTTTGAATTCATATTTCTCATACTTACTTCAGTAAGAGAAAATATCATTTTTGTTTTATACATTCACTTTCTGATTAAATTGTCTTTGTTTTTATCCAAAACAAACATATATAATACAATCTATCAGATAATGTACAGATTTAAAAACAAATATTGCTAGATTTGCCTGCCAGGTGTTTTGACTGTAATAATCAAATGAGCTTTTTTTCTGCAGTGTAATACAATATCCGCTCAACAAATGTGTAGGAATCCATGCCACAAGTCACGACATTAAGGTAAAACTGATTTTGCAAAAACTGTTATGCCCATTCCAAGGCCCAGCTGTAATAATGATAATAGTAAGTGATAGCTTTATAATGGTAAGGGGGAAAAATAGTTAAATCATGGAAGACCTAAATTGCTTTGTGCAGAGCCATTCCAAAATATTTATCACCTGCAGGATAGCATAATATGGTGCTGTCTAGTGTTTCATGCATAGAAGCCAACCAGACAGTTGGATTTTGTAACACTGCTGAGAGGACAGCAGGATGGTTATAAGGATCAGGAGAAGTTGTGGAACATGGTTGTAACCTACTATCTTCCAACATATGGCTTCCAACATATGCTACAATCAGTTCCTGAATTTCCTGTAAGGATTGAACCCTAGCAAAAAATAAATAAAATTAATTCATCTGAGCTGACTTCCTAGTAGATCAAGTTATAGAGAAAGAGAAAGGCTAACTTATTAAAGTTGGCCTTTTTCTTTCTCTATAACTCAATCCATCAGGAAGTCAGCTCAGATGATTTTTTTTTTTTTTTAAATCTGCTAGGGTTAAATCTATTTGAAAACAGCCTGAGCAGTCATTAGCTATTTTTACAAACTCTGGCATATATACACTATACCAAGTTCAATTAAAATGCAGATGTGCTCATCACCAAGAAAGGCTAGTTAGACTTCAGATGAAAAAGCGTTGAAATTGTCTGAATTCTAATGTAATTTTCTATGATATACAGTTTTCCACTGGAAAAATAATTTCTACTTTATTCAGGAAAGGGAACAGATGTTTGCTGACTGTTCTACTCAACTGTGATTTGGAAAGCCAATACACTTGCCCAACAGGCCATTAAGACCTGCTAACTTTATTCCTCCCAGGCATTAGAGCATATATAGTGTCTGTTTTGTGAGTCTCAGTTTCTTTTGATTTAGATTATTTTAACTTTGCCTAATTATAGCAATAGCACTTCAACTTATACACCACTTTGTAGTGCTTTACAGCCCTCTCTAAGTGGTTTACATAGTCAGCCTATTGCCCCTCCCCCCAACTATTTGGATAATTCTATCAACCGAGGAAGGATGGAAGGCTGAATCAACCTTGAGCTGGTCAGGATCAAACTCCATGCTGTGGGCAGAGTTAGCCTGCAATACTAACCACTGAGCCATAAGGGCTCTGATTAAGTGTGCTCTTTTTTAATAGTATATTGCATTTGTAAATTGGTTATTAGCCTACCCAGGTTACAGATTTAAACTAAGCATCCATTAAAATAAATAAAGGCTAAATAATCAATAATCTCTCTCAAAAACCTGGCCCTCAGCAGGAGCTTTTGAAATCAGAAGAGATCTATGGGAGATTGGGGAAAAAATACACACAGTCTATTTTAGGGCTCGCCAACCTTTTGGACCTCAGGGACCAGCAAACTCATAATTTTAAATCCCGCAGACCACTAATATGATTTTTGATTGACAGTCGCTTGCTGACATAGGTGGGAAAGTTAGTCCCATATTCCAGAGCTGCAGTAGTCACAGGACTGGCCCTTTGGTCAACCTGGAGCAGCTCCTTCAGTCCATGGCAGGCCAGTGCACCCGGGTGGAGGAGCAACTGCTCCAGGATGACCAAAGGGCCAGTTCTATGATTACTGCAGCTCTGGAATATGGGACTGACTTTCCCAACAACATCAGCAAGCCACCCCAGGCCGGATTTCCCTCCCCTGACATTGATCTTTCAGTTCCAGCTTGCATGGCTCTACTCAAGGTAAGGTTTGTACTTGGCTGAAGTGGGGGCTGGGGGGGTGGGCATGTGGCCAGCACAGCCTTGTGTTCCTGTGCAGCCTGGATTAATTGCTTTAGGGAGGACAATTCTCTGCAGACCACCAACATTTTCTCATGGACGGTGGTCCCCGGCCCACTGGCTGGCGACCACTGCTTTATTTGGCACTATGGTAATCCATTGTGAAGCTCATCTGTATTTCTGATTATAAGATATGCATACATTTTCCAGGATGATTGTCAAGAAGAGCAGAATCCCTGAAAACATCTGCAAGTATTGTTCTATTTAGTATTGTGTGACTTAATACAAATTCAGAGTGCATTGAAGATCAGCTTGGGACATATAAGCATGTGGCCTATTTACTTTATTATTTGTAATTATTACCCTGCCTCTCTGTAGCTCATAAAAAGTTAAGACAGGGAAAAACATAAATATTTACACAGATTGTTTGATATTTTTGGATTTCCAAATCTAATAGAACTGATATTTGGATTTTGGCACAGAAATAAAAAAGAGCTGTAAAAGAGAGAGGCCCTAGTATCAGATCCTGGGAGCCAGTTCAGCAAACCAGAAAATGTACTTTGTCCCTGCTTCTTTCATAGCAAAACAAAAGTGTCACATTGTATAATACAGAACTGTATGCTGTAAAGCTATTCAGAGCAACCATAAGGCACTTTAATTTGCCAAAATATAATCATAAGGGCCTATTCAAAGTGAAGCACCAAAACCAGATAGAATCAAATGCCTTACTTGATTCAGATACTCAAAAAGGCTTTCACAAAATCTGCTGAAGAAGCACAGAGGACCTTTTCTATCAGAACAGAGGAACAATCAGCCTCTTTCATCCAGTAACCAAGTCTACTCAGAAAAATTAATGCCTCTAATTTCCTTAACCAGTCAGGTATTTATGTATTTATGTGTTTATGTATTTATGTATTTATGTATTTATGTATTTATGTGTTTATGTGTTTATGTATGTATGTATGTATGTATGTATGTATGTATTTGTTTGTTTGTTTATTTATTTATTTATCTATCTATTTTATTTATTTATTTGTTTGTTTGTTTGTCAAGCAAGTATTAGATAACAGGTATAAGTATAAACATGCATATGAATATATGAGATGGATATGAATAAAAAAAGAAATAATAGGACAGGGATGGTAGGCAAGTTGGTGCCTTATGCACACCCCCTACAAACCTTCTTCCTAAGAAGTTGGTAGGGAGCGTGCATAAGCGCACCAATAGTAGACAGTCTAAGGTTAAAGTTTTGGGGGTTTGGATTCTACCAGTTCCTGAGGACATTCTACCTTTGACTTCAAGGAGGCTGCAACTTTAGAAAAGGAATTGCAGGTAGTCCTTGACTTGTGACCAAACTTGAGCTCCCAATATCGAGACAGTTGTTAAGTGAGTTTTACCCCATTTTTTAAGGATCTTTCTTGCCACAGTTGTTATATGAATCACTGCACTTAGTAACACAGATGTTAAGTGAATCTGGCTTCTCCATTGACTTTGCTTCTCAGGAGGTCACAAAAGGTATTCTCAGGATCCCCAGGACACTGTGACCATCATAAATATGAACCAGTTGCCAAGTGGCTGAATTTTGATCACGTGACCATGGGGATGCTGCAAGGGTCTGAAGTGTGAAAAATGGTCTTAGGTTACTTTTTTCAATGCCTTTGTAATTTTGAACTGCCAGAAAATGAACTGTTGTAAGTCGAGGACTACCTGTACACAGCTCCATTTATCACTATTTTGCCCAGGTTAATAGTAAGCCACGCTTTCTAATCAAACTGCATATGCTAACTACATATATAGTGGGAGAATGTCTGTGTCACACCTCCTTGCTTCTTTGTGCAATTATTTCTGTCATGCTTCCCTTCCCTTCCTTCAATACTCCTCTTCCCTTCCTTCAATACTCCTCCGATCTCCTCTCCTTTCCAATGAGATGAATCTAATCTTTCTCAAGAAGATACTTGTGTGGTAGCTGTATTACTGATCCATGAGACAATTGAGCATCCTCCCTGCAAACCGTAACACAGAGAAGTACGATTTGATTGATTCAGACTTATGATCTAGATTTCTTATGGCTGAAATTGAAGTCTAATCAGTGACAACCCCTCAGTACAAACATTTAACTGACTGTAGTAAAGCTTAACAAAGTCCAAAAATAAACATTGGGTAAATCACAAAAGGAGTCACAGAAGCACAAAAAGTTTAGATTGGATTAACCAACTGAAGTAAACCAGAGAGTGAACCAAGCACAAAAAAAGCTACTGACATTAGTATGCAGTTGGCATATTACCACTGGCTTCTAGCTGGTGAATAAATTGTCTTCAAATATCAAAGTATAGACATTATGAACAAATGCTTCCAGAATTTTAATTATTTTTGTTCTCTTAAATGAGGTCAGCTTTAAAGATCAACAATAAAAAATACTTCTGGGTTGTACACTTTGTTGTAAATAAGCTCCTCAACAGGGGTGGGATTCAAATTTTTAACAACCGGTTCTGTGGGTGTGGCTTAGGTGGAGAGCATGGCTTGGTGGTCATGTGACTGGGTGGACATGGCTTGGTGGTCATGTTATTGACTGGGATAATATTGATATTGACTCAATATCACTCACATCAAGGCATGCATCTCCTCGCCTGGCCCCTCATGACTGTGGGGAATGCTGCAACAGTCGTAAGTGTGAAAAATAGTCATAAATCACATTTTTCAGTGCCATTGTAACTTTAAATGGTCACTCCACACAAGCAAAGTACTAGTAAAGGAGCAGAAAAAAACTCCAGAGAAGTTCCTAAGACAGGAAGCCTAGTCCTGTCAGGAATGTAATAAGGGTTAATGGAGAGGCAGCTTCTGTAAGCATCACCAGAATGTTTCCTTCCTACTTTCCTTACAGGATTAGGCCAGTAATTTCTTCTAACAACCGGTTCTCCAAACTGCTTGGAATGTTAACAACCGGTTCTAGTGAATAGGCGCAAACTGGTAGAATCCCACCCTTGCTCCTCACAAAAAAAAAGGGAGTAATTGTTTCAGTATAGATTCTTAAGTGGCTTCTATTCTTTTCCGAATTAAATACAAAAATGATTCCAGCTACAAAATAATGGTAAAATATATACATCTGGGACATATATATTTGTTACTTCCTTTTCAGAGGCAATTAGAAAAAAATAAATCTTGCAGGCAAAGGATACAGTTAATATTTTTGGAAAGAGGAAAATTCAGATTCTATAATCAGAATGTAATACCTCTACAGTAACAAATTAGTGAACATCCAGAATTCCATGTGTATTAATCTTCCTAATTTATTAATTCTAATGCCCAATTTATCTTAAATTCCATTGTATAATGACTTTATCAGAATTTTGCAAATGGCTTCCTGTGAAAAAACTGAAGTTCAATACTTTTTGGATAAAAATACCCTTTCTTTATAAACTGTATAAATTTTAAAGGTACTATTTTCTCAGGTGCTTTGAGGAGAGAAGTAAAGAACGTAATAAATTCTAATTCCTTCTTAGGTCTTTCAAAACAGTGAATATATTATTATTCTTATTCTTTTTTGATTACAGAACATGTGACATCTCTTCTATAGGTTTCTAGTGGAGTCTCCTCATTGTTGTCACCTGTGTCACAAAAGGATATGCCATGGCACCTCATGGTAAGAGACAAGTTAGCTGAGACAGGGATGAGCACAGATGGTCTTTTGTTGCTTTTTTGTCTTCTAACAACATTTTTGCTGACCAGTGAGTCTCACATACCAACTGGTATGCTAGCTGTCTCGTGCTTTTTTATACTCTCAATGGGTTAAATTTAGGGTTACTGATCATTGGTTGATAGTTACCTCTGTGCATTTATGTACCGATGCAAGAATATACCCAACAAAGATACTGCATGGCCCATATTCATGGCAAGCAAAAACATTTCGGACATGAGATTACTAGGGAGCAAAAATGGAATAGCCCTCATGTGGCTCGTATGCCCGATGCCAGCGGTCTCCAAACTTGGCAACTTTACGACTTGTGAACTTCAACTCAATGCTGGCTAGGGAATTATGGGAGCTGAAGTTTACAAGTCTTACAGTTCCCAAGTTTAGAGGCTCCTGCCATATGCTATGGCCACTCTGAAAAGGGGGAAAGGCTCAATTCTTAAGAGCTACAATATTAAGCACCCAAAAGTTGCAGTTTACAGTTGTGACCAGAGAGAGCTTAGAACTGGGAGAATGGGAGAAAAAATCTCAATATTCCACCAGCCAATTTAGGAGTACAGGTAGTCTTTGACTTACAACATTCATTTAGTGAGGGAACAGCACTGCAAAAAGTGACTTATGACCATTTTTCACATTCACAACATCATGGTCGCATGATCAAAATTTGGACACTTGGCCACTAGTTCACATTTATGACAGTTGCAGTGTCCCAGGGTAGTGTGATCAACTTTTACAAACTTCTGACAAGCAAAGTCAATGGGGAAGCCAGATTCATTTAACAACCGTGTTACTAATTTAACAACTTCAGTAATTCCCTTAACAACTGTGGCAAGAGAATGGGGCAATACTCACTTAACTATTGTTTTGCTTAGCAACTGAAATTTTTGGTTCAGTTGTGGCTGTAAGTCAAGGACGACCTATATCCAGAGCAGAAATGAAGGCAGATCCAAAGGAGCAAGTTGGTCATGGCTGGGTTTGTAGGGAAGAATTGCCAGCTTAGGGGGATACCCCTGGTTTTCCCCAGTCAAATGAGACACCACCAACCTTGGTGTTATATTTTAAGGAGGTCCTGGTCAGAATCAACCCTAAGCAATATTGGCCAGGAAACACATATCCTTTGGATAGAGACCACAGCTAAGTTCATATATTCATCATGTCATGATAAATCTAAACCAGGGGTGTCAAACTTGCATTGTCACCATAGCATCACATGATGTATTGGGACTTTCCTCCCCTAAACCAGGCACGGGCATGGACAGCATTTGACACATCTGGCCTGCAGGCTACAAATTTGACAGCCCTGGTCTAAACCATAGGCTGTAGTTTTCGAATCATGATAGTTAAGTTCACACATCCTTTTAATCCAAACTAAACCAACCAACCCTTCCCATGAAATCCTCTATCCTTCCATTGTCTTGCTTCTCATTCTTACTGATGATTAAGCTGCCAACAACCAGAACATAGACAATGCATGAGTACACAGAGAAACAGCATGATGTGCTCTTAGGGCATAATTTTAAAGATAGAGTGCTGCAAAGTCCTCATAAGAAGAGGAACATGTTTTCAGCACAAAAAAATGTGAGCAAAAGCTTAACCTTTGCTTTTTATATTGCATAACCTAGAGTCATAATTGCTTAGGGAAGTAAAATATCACCGACACATTGAAGATATCTTTTTGTGTTTAAAGGCTGAAAGTGTCACTATTAATATATTATTTTTCCTTCCTAAAGGTGAATCTTCCAATATTTGAGTGGTAGCCTTTTGAAAATACTGTATTTTTTTTAAAGAAGTGCTTCTCAAACTTTCACGACTGTCAAGTTCATCAGTGGTTCATAAGGTCATGATCATTTATACAGTAAAAGGTTAAAAGAAAAGAAAAGAAAGAGAAGAGGTGGGAAAAAAAAAGGAAAGAAAAAGAAGGAAAGAACCTTTAATTAAACAAACCACATTGATGATATTTGCACCAGTAATTTATCTATTCCTTCATTTGATTTCTATAGTTGCCAATCTCAGACAAATGACTCAGGCTGCAAACAATGACAAAATAATTAAAAACAGTTGCAGCATAGTGTAATTATAATTACCATTGACAAATCTATCATTTCTGAATTTGTTTGAGAGATCTAAGAAGTCAGCTATTGTCTTGTGGCAATTAGGCTTGCTTCAATTGTTTTAAAACTTCAAACTAATTTGGAAAATCAAGATGACTTTGCTGAACTGGATTCATTTTATAAATTTCTGAACTAATTCAGAAACAAAAGCTATTTCTGCTCATTGCAAACTAGCATCTAAATTTTCTCAACAGATTTGATTTAATTTCAGTTAAACTTTCCAATTTGGTTTGGAGAACTCATACTTTTAGATTTTTTTTAAGAAATTGCCTTAAAATTACTGTAGTTTTTTTTCTTTTTAAACATTTTTTTGGGTGCACATCCCTAATAGTGACTAATTTGTGAAATGATGAGATTTTCTTATAATAAGGAAAAAAAGAAAATACAGTACTAATTTTCTGCACATATTTCTTAATTGTATATACATTTTTATCAGACTCCCCTTTTATTGTTTCTTTTTCCAGACAGAAATATGTTTTTCTCACAAAAAAGATGCTTTGACCCCTAATATAATTTTGCAAGCTCTTTTCGATATCCAAGAGCCTTTTTGAGAGCATATTTTCTCACAATATTACAAATGTGGTGCATAAGAAATTTGTGGAAGGGAATTAATACTCAGTAATAATAATCCCAACATGGAATTAATCTTTCTGCCAACTGCTGCCTGCTGCCATTATCCATCACAAATCCCAGGTCTGCTTTCTGGTTTGTCACCATTAGCTCAGACCTCATAAATGTATTATAGTGAAATAATTAAGATGGGGAAAATAAAGTGATGAAATAAATTGCTATGAATGGGCCATTGGCATGGATTCTTTCCTGGGAAAGAGGTAAAAAAAAAAAACTTGATAAATGAACAAAAGGGATTTAAGTAAGTATGAATTTCAGTGATGGCATTAATGTTAACCTGTTTTTACAATTTCAGGTCAGCCAAGATGGTGGTGACTATGTTACCAGTGGAACAATAGTGCTGACTACAGTAAGGTAAAGCTGACTTTATCTATAACTGAAACTATTCGACTGTTTAAACACAATTTTAGTATTTAGCTGCTTTTACGCCATTTCCATCCATTTGCTAAAAACATGCAAACCCAAAAACTTACTCATCTAATTTTTGAAGCAAATAATACCCTCCAATGGAGTTGGCCCCATAAGAGTGGGTTATGGCTAAGACAGTCTTTACATAATAATTTGTTGGGTACCATTTTGGGTGCCTTTCCTGAATCAGGAGGCTTTATTCAGAGTCACTCATGTCCTTCACAACTCACAGCTGGATTACTGTAAGGCACGCTAAATGGATTTGCTTTAGGTTTCAATTCAAACACAGTTGTTATGGAGATCAATAATTTACTGGGGTACATGAAATGGGTTGCAACTCAGAAAAACTGGTAAAAGTTAATTAATTTCATACATATATAATCTATGATATAATTAATTTCATACAGATAAAATCTATAATTTCATAATTTATATATATATAAAACATACATGTGTGCTGTTCAGCTTCCTTCGGGTATTATCCCACGTCATTGGAGTTGTGCTTTTAAAGTTGTAGCAACGTTTCAGCAGAATCTCATCTGCTATCATCAGGCTTCTGTACTGAGTTCGTATGTGGGTCAGGCTATCACAGCTGTTATCAGAATCATCAGAGAAGCCATAGAGATTGAAAAAAGACCTGAAAGCATGAATAGAAGAGATGATTCCACCAGACTGTCAATCATTTGGAAGCCTGCACTCTCAAATAGAAAGATCTCCACACCACAAGCCAGGCAAACACCTGGGCACAAACAGACTTCTGCTGATACCTCCAGCTCAAACACACCCCAACCAGACACCCAGGTGAAACCTAGCTTCCTAATAGATAACAGCCGTCCTTTTACGTGAAGCCAAGCTGCACTGAAAGCCTCCAATACAGGAACACAGTGTTGCCAGCCAATCAAAGCCACAAAACAGACAGAAGAAACCAGAAACACCAATCAAACAAACTCCAAGTCCAATAAACTAAATTAATTCCCAACCAATCAGGATGTAGAAAAAACCATCCTGGGATAGCAGTAGGCTAGCCCCAAATTTAAAACTAACAGCTGTGATAGCCTGATCCACATACGAACTCAGTACAGAAGCCTGATGATGGCAGATGAGATTCTGCTGAAACGTTGCTACAACTTTAAAAGCACAACTCCAATGACATGGGATAATACCCGAAGGAAGCTGAACAGCGCATTTATATATATACATACATACATACATACATACATACATACATACATACATTCATACATACATACATACACACACACACACACACACGTACTCTTTCACAACCATAATATTCTGCTTGTTAAGCTCCATGTGCTCCCAATATAAAATGGGTATCACATTAACATTATGAATGGAAAAATCTTAGGATTTTTTTTTTATTTTTCACTAAGAACATTTAAAAATATCAAGCAAAAGTTCAACCTTTGTTCAACCATTCAAGCTTAGGCAGATCCAAGGATTTTCAGATTCCCAGAAAGAAGACAAGCTTTTTTTTCTTTAGCTAAGTAACTGTGAATGAAGGAAGCAGAAGTTCATCCTAAAGTCTCTGAGCATAATCATAATACACAAGGTAAGGTAACAAAGGAAGCTGGTATTTGAAACAAGGAAAAGCAGAAATCATGAAAACAAGCAAAACAGAGAGGGAAGAGCAACTATAATTGTCATTTCAAGATGGGAGGGAGATTTCTAGCTCTGCCCATCCGCAAGCAGAAGGTGAAAGCCTGCAATGGATATACCAGAATAACAGAGTTGGAAGGGATCTTGCTCAAGCAGGAGACCCTATACTATTATGGTCTTTTTTTTTTAAAGCCTCAAGTGATGATGCACTCCAGAGGTGGGTATTCAGCAGGTTCTGACCAGTTATGAAGAACCGGTAACAGAAATTTTGAGTAGTTCAGAGAACCGGCAAATGCCACCTCTGACTAGAGATTTTACAGTATCCTTCCCCTGCCACACCCACCAAGCCATGCCCATAGAACCGGTAGTAAAAAAAAATTGAATCCCACCACTGGTGCACCCACAATTTCTGGAGGCAAGCTGTTCTACTGATTACTTGTTCTAACTGTCAGGAAATTTCTCCTTAGCTCTAGGTTGATTAGTTTCCATCCATTGCTTCTTGTCCTGCCTTTAGGTGCTTTGGAGAATTGGCTGACTCTCTCTTTTTTGTGGCAGCCCCTGAGATATTGGAGGGTTGCTATCATATCACCCTAGTCCTTCTTTTCATTAAACTAGACAATTGCTGCAACTGTTCCTCATAAGTTTTATCCTCCAGTCCCCTAATCAACTTTGTTGCTTTTCTCTGTCCTCTTTCTAGAGCCTTAACATCTTTTCATATCACGGTGAGCAAAGCTGGATTGAGTATCTACTCCCACCTCCGGAAACATTTCGCATGAAGGAAAATTGGTTGGTAAATCAGGTCTACAGATACAGATGTTATAAATGCTCAGCCTCAAACATGGAGAATGTTGGGAGGATGAGACTAAATAGGACTAAAAATCCCATGGTTAAAATCTATAACGCTCAACAGGATTCACCACAAATCATGTATAGGGTTGCTAATGTTTGTTGCTCATCTGAAAACCTCTACTAATCCATTTAGTTTTTGCAAATAGAAAGAAAAAAACAGCTCAGTTGCAAAAAGATCTCTTCCCTAAAATAGACTGTGTTAAGCAAATCCATTTTCACCATAGTACCAGCTTACATGTTCAACTGAGAATAAGAGCCACTGAACTCAAAAGAAATTATGCTCGAGTCAGAACACAAAGGTTTATGCTTATTATGCTTACACATTTCTATAATCTCTCTCTTACAATATATTTTTGTGTGCACATGTGTATGCAAGAGGATTGTTTATGCACATGTTGCATATCTATAAAAAATTTCAATCAGTATTCATCAACTAATATCACTCATTTAATTTTTCCCAAATATTTGTTTGGGGGGGGGGGGATTGCCAGGATTGGTTTCAGTGTGAGAGATCAATTCTAGCCATTAAGGAAAGGAAACTAGAAAACTGGAAAATTCCACATAAGACTTTTGTTCAGGTTTACAACTATCTGTTGAATAATTGTTTTTGGGTGTCATTTGTATTAATTCAGAATTACCTTTCTTTGAATATCAGATGTTAGATACAGTATTCTACAGATTTTCTTGCATTGTGGCTGAACTCAGGTATCTTAACTACCCAAGCAGAGGACTTAGCATCCTATGAGAACGCGGCATATTGGCTAGTTGCATGAGGAGATACTCTCTTGCTTTATTAGGATCTTTCCAGGCCCAATCCAAGGGTTGGGGAGATGGAGGCTGCAGTGTGTCTCCTCCCCGCCACCTCATGGATCAGCCACTTCCAGTGACCAATGTATGACTAAGGGCTCCCAAATCAAGGCAGATGGAAGACTGTTCCATGCATTACTGGGATCCTCCTTCCCAGTGGTGGGATTCAATTCTTTTTACTATTGGTTCTCTGGGTGTGACTTGGCAGGCATGGCAAGGGAAGGATATTGTAAAATCTCCAGTCAGAAGTAGAATTTGCTGGTTCTCTGAACGACTCAAAATATCTGCTACCGGTTTTCCAGAATTGGTCAGAACCTGCTGAATACCCCCTCTATTCCTTCCCCTCATTCCATCATCATGTCTGTTAGATGGTTAGTTCCACTGCTCTAATCATACACCAGAAAGTGCTTCTTCCTAAGACCTGAGCCAGATCCCATATAAGGGAGAGAAACTGGTGAATTTTTAATCACCACTGAGGAAATTTACTAATTGCTAAACTTCAATGTGCCTGGCAATAAGCTATTAGGAGAGCACTATTCAATTGGCTTCTTAATAAGGCAGAATTGAGATTAGCTATATAACAGAAAAAAAAATACTCTACAGGTAGTCCTCAACTTATAATCACAACTGAGCCCAAACTTCCCATTACTAAGCAAGTCAGTTGTTAAATGAGTCGGATTCTATTTTACGACCTTTCTTGCCATAGTTGTTAAGCGACTCATTGCAGTTCTTAAGTGAATCTGAATTTCCCATTGATTTTGCTTGTCAGAAGGTCACAAAAGGTGATCACGTGATCCCAAGACACTGCAACCATCATAAATACATGCCAATTGCTACAAGTGTCCAAATTCTGATCATGTGACCCTGGGGATGCTGCAATGATCACACATGTGAAAAAATGATCGTAAGTCACTTTTTTCAATGATGTTATAAACTCTGAACGGTCACGAAATGAATGATTGTAACTCGAGGACTATCAATGCTATATTTTATAATGCCTCTTGGACTGGGGAATAGCATGTTAACCAACTACTGGATGTATGGACTTGTTGAATAAAGTAAATTTTATTATTGATAAAAGGGTTTCAAAATCAGGAAATATGAACAGAATCTTCTGGAATGCAATGACTGCATTTGAAAGTAGACAATTGGCATATTGTTGGAAGGCATGAAGGACTAGGTTAGAGTTTTGTGCAGAAAATCTAACTAAAGATAGTCCTTGAATTACAACTGTTCATTTAGAGACTGAAGTTACAAAGGGACTGAAAAAGTGACTTAAGACTGGTTTTCACATTGTTGCAGGATTCTCATGGTCATTTGATCAAAATGTGGGTGCTTGGCAACTGGCATCTATTTATGACAGTTGAACTGTCCCATAATCATGTGATCACCTTTTGTCACCTTCTCAGCTGACTTCCCACAAGCAAAGTCAGTGGAGGAAGGCATATTTCCTTAATAACTGAATGATTCACTTAACAGCTGCAGTGATTCTTTTAACAACTGTGGCAAAAAAGATCATAACATGGGATGCAACTCACTTAACAACTGTCCTATAGAAATTTTGGGCTTATTGTGATCATAAGTCAAGGACTACCTATATGTGGTTGACGTGATTTGAAGGCACATAATCAATTAATCAAAAAATGGACAAGGGAATTACCAACATCGCCCAGTTAAAAGTCTATAGCAATTCTCCTTCCATTCCCCACTATCTTGTCAGAGCTGAAGAAGCTTCTTGGATGAGAAGCAAAAAGTCTTCAAAGAAAAAACAAGAAAGTCCAGTTGCCTCCTGAAAAAAAGTACCGTTGGGATTGCCCAGTTAGTGCTCATTGTATTGTTGATGAAAAATTAACCATAAAAAGTACATTAAATTATGTTAATAGCTTTTAAAGATTGCATTAATGTGATGCACCTCAGAAATGTGTCTTCAGAAATGAAATGCTAAATCACACAAAGTTTTCCTGAGAAATACAGTCATATCTGAGAATATACACAATTAACTGCAAGAAAGTTAATTTTTCCTCTTATTTATAAATGATTACAAGCTGAAGTAACCCACTTTCTTTAAAACTGTTACCGAGGAATGAAAAATTACTTCTGATTGTGCCAAGATGAAGTTCTAACAATAAAGATTTATTGATCCTGGTTAGATATATGAAGAAAGGATGCTACGGTACAATGGCAATCAATAAGAAAAATAATTTAGAGGCTAATCAATGTGTGAGAATAACACAAGAGAATGTTAATCCCTCGTGGAGATATCACAAACACATATCTGGGTTACATACCTAAATTTCACTCATAGTTTCTCTATTATGTTGATCAAGAATCTGAATTGCAGAGGACTTGAAATTGCTGTTGCTTGGAGTTTGACTTTTTTTTTTTTTACATTACAATTCTATTTAATTGTCTGCACTGTAATTTAATGTAATGCAGTCTCTGCAGTGGCAAGTGCAAAAATTTCTTGTAACACTAACCTATTAAGGCATATTAAAAGTATTTATCATGGTTCTCAGGAGTACAGGATAAACACAGCACAGCGGAAACTTTAACATAATTGCTCCAAATAATTTGAAATGGCCTTTTCTCCATTCTTCTATATGAAAAAGTTGGAAAACAACAATAATAAGACAAAACACAGCAATATTAGAAATAAATGTTTGTGGAGTTCAGGGCAGATAAATGTGATATTCTGGACTATAAATTATGATTCTGCAGAAATGCAGAAGGGGATGGCAATCAGGGAAGAAAGATATATCACAGAGAGCTCCTAGCTAACCAGCACCATAAAATGTCAACTGTTTATTCATATTTTTGTTTCTATTATTTCAGACTCCCCCCACTTGCATTATTTTACTTTATTTAAATTTCTGGTGTAACTTTAATTAAGCCATTCTTCAGACACATACAGAATTTGGGGAGTATAGAGGGTAAATATAAGAGAAGACACAAATTCTGTCTCCTTTGTAGAATGTGTTTTTTGCAACTATTAAAGGAACAAGAGTTTTCCAACTTCAAGTAAGAATGAAAGGATCTTTGTTATTGACAGGTTTCTTTGAGGTTTGACTTACTTTATATCCTTAATTAACTGCAGTGAAAACTGTGCCCACAACGTAACTGGGCACTTTTTTTAATGTTGCCTTTCTATACTATTGTCTTCATTGAAGACGTGCTTTGGGTGCAGCAATTTAAATTTTTATTAAGAAGGAAAATGGCTAGACTGCAAAATAGACTAATTCATACATAAACATCAATATTTTATGACTAATGTTGAAAGTGATCATAGGTGGGCTTGAATTTGATTTCAAATATTGGGTTTTAGTGTCATGGAAATTATTGGGCAGGCTTACCAAGATGTCACTGTACACTAATTAGCAATCGTTGTGATCAATTCATATGAAATCTGGGTACTATTCAAAAGCATTGTTTTAATTTACATGATCATGAAATTTACGTACTTATATAGTTTAAGACTGCTCTTAATAATTGTTATGAATATCCTTAATGTTTAATAGTTGTGATCACCATGTGACACTAATTAGATGGTTCTCAGGTATATGCATTATCATCAAAATGAATGTTACTCCAATGAATGTTTCTCCATATATTTGTAGAATGTTCGTATTATTAATAGGAAAATATTTTGTATAGGTTGATAACACATTAAGAAATGTGTATCTTTTATGCAATAGTCAAACTTCTCGATTTCCATTATCAAAATTATGATGTTAATATTTGCTTTATCTTTTGAACTGGAATTCAAAAGATCTTGTTCCCTTAATAACTTCAGATTAATTACTTCCTGTTTTACTTGTCAAGTTTCTTCCCCCACATTAAAGCTGGAAGATTCATTTTGGAACATATTGAAGGAAACTCAAGATTGAGTTGAATTCTCAGGAGAAGCTGACATTATTTATTTGTTTGTATCCCACCTGTATTATTTTTTACAATTAACTTAAGGTGACAAGCATATCCAACATGTCTTGTTCCCTCCCATTTTTCTCAAATCAACAGCCCTGTAGATGAATTAGGTTATGAGAGAGTGACTGGCCCAAAGTCACGCAGCCATCTTTCATGGCTAAAGCAGGACTTGAACTCACCATCTCTCACTTTCTAGCACAGTGCTTTAACTACTGGACCAATCTGATTCTCAGAATTATCAAATTCTACAGCCTTACCACTATTTAACATTCTCACATATTTTATTTTTCATCTATTTTTTTACATCAGCATTTGTAGCATTCATTTTAATTCCATTTATCAACAATTTGGGGGGGGGGCAACTTTTAATATTTTTCATTGTACCACCTGTGTTTTTTCTTCCTATACTTCTCCTTTTACTCTAATTGTTTTCAGTTTTTTTCTTCTCAAAATCTTCTCTTGGTACCACCAAATCATGGTCAGTCTCACATTGAAAATCTCTCATCACCCTTTGGTAATTATTTCTTATTGTCTTTCATCAGAAACAAACAATCATATTTTTGGGATGTTTGTCACATGTATGAATGAATAGACTTAGGTTTCAGCCATCTATTCAAAGAAAATAGAATAGTTCCCAGATACTTAATAATTACCACTTTCATTCTATCATGGATCCTCAATGTTCCAATCACATTTTCTATACTTTCATTTTCTTCATAACCATTGATTCATGTCACTTAGATAAATCTTTTTTAATTTCAAGATCACAGTTACTTATCAAAACACTTCCTGTTTACCATCAAATACATAGCAAAATATAGAGGAGTATAACTGTCAGTCACAGCTAGTAAATTATGACAAGAATATCACTTACTTGAGTTGGATTAAAACAATTATTTATTTGCATATGCATGCATATATTGAATGCCACATAATTACTAACCTAAGGTGTTACCTTGCAAAACACAGTTGCAAATATTGTGAGTGATTGCAACCTTGGAAAACACTATTCATCACAAAGTGATTCCTAAGCAACTATGGCTATATATAATTCTAATTGTAATCAAATTTCACTTGTGTTTATGGTCTAATTGCTTCCTTACATCACATTCTTCCACACTGCTTAAAATCCTTTTGTGAAGAGATAAGGTGCAGGTAGAGAAGAAGGAAGAAGAGCTATTTAGTCACAGGACGTTTAATTCCCAAGAAGAAGATTGTGACAAATTTGTAAGGAGATTCTGATCTAAAAATGGCAAGCATCATGCAGTGCAGGAGACAGGATGGAAGTGCCTATTAACAGAATATAATAGAATAGCAGAGTTGGAAGGGGTCTTTGAGGTCTTCTAGTTCAACCCCCTGATTAAGAAGACAAGCTTATATCATTTCAGACAAATGATTTTCCAATCTCTTCTTTAAAATCTCCAGTGTTGGAACACCCACAACTTCTGACAGCAAGTTATTACACTGATTGATTGTTCTATTAGGAAATTTCTCCTTAGTTCTTGGTTGATTCTCTCCTTGATTAGTTTGCATCCATTGCTTCTTGTTCTGCCTTTACTGCTTTGGTGCTTTGCTATTATTTCAGTCTGTCCAAGGACTCCTGTTGATACTGGCTGCTTTTTATATATATATATATAAAGGGTACAATTTTCTCCTCCTCCACCAGGCATGGTTCCATCATGATAAACAAATTGCAGTGAGTTCATGAACAATCTGCAATTTAGTCCCTAAAATGTTTGAATTACATTATTTAGAAAAGCATCAACATTTATACATCAATTCCCATGTCGCTCATTTAAGCTAAGGGTAAGAGACATTTTGCATTTCCCTCCAAATGTCCATCCTTTTTATGTTTTTTTTTTTTTTAAAGACAATCCCTTTCTGTTCCATGCTGAACTCTCTGGATACTCTTTGCAATAACAGACAATAGAGTCAGTTCAAGGCCTTCTGTTGTTTGTGACAGAATAGCAAATGGAGCACTCTTATCATTCAAGTCAAGCAACCTAGCATCCAAGGTTGCCCATGTTACTGTGCTGCACAGAGAGAAAATCCCACAAGCATCATCCTCTTTATTAATTGTTTTAGTAAAACTATAATAATTTGCTGCCCCAATGTGGGACAGAAAATATGTTGATTTCTCTTTACTGAATGGTTCTTAAGATGAATCTTGAATTGACATTATATGATATGTTTCTCATGAATATATCAGAGAGTGAACGCAGATGGATGGATTTGTTCTTTCTGGAAAGCCTTCTCTGCAACTTCATTCATTTCAAAACTCTCTAGAGTCAAATTTGGCCATCTGTGAACATTCTAAGTTTGGAATGGCCATTTTGTTTTCTTGTAAAGAACCAATGTGTAACTTGCACAAGTCAGGTGGAGACAGATCCTAACCTTTGTACAACACTGTAGCTCAGATTTTACTCATGACATGCTATTAGAAAGAGAGAAGGGCATATTCATGCTTATAATGTAATTTTAGTTTTAAAAGTCCAGGGATTTTCCCATGGATTGTATTCAAATATCAACTACCCAGATAGACATACTTCTTGGCCTACAACCATTTAATTAGTGACCATTTGAAGCTATAATGGTACTGAAAAAAGTGACTTTTGACCATTTTTACGCTTATGACAGCATCCCCGTGGTCACATAATCAAAATTTGGATGTTTGGCAATTGGTTCATTTTTATGATAGTTTCTTGCAGTCTTGTGATCACTTTTTGCAACCTTCCAACAAGCAAAGTCAACAGGGAAGCTAGATTCACTTAACCACCATGTTACTAATTTAACAATTGCTGTGATTCACTTAACTACTGTGGCAAGAAAGTTGATCAAATGGAGCAAAATTCACTGCAAATGGAAATGTTGGGCTCAATTGTAGTCCTAAGCTAAGGATTACTTCTACTTCATCTATCAATTATACTTTACATTTGTATTTCCTATTTTATCATGAATTCAAGGAAGTGTTTATTTCTCTTCCCTCTTCCAATTATATACCTAGTAATTTGGAGAGCAACAATTGGGCCAAATTTACGATCAGATCTTGAATAAGGGTTAAATTCAGATCTCCATGCTCTAACTTCTACATCACACTCCCCATTTTTATTTTATTTGAAGTTGGTTGTTTTTCCTATGAATTGTTCAACAATCATCATCAGTCCTCCAGATTATTAACAATATCATTACTTGTTTCGATGATTCTTAGCTCTGCTGTTGTACCTGGCACCCTGTGCTTTGTATGTTGTCCAGGAACTTGAGGACACAAAATCAAGCCAGAATAAGGAAAGAACTTAGCAACAAATCATACATTTCTATAGCATATTACAGGAAAAAGATGTATTTGACTTGAAGAGAAATCAGAGTATTGTAGCAAATTACAGTAAGCCACTGTTGGATTTAGTAAACTACCATTTACTAAAGATAAATTGTTTTATTCACTGCTTCCATGCAAATACCACATTAAACCCCCCAAAAATCCCACTATGGCTTAATGTGGTATGTAAACCCGTCATCATGGCTAAATGCTACGTATATATCTACTCACTATGAATTATTCAGCAACAATAATTCAAAAAGTCATAATTTGGCTTTGATCCTAGGACCAATATTTACTTCACATTCTGGGGGCTGGCCCAAGATGTTTTCCTACCTGTGCAGACAATAGGACAGTATTTTTTTACTACACCAAATAGCAGTGTTTCAGTCAGAGAACAAGGAAGCAAATGACACAAACTCAGTTCTCAGATAATTGGTCAATATTTACTCACTACACCACCAAATTGCTAGCGATTCCATAGCAGCTGGAGCTGGAGGTGACCAGTCTACTATATTTGCCTTTTTATAAAGCAATCTTATTTTGAAAATGTTGACTGGGTGAAGTTGCTAACCTCTACCCACTTACAGCAACAATACTACACGGGATGTTTCATTTTGTTAATACATGTCTTAGTGTGTACAAACACACACATAAACACTTACACATATATATTTACCTAGGCTCAGACACACAGAGGCCTCTGTTGTGAAAAAGAAAAAGAGGCAATTCTGGATCATGCTGTAGCAGGAAGTAGACATTAATGATTCACTTTTCTCCCTGTCTCTTAAGGCAATTGTTACATCTCTTATTATGATGCTTTAACTGCTGAGATAAATGACAAGGTTGACAGAAAGAGAGAAAGGAACCACTACAATGTCAGTAATAACTGAGTAGAAGAGATAAATATGCCAGGCCTGGTATATACCAATCCAAATGAGTGAGTAGAATTAATAACCAGATATGAGACTTGGTTCTGCATTAAGATATGTTACCATCACCTTGTACAAAAGCCACAATTGAGTAGCAATTTCTTGGAAGGAATAGTTGGGAGAGCCAGGGGGATAAGTAACCAGGCTGAGGCAGAAAAACAGGAGTAAACAAACGTTACAACTTGAGAAGCTACTTCTATAACCTTTTCTCCTCCCATAAAAGGGGAAACTAAAATATTTATATGAACTAAGATCCCTATAATGAATTTATTTTTCTTTCTTCCATATCATCATTTTCCCTTTTGTGCCATTCCCATGGCAGGACTAAGGACTTAATTTATTGATCTGAAAAACTAGAGTAAAAATTGAGAAAAATTGAGTAATTTAGTGTAGGATAGATAGATAGAGAGATAGATGATAGACAGATAGATACTGGATGGATAGATAGATAGATAGATAGATAGATAGATAGATAGATAGATAGATAGATAGATAGATAGATAGATAATAGACAGATAGATAGTGGATAGATAGACAAATAGATAGATAACTAGATGGATAGATAGGTAGATAGATAGATAGATAGATAGATAGATAGATAGATAGATAGATAGATA